>JACEFZ010026391.1:497500-535000 GCA_014155875.1 Cepaea nemoralis | reverse complement strand
CCGGAGCTGCCTTCATTGCCCCGGTGCTGCGTTCATTGCCCCGAAGCTGCCTTCATTGCTCAGTAGCTGCCTTCATTTTCTCGAAGCTGCCTTCATTGCCCCGAAGCTGCCTTCATTGCCCCGAAGCTGCCTTCATTGCCCAGAAATTGCCTTCATTGCCCCGAAGCTGCCTTCATTGCCCAGAAGCTGCCTTCATTGCCCCGAAGCTGCCTTCATTGCCCTGGAGCTGCCTTCATTGCCCAGAAGCTGCCTTCATTGCCCAGAAGCTGCCTTCATTGCCCCGGAGCTGCCTTCATCGCCCCGAAGCTGCCTTCATTGCCCTGGAGCTGCCTTCATTGCCCCGGAGCTGCCTTCATTGCCCCGAAGCTGCCTTCATTGCCCCGGAGCTGCCTTCATTGCCCCGGTGCTGCGTTCATTGCCCCGAAGCTGCCTTCATTGCTCAGTAGCTGCCTTCATTTTCTCGAAGCTGCCTTCATTGCCCCGAAGCTGCCTTCATTGCCCCGAAGCTGCCTTCATTGCCCAGAAATTGCCTTCATTGCCCCGAAGCTGCCTTCATTGCCCAGAAGCTGCCTTCATTGCCCCGAAGCTGCCTTCATTGCCCTGGAGCTGCCTTCATTGCCCAGAAGCTGCCTTCATTGCCCAGAAGCTGCCTTCATTGCCCCGGAGCTGCCTTCATCGCCCCGAAGCTGCCTTCATTGCCCCGAAGCTGCCTTCATTGCCCAGAAATTGCCTTCATTGCCCCGAAGCTGCCTTCATTGCCCAGAAGCTGCCTTCATTGCCCCGAAGCTGCCTTCATTGCCCTGGAGCTGCCTTCATTGCCCAGAAGCTGCCTTCATTGCCCAGAAGCTGCCTTCATTGCCCCGGAGCTGCCTTCATCGCCCCGAAGCTGCCTTCATTGCCCCGAAGCTGCCTTCATTGTCCCGAAGCTGCTTTCATTGCCCCGGAGCTGCCTTCATTGCCCCGGAGCTGCCTTCATTGCCCAGAAGCTGCCTTCATTGCCCAGAAGCTGCCTTCATTGCCCCGGAGCTGCCTTCATTGCCCTGGAGCTGCCTTCATTGCCCTAGAGCTGCCTTCATTGCCTTGGAGCTGCCTTAATTGCCCCGAAGATGCCTTCATTGCCCAGAAGCTGCCTTCATTGCCCCGGAGCTGCCTTCATTGCCCCGGAGCTGCCTTCATTGCCCCGAAGCTGCCTTCATTGTCCCGAAGCTGCCTTCATTGCCCCGAAGCTGCTATCATTGCCCCGAAGCTGCCTTCATTGCTCCGGAGCTGCCTTCATTGCCCAGAAATTGCCTTCATTGCCCCGGAGCTGCCTTCATTGCCCCGGAGCTGCCTTCATTGCCCCGAAGCTGCCTTCATTGTCCCGAAGCTGCCTTCATTGCCCCGAAGCTGCTATCATTGCCCCGAAGCTGCCTTCATTGCTCCGGAGCTGCCTTCATTGCCCAGAAGCTGCCTTCATTGCCCCGGAGCTGCCTTCATTGCCCCGGAGCTGCCTTCATTGCCCCGAAGCTGCCTTCATTGCCCCGAAGCTGCCTTCATTGCTCAGTAGCTGCCTTCATTGCCCCGAAGCTGCCTTCATTGCTCCGGAGCTGCCTTCATTGCCCCGGAGCTGCCTTCATTGCCCCGGAGCTGCCTTCATTGCCCCGGAGCTGCCTTCATTGCCCCGGAGCTACCTTCATTGCCCCGAAGCTGTCTTCATTGCCCCGAAGCTGCCTTCATTGCTCAGTAGCTGCCTTCATTTCTCAGTAGCTGCCTTCATTGCCCAGAAGCTGCCTTCATTGCCCAGAAGCTGCCTTCATTGCCCAGAAGCTGCCTTCATTGCCCCGAAGCTGCCTTCATTTCCCTGGAGCTGCCTTCATTGCCCAGAAGCTGCCTTCATTGCCCCGGAGCTGCCTTCATTGCCCTGGAGCTGCCTTCATTGCCCAGAAGCTGCCTTCATTGCCCCGGAGCTGCCTTCATTGCCCCGAAGCTGCCTTCATTGCCCCGGAGCTGCCTTCATTGCCCGGTGCTGCGTTCATTGCCCCGAAGCTGCCTTCATTGCTCAGTAGCTGCCTTCATTTTCTCGAAGCTGCCTTCATTGCCCCGAAGCTGCCTTCATTGCCCCGAAGCTGCCTTCATTGCCCAGAAATTGCCTTCATTGCCCCGAAGCTGCCTTCATTGCCCAGAAGCTGCCTTCATTGCCCCGAAGCTGCCTTCATTGCCCTGGAGCTGCCTTCATTGCCCAGAAGCTGCCTTCATTGCCCATAAGCTGCCTTCATTGCCCCGGAGCTGCCTTCATCGCCCCGAAGCTGCCTTCATTGCCCTGGAGCTGCCTTCATTGCCCCGGAGCTGCCTTCATTGCCCCGAAGCTGTCTTCATTGCCCCGAAGCTGCCTTCATTGTCCCGAAGCTGCTTTCATTGCCCCGGAGCTGCCTTCATTGCCCCGGAGCTGCCTTCATTGCCCAGAAGCTGCCTTCATTGCCCAGAAGCTGCCTTCATTGCCCCGGAGCTGCCTTCATTGCCCCGAAGCTGCCTTCATTGCCCTAGAGCTGCCTTCATTGCCCCGGAGCTGCCTTCATTGCCCCGAAGCTGTCTTCATTGCCCCGAAGCTGCCTTCATTGTCCCGAAGCTGCTTTCATTGCCCCGGAGCTGCCTTCATTGCCCCGGAGCTGCTTTCATTGCCCAGAAGCTGCCTTCATTGCCCCGGAGCTGCCTTCATTGCCGAGAAGCTGCTTTCATTGCCCCGGAGCTGCCTTCATTGCCCCGAAGCTGCTTTCATTGCCCCGGAGCTGCCTTCATTGCCCCGGAGCTACCTTCATTGCCCCGGAGCTGCCTTCATTGCCCCGAAGCTGCCTTCATTGCCCCGGAGCTGCCTTCATTGCCCCGAAGCTGCTTTCATTGCCCCGGAGCTGCCTTCATTGCCCCGAAGCTGCCTTCATTGCCCCGGAGCTGCCTTCATTGCCCTGGAGCTGCCTTCATTGCCCCGAAGCTGCCTTCATTGCTCCGGAGGTGCCTTCATTGCCCAGAAGCTGCCTTCATTGCCCCGGAGCTGCCTTCATTGCCCCGGAGCTGCCTTCATTGCCCCGAAGCTGCCTTCATTGCCCCGAAGCTGCCTTCATTGCTCAGTAGCTGCCTTCATTGCCCCGAAGCTGCCTTCATTGCTCCGGAGCTGCCTTCATTGCCCCGGAGCTGCCTTCATTGCCCCGGAGCTGCCTTCATTGCCCCGGAGCTGCCTTCATTGCCCCGGAGCTACCTTCATTGCCCCGAAGCTGTCTTCATTGCCCCGAAGCTGCCTTCATTGCTCAGTAGCTGCCTTCATTTCTCAGTAGCTGCCTTCATTGCCCAGAAGCTGCCTTCATTGCCCAGAAGCTGCCTTCATTGCCCAGAAGCTGCCTTCATTGCCCCGAAGCTGCCTTCATTTCCCTGGAGCTGCCTTCATTGCCCAGAAGCTGCCTTCATTGCCCCGGAGCTGCCTTCATTGCCCTGGAGCTGCCTTCATTGCCCAGAAGCTGCCTTCATTGCCCCGGAGCTGCCTTCATTGCCCCGGAGCTGCCTTCATTGCCCAGAAGCTGCCTTCATTGCCCAGAAGCTGCCTTCATTGCCCCGGAGCTGCCTTCATTGCCCTGGAGCTGCCTTCATTGCCCTAGAGCTGCCTTCATTGCCTTGGAGCTGCCTTAATTGCCCCGAAGCTGCCTTCATTGCCCAGAAGCTGCCTTCATTGCCCCGGAGCTGCCTTCATTGCCCCGGAGCTGCCTTCATTGCCCCGAAGCTGCCTTCATTGTCCCGAAGCTGCCTTCATTGCCCCGAAGCTGCTATCATTGCCCCGAAGCTGCCTTCATTGCTCCGGAGCTGCCTTCATTGCCCAGAAATTGCCTTCATTGCCCCGGAGCTGCCTTCATTGCCCCGGAGCTGCCTTCATTGCCCCGAAGCTGCCTTCATTGTCCCGAAGCTGCCTTCATTGCCCCGAAGCTGCTATCATTGCCCCGAAGCTGCCTTCATTGCTCCGGAGCTGCCTTCATTGCCCAGAAGCTGCCTTCATTGCCCCGGAGCTGCCTTCATTGCCCCGGA
Source organism: Cepaea nemoralis (assembly GCA_014155875.1). Taxonomy (NCBI): domain Eukaryota; kingdom Metazoa; phylum Mollusca; class Gastropoda; order Stylommatophora; family Helicidae; genus Cepaea; species Cepaea nemoralis. Next base: position 530,956 of record JACEFZ010026391.1, on the reverse strand, counting down.
GCTGCCTTCATTGCCCCGAAGCTGCCTTCATTGCCCCGAAGCTGCCTTCATTGCTCAGTAGCTGCCTTCATTGCCCCGAAGCTGCCTTCATTGCTCCGGAGCTGCCTTCATTGCCCCGGAGCTGCCTTCATTGCCCCGGAGCTGCCTTCATTGCCCCGGAGCTGCCTTCATTGCCCCGGAGCTACCTTCATTGCCCCGAAGCTGTCTTCATTGCCCCGAAGCTGCCTTCATTGCTCAGTAGCTGCCTTCATTTCTCAGTAGCTGCCTTCATTGCCCAGAAGCTGCCTTCATTGCCCAGAAGCTGCCTTCATTGCCCAGAAGCTGCCTTCATTGCCCCGAAGCTGCCTTCATTTCCCTGGAGCTGCCTTCATTGCCCAGAAGCTGCCTTCATTGCCCCGGAGCTGCCTTCATTGCCCTGGAGCTGCCTTCATTGCCCAGAAGCTGCCTTCATTGCCCCGGAGCTGCCTTCATTGCCCCGAAGCTGCCTTCATTGCCCCGGAGCTGCCTTCATTGCCCCGGTGCTGCGTTCATTGCCCCGAAGCTGCCTTCATTGCTCAGTAGCTGCCTTCATTTTCTCGAAGCTGCCTTCATTGCCCCGAAGCTGCCTTCATTGCCCCGAAGCTGCCTTCATTGCCCAGAAATTGCCTTCATTGCCCCGAAGCTGCCTTCATTGCCCAGAAGCTGCCTTCATTGCCCCGAAGCTGCCTTCATTGCCCTGGAGCTGCCTTCATTGCCCAGAAGCTGCCTTCATTGCCCAGAAGCTGCCTTCATTGCCCCGGAGCTGCCTTCATCGCCCCGAAGCTGCCTTCATTGCCCTGGAGCTGCCTTCATTGCCCCGGAGCTGCCTTCATTGCCCCGAAGCTGTCTTCATTGCCCCGAAGCTGCCTTCATTGTCCCGAAGCTGCTTTCATTGCCCCGGAGCTGCCTTCATTGCCCCGGAGCTGCCTTCATTGCCCAGAAGCTGCCTTCATTGCCCAGAAGCTGCCTTCATTGCCCCGGAGCTGCCTTCATTGCCCCGAAGCTGCCTTCATTGCCCTAGAGCTGCCTTCATTGCCCCGGAGCTGCCTTCATTGCCCCGAAGCTGTCTTCATTGCCCCGAAGCTGCCTTCATTGTCCCGAAGCTGCTTTCATTGCCCCGGAGCTGCCTTCATTGCCCCGGAGCTGCTTTCATTGCCCAGAAGCTGCCTTCATTGCCCCGGAGCTGCCTTCATTGCCGAGAAGCTGCTTTCATTGCCCCGGAGCTGCCTTCATTGCCCCGAAGCTGCTTTCATTGCCCCGGAGCTGCCTTCATTGCCCCGGAGCTACCTTCATTGCCCCGGAGCTGCCTTCATTGCCCCGAAGCTGCCTTCATTGCCCCGGAGCTGCCTTCATTGCCCCGAAGCTGCTTTCATTGCCCCGGAGCTGCCTTCATTGCCCCGAAGCTGCCTTCATTGCCCCGGAGCTGCCTTCATTGCCCTGGAGCTGCCTTCATTGCCCCGAAGCTGCCTTCATTGCTCCGGAGGTGCCTTCATTGCCCAGAAGCTGCCTTCATTGCCCAGGAGCTGCCTTCATTGCCCCGGAGCTGCCTTCATTGCCCCGAAGCTGCCTTCATTGCCCCGAAGCTGCCTTCATTGCTCAGTAGCTGCCTTCATTGCCCCGAAGCTGCCTTCATTGCTCCGGAGCTGCCTTCATTGCCCCGGAGCTGCCTTCATTGCCCCGGAGCTGCCTTCATTGCCCCGGAGCTGCCTTCATTGCCCCGGAGCTACCTTCATTGCCCCGAAGCTGTCTTCATTGCCCCGAAGCTGCCTTCATTGCTCAGTAGCTGCCTTCATTTCTCAGTAGCTGCCTTCATTGCCCAGAAGCTGCCTTCATTGCCCAGAAGCTGCCTTCATTGCCCAGAAGCTGCCTTCATTGCCCCGAAGCTGCCTTCATTTCCCTGGAGCTGCCTTCATTGCCCAGAAGCTGCCTTCATTGCCCCGGAGCTGCCTTCATTGCCCTGGAGCTGCCTTCATTGCCCAGAAGCTGCCTTCATTGCCCCGGAGCTGCCTTCATTGCCCCGAAGCTGCCTTCATTGCCCCGGAGCTGCCTTCATTGCCCCGGTGCTGCGTTCATTGCCCCGAAGCTGCCTTCATTGCTCAGTAGCTGCCTTCATTTTCTCGAAGCTGCCTTCATTGCCCCGAAGCTGCCTTCATTGCCCCGAAGCTGCCTTCATTGCCCAGAAATTGCCTTCATTGCCCCGAAGCTGCCTTCATTGCCCAGAAGCTGCCTTCATTGCCCCGAAGCTGCCTTCATTGCCCTGGAGCTGCCTTCATTGCCCAGAAGCTGCCTTCATTGCCCAGAAGCTGCCTTCATTGCCCCGGAGCTGCCTTCATCGCCCCGAAGCTGCCTTCATTGCCCTGGAGCTGCCTTCATTGCCCCGGAGCTGCCTTCATTGCCCCGAAGCTGTCTTCATTGCCCCGAAGCTGCCTTCATTGTCCCGAAGCTGCTTTCATTGCCCCGGAGCTGCCTTCATTGCCCCGGAGCTGCCTTCATTGCCCAGAAGCTGCCTTCATTGCCCAGAAGCTGCCTTCATTGCCCCGGAGCTGCCTTCATTGTCTCGAAGCTGCTTTCATTGCCCCGGAGATGCCTTCATTGCCCCGGAGCTGCTTTCATTGCCCAGAAGCTGCCTTCATTGCCCCGGAGCTGCCTTCATTGCCGAGAAGCTGCTTTCATTGCCCCGGAGCTGCCTTCATTGCCCCGAAGCTGCTTTCATTGCCCCGGAGCTGCCTTCATTGCCCCGGAGCTGCCTTCATTGCCCCGGAGCTGCCTTCATTGCCCCGGAGCTGTCTTCATTGCCCCGAAGCTGCCTTCATTGCCCCGGAGCTGCCTTCATTGCCCCGAAGCTGCCTTCATTGCCCTGGAGCTGCCTTCATTGCCCCGAAGCTGCCTTCATTGCCCCGGAGCTGCCTTCATTGCCCCGAAGCTGCTATCATTGCCCCGAAGCTGCCTTCATTGCCCCGAAGCTGCCTTCATTGCCCCGGAGCTGCCTTCATTGCCCCGGAGCTGCCTTCATTGCCCCGGAGCTGCCTTCATTGCCCCGGAGCTGCCTTCATCGCCCCGGAGCTGCCTTCATTGCCCCGGAGCTGCCTTCATTGCCCCGGAGCTGTCTTCATTGCCCCGAAGCTGCCTTCATTGCCCCGGAGCTGCCTTCATTGCCCCGAAGCTGCCTTCATTGTCCCGAAGCTGCCTTCATTGCCCCGAAGCTGCCTTCATTGCCCCGGAGCTGCCTTCATTGCCCCGAAGCTGCTATCATTGCCCCGAAGCTGCCTTCATTGCCCCGGAGCTGCCTTCATTGCCCCGGAGCTGCCTTCATTGCCCCGAAGCTGCCTTCATTGCCCTGGAGCTGCCTTCATTGCCCCGAAGCTGCCTTCATTGCCCCGGAGCTGCCTTCATTGACCCTAAGCTGCTATCATTGCCCCGAAGCTGCCTTCATTGCCCTGGAGCTGCCTTCATTGCCCCGAAGCTGCCTTCATTGCCCTGGAGCAACCTTCATTGCCCCGAAGCTGCCTTCATTGCCCAGAAGCTGCCTTCATTGCCCAGAAGCTGCCTTCATTGCCCCGGAGCTGCCTTCATTGCCCCTAAGCTGCTATCATTGCCCCGAAGCTGCCATCATTGCCCAGAAGCTGCCATCATTGCCCAGAAGCTGCCTTCATTGCCCAGAAGCTGCCTTCATTGCCCAGAAGCTGCCTTCATTGCCCAGAAGCTGCTTTCATTGCCCAGAAGCTACCTTCATTGCCCAGAAGCTGCCTTCATTGCCCAGAAGCTGCCTTCATTGCCCAGAAGCTGCCTTCATTGCCCCGGAGCTGCCTTCATTGCCCCTAAGCTGCTATCATTGCCCCGAAGCTGCCATCATTGCCCAGAAGCTGCCATCATTGCCCAGAAGCTGCCTTCATTGCCCAGAAGCTGCCTTCGTTGCCCAGAAGCTGCCTTCATTGCCCAGAAGCTGCCTTCATTGCCCAGAAGCTACCTTCATTGCCCAGAAGCTGCCTTCATTGCCCAGAAGCTGCCTTCATTGCCCCGAAGCTGCCATCATTGCCCAGAAGCTGCCTTCATTGCCCCTAAACCACAGGCTTGAGGTGTACTTGTTATATAATGCTCGCCCCATACTTTTATAACCCAATAGATAAGTCACGTGGTCACTAACACTCCCGCCGTCTTTACCTTCAAGAACATGTCCTAGTATTCATCGTTGCCTGGGTCGACCTTGACACCGAGGTCAATATTAAGAGGTTAGTTGCACACGTCCTTTACAGGACGTCGCAATCAACCCGGTATCTTTTCTTGGCTGTTTTCTAGGCAATTTTACACCCAGTAGGCTGTTATTGTATCCCTGGCCAAGGAGTTAGCGACTTTCTCCGTAATCCCGTATACTCTCGTGAGTAACGTGGCGTGCGTGAGAATCGGTGGCGGTTCTCTCCGCCAAGGTAACTTGCAGGGTATGTGAGCCGGTCACGCAGAACGCAATGGCAAACTGCTGAGCGTAATCTTGCCAAGAAATGAACAATCAGCTGAAAGATGCTGATGTTGACAGCGATGTCCTGTAAAGGATACCGACGCTCATACTATTGTGGCAAATTAACTCAAGGTGGTCTGCATTCAAATCGCCAGAGGCTGACCTCAGGATATTGAATCTGCGCTCACTGCCCAAAAGCCGCAGGCTGTGTGGCTCATTGAACGTCAGATCTATTGTATGGGAACAGACAGACCAGCTGATGGGGTGAGGAATGGGGAGGGGGGGGGGTGAGAATAAGAGAGAGACACAGACAGATAAAGACAGAAAGAAGACAGACTCACAGACAGACACACACACACAAAAGAGGCATACAGATAAATCGGATAATAGATAGCGACAAACAAACAGACTTATAGAGGGACAGACAGAGATATTCATAGATAGAAAAGCAGACATAAAGACTCACGGACATACTCACAGACAGATTCACATACAGACTCACAGACAGACAGAGACCTACTCACAGACAGACCGACATACGGACAGAGAGATACATAGAGATTAAAACAAATATAAAGACAGTTAGACATACCGACCGACATACAGTTGGGAGACAGGCATACCAATAGAAAGACAGACATATCGACAGACAGACAGACAGACAGACAGACAGACAGAAAGACAGACAGACGGAGAAACAGACTGATTGATAGACAAACAGACAGAGAAAGACAAACACAGACAGACAAAGGACTACTCAAACAAACAGACAGACATGAAAGATCTGATAGACACATAACCTAACACACAGAAGACAAACAGACAGACACACAGACAAACACATGACTAAACAATGCCCCGAAAGCATGAAAACCTCCCTAAGAAGATAGACAAACAAGACATGTTACAGAAAGAAGATAGACAAACAAGACATGTTACAGAAAGAAGATAGACAAACAAGACATGTTACAGAAAGAAGATAGACAAACAAGACATGTTACAGAAAGAAGATAGACAAACAAGACATGTTACAGAAAGAAGATAGACAAACAAGACATGTTACAGAAAGAAGATAGACAAACAAGACATGTTACAGAAAGAAGATAGACAAACAAGACATGTTACAGCGACCTCTAACATTCCCACCAGGCACTTAAGTTGGAGCCATCACAATTTCAGCCACCATATAAAGAAATCTAAAGCCACCGTGAGATGCCACCAACACGCCGGAACAAATGACAGCTGTGTGGTAATGTTTTTGTTGTCCGCTGTAGCCTGATACTTTGGCCACCTTTCACTCTCAGCGGGAAATTATCATATCCGATGAACTCGCTGACCAGCGGTCAGTCTTTGTGACGGTCTTGGTTTTATGGCCGGGTCTCCGGCAGCTTTGTTGCTGCTGTAGACATGAAAGAATGCCAGGCATTTGGGAGGTTGTAGGTGTGGGGACTGAAGAAGTGTGCTTTGCAGATTTGAATGCGGGCTGTGACCGTTACAAAGTTAGTGCTCGTCTTTCACCTGTGTTTTTGTTACTGGACTGTCTCGATTGAATGCGGTGATTCAACTATCTGTCTCATCTCATTGGACATTCGGGTGGGGTCTGTTGACTATGAAATACCTACAACCTGTGGGGGAGACATGACCCATCCAAGCCTGATCCCACCCAGGCTGTATGGGCAGTGGGGAATCATGACCTAGTTACGGAAGTCAGCCTGGTCGAATGGATAAGTACACTCGTTCTTAAGCATCCGGCGTGTTGTTGCCGAGGTTGCTTGTTCAACCTGTACACCGGTCAGTTGAACTAAAATGTTGACTTCTCATCCTTGACTTGGGGACGTAAATTACAAGATCCACTGAGGTCGGAGTGGGTTGGCCTTATTTGCGAGGGACACTGGTATTAGGGAAAGCTAATCCACACGAAAAAATCAGTTCAGTGCTCTAGAAGTAATAACACATGTATGGACTACGCTAGAGTTCAAAGTGAGCAAAGACAATAATAATAATAATAATAATAATAATAATAACAATAATAATAATAATAATAATAATAATAATAATAATAAACTGAAAACTGTTAGGCAGGTGAGAATCCGGCGAAAAGGTGAGGGATAATAAACACAGGTATTTCTGGGAATTACATGTGAAGAATAAGCTACGAGGAAGGGACAGGCAACTCCAGATGTTTCATTGTTAACCGACTCCAACCGAATGTCCAGGGAGAAGAGGCATCTAGTTGAATCATCGCTGTCTGGTTACACAGAGTGTATTTTTAATGACTGTGCAGTGTTTGAAAATATTGCCGGTCCAAGTTTTGTATTCACCCTCTGTAAAGTTCATGCAAACTAATAGGAAATACAAAACTTGGACAGGCAGTATTTTCAAACATTGCACAGCCATGAACAAATACACCATATGTAACTGTGTTCATTGTGTATCTTTAGACCCGCATCACCCTGCTAGATGCAATCCTTTATTGAGGATCAGACGATCTGAAAGGCGATGAAGTCGCATTCTCCATGGATCAAAAGATCTGAACGGCAATGGGGTCTTATTTTCCGGGAATCAAAAGATCTGAACGGCATTGAAGACTCATTTTTCGGGAACCAAAATATCCGAACGGTAATGAAGACGCATTTGCTCAAAAGATGTGACCTGCAGTGAAGTTTCATTTTCCAGGGACCAAATTATCTGAACGACAATGAAGACGCATTTTCCGGGAAGCTAAAGATATGAACGGCATTGAAGTCTCATTTGCTCAAAGATCTGAACGGCAATGGTGTCTCATTTTCCAGGAATTAAAAGATCTGAACGGCATCGAAGACTCATTTTCCGGGAATCAAAATATTTGAACGGCAATGAAGACGCATTTGCTCAAAAGATGTGAACGGCAGTGAAGTCGCATTTTCCAGAACATTCACCAGCCAACCAATCGGTCTCTCCGTCAGCAAAGGCAATCTCAAAGCACATACTGTCATCGGGGTGTAGGGTGTTAGGCATTCACACAAACCAGCCCACCACATATGAGGTGAGTTTAACAGTGTCCCTGCTCATCATTCCTTGTCTTTCACAGACAATATCCAGAACATTCTATAAATTCTCTTGTACCAATTGTCTTGAGGATGAGTCGACAGCAGAACTGGCCGGGAAAAACAAATAACCCTGCTTCTACTGGGGACTGAAATCTGATCACTGTATCAACAGATAAGCACACTATAGTATGTCCACATTTGTTTGCCTTCATTCACGATCAATTATTTTGAAAACTGTGCGTTGCATCGTTATGAAATTTTTCCAGCCGTCTTATATTTACCCCCACCCAAGGAATATGTCTTTGATAGGTCCAAAAACAACTTAAATCATTGAAAGCGGCGACATTCCTTTGATGTTTAGCTGAACAACTAGTGATTTCTCGTTAACAAAGTTATTTTTACTGGTAATGGGAGACCAGTCAATTCTGATGACACACAAAGGCGTATCCGGATTCGTATGGGAGTGGGTGCAATGAAAGAACTAGCTTAAAATCGACAGGGTCGGCTGCATTGCACCGGTTTTTTTTAAATCCCATATGGCTCAGTTTCTTTCCGCAGCGCGGAAAGCGTCGCACAAAGCACGAACTCCGTAGTTCCAGCGACGACCCTCGGGAGTCTCCGAAAAAATGCACTCGTGAAATGAAGGACGCGGCCCGGAATCGAACATACAACCTTCGGAGCCCGAGTCAGACGGCTTGACCACTTCACCATGGAGATTCCCGAGCAATGTGTAATATTAGTAAAGACAGAGAATTTACAGAGGCACGGGGTAAATAATTTGTAAATTAACAGGAAAGTAGAAGGAATATATTGCTTACCTGATTTTTCATTTCCTTCTTGTTTCTTCAGCTGATGCTGATGCTGTAATGTTTAGGACCTGCAATTCGTCTGAATAGTTGGAGCAAAATATCCCAGTAAGTGTGTACGTAGATTAAGGTCTGCGATCTGCTCAGACCTTAATCTGTGTGGGACGATTCCAGTAGGTTGATGATTGCTCTCGGTTGCATAAAATTCAATCCATCCTTTCTCCAATAGTCCTCTTCCTCTTTCAACACATGGTCCTGACGTTTTTTCCAGTAACTTTTATCAATATTTAATAGCGCGGACAGACAGACAGACAGATAGACAGACAGACAGACAGACAGACAAGACAAGACAAGACAAGACAGACAGACAGACAGACAGACAGACAGACAGACAGAAAGGTAGGTAGGTAGGTAGGTAGGCAGAAAGGTAGGTGGGTGGGTGGGTGGATGGCTGACTGGGTGGCTGGCTGACTAGATAGGTGGGTGGGTCGGTAGGTCGGTGGGTCGGTCGGTTGGTCGGTGGGTGGGTGGGTGGGTCGGCCGGCCGGCCGGCAGGCAGGCAGGCAGACAGACAGACAGATTAGATAGATTAGATAGATAGATAGATAGATAGATAGATAGATAGATAGATAGATAGATAGATAGATAGATAGATAGATAGATAGATAGATAGATAGATAGATAGATAGATAGATAGATAGATATCGGTCGGTGGGTCGGTGGGTCGGTCGGTCGGTCGGTCGGACGATGGGTCGGTCGGTGGGTCGGTGGGTCGGTCGGTGGGTGGGTGGGTTGGTGGGTCGGCCGGCAGGTAGGCAGGCAGACAGACAGACAGACAGATAGATTAGATAGATAGATAGATAGATAGACAGACAGACAGACAGACAGACAGACAGACAGACAGACAGACAGACAGACAGATAGATAGATAGATAGATAGATAGATAGATAGATAGATAGATAGATAGATAGATAGATAGATAGATAGATAGATAGATAGATAGATAGATAGATAGGTAGATAGATAAAATAGAATAGAATAGATAGATAGATAGACAGACAGACAGACAGACAGACAGACAGACAGATAGATAGATAGATAGATAGATAGATAGAATAGAATAGATAGATAGATAGATAGATAGATAGATAGATAGATAGATAGATAGATAGATAGATAGATAGATAGATAGGTAGATAGATAAAATAGAATAGAATAGAGTAGATAGATAGATAGATAGATAGATAGATAGATAGATAGATAGATAGATAGATAGATAGATAGATAGATAGATAGATAGATAGATAGATAGATAGATAGATAGGTAGATAGATAAAATAGAATAGAATAGAGTAGATAGATAGATAGACAGACAGACAGACAGACAGACAGACAGACAGACAGATAGATAGATAGATAGATAGATAGATAGATAGAATAGAATAGATAGATAGATAGATAGATAGATAGATAGATAGATAGATAGATAGATAGATAGATAGATAGATAGATAGATAGATAGATAGATAGATAGATCGATCCCTACCAGAAGCCGGGCCTTGTCAGCTAGTTTATTTATATAATTACGTTTCATGAAAGAACCCCCATTTGGAGACACCTCTGAATCTTCGCGCTGTTTGTTTCAAAACGGAAATTACGTGAAAATTTTAAAAAATGCCGCGACGTGTCTTGGTGAAGCTGTAATACTGTTAAAATCATGGACGTAATCTCTAAGTCGTAATTAATATACCGCATATATACTAACTTTGAAATCTGCTGTAAAATCTCCAGAACAAAAAATTTTTTGTTGGGTGGACATAATGATAAGGTTATATACTAAATCTCATCATTTTCCCTCAGTTGGTTACTGAGATATTGAATTTTAGGCACTTTTCCGAAAGACGGGTCTAAATAGTCCCGCAGTGAATAAGTTAGGGTTTAGGGTTAGGGTTAGTGTTAATTATTCACTGCGGGACTATTTAGACCCGTCTTTCGGAAGAGTGCCGAATTTTATATTGAGGCAACAAAAAAAAAAAACACACACTTTAGTCACCAGGCCACTGAGGGTCCAAATAAGTCCACCAGCCACTATGACATGAGGGTCCAAATAAGTGTACTAGTCACTATGACACTGAAGGTCCAAATAAGTGTACTAGTCACTATGCCACTGAGGGTCCAAATAAGTGTACTAGTCACTATGCGATTAGGGTCCAAATAAGTGTACTAATCACTATGCCACTGAAGGTTCAAATAAGTGTACTAGACATTATGACACTGAAGGTCCAAATAAGTGTACTAGTCACTATGACACTGAGGGTCCAAATAAGTGTACTAGTCACTATGCCACTGAGGGTCCAAATAAGTGTACTAGACACTATGACACTGAAGTTCCAAATAAGTGTACTAGTCACTATGACACTGAGGGTCCAAAAAAGTGTACTAGTCACTATGCCATGAGGGTCCAAATAAGTGTACTAGTCACTATGAAATGAGGGTCCAAATAAGTGTACTAGACACTATGACACTGAAGATCCAAATAAGTGTACTAGTAACTATGACACTGAGGGTCCAAACAATTGTACTAATCTCTATGACATGAGGGTCCAAATAAGTGTACTAGTCACTATGACACCGAGGGTCCAAAAAAGTGTACTAGTCACTATGCCATGAGGGTCCAAATAAGTGTACTAGTCACTATGAAATGAGGGTCCAAATAAGTGTACTAGTCACTATGCCATGAGGGTCCAAATAAGTGTACTAGTCACTATGCCACTGAGGGTCCAAATAAGTGTACTAGACACTATGACACTGAAGATCCAAAAAGGTGTACTAGTAACTATGGCAATGAGGGTTCAAATAAGTGTACTAGTCACTATGACATGAGGGTCCAAATAAGTGCACTAGCCACTATGACACTGAGGGTCCAAATAAGTGCATTTGCCACTATGACATTAGTTGCATGTCCTTCACAGGACGTAGCAGTCAACCCGAGCATTTTTGCTGTTAGTGAATCCTGGGCAAATTTTACTTTCAGTAGTTTGCCATTGCCGGCTTCCTGGCCTAGAGGTTAGCGACTTTTCTCCGTAATCTCGTATACTCTCATAAGTAACGTGACGACAGTGAGAATCAGCAGTGGTTCGAATCGCGTCGGTAACTTTCGGGGTATGTGAGCCGCCCGCTCAGAAAGCGATGGCAAACTACTGAGCGCAATCTTGCCAAGAAATCAACAATCAGCTGAAAGATGCTGATGTTGACAGCGATGTCCTGTAAAGGATATGCAAACAAACAAACAGTTTGCCATTGCTTTCTGAACGACCGGCTCCTATACCTTTTTCGAAAAACCAGCACCGTTGTGTTTCGAACCCGGGTATACGGGCTCACAAACCGCGTGTGCAATCCCTTAGCCACGGCGACCGGCACTATGACATGAAAGTCCAAATATGTCCACTAGCCACTATGACACGAGGGTCCAAATATTTCCACCAGCCACTCTGGCACAGAGGGTCTAAATAAGAGCACTAGCCACTATGACACTGAGGGACCAAATAAGTGCACTAGCCTCTATGACACGGAGGGACCACATAAGTGCACTAGCCTCTATGACATTGAGGGTCCAAATAAGTGCACTAGCCTCAATGACACTGAGGGTCCAAATATGTCCACTAGCCACTCTGACACTGGGGGTCCAAATAAGTGTACCAGCCACTATGACATGGAGGGTCCAAATAAGAACTAGATAAAATGTCTAGCAAAACTTCATCACAAGTTCCTTAGTAAGCACCACTAATGGTTATGTGAAGTGCTCGGACTATCACATTTATTGTAGGCCGGAATTCACGAAGTTATAGGTGGTCAGTCTTTTCCTCCCGCATCGGGCGACGAGAACTGTCATGGAACAATTCTACGACTGCGCTGATGTCACTGGAAACAAAACCGTTACATCAACGCGACTGCTGTAAAACTACTTCAGTAATTATCCCGCACAAACAGAGTAACGGGAGTGGCGGTGGTGTAGTGTTTAGACCCTCGCCTGCCAGCCCGATGGTTAGGGGTTCGAATCCGCATAGGGACGGATTCAAACTTTTCAATGTGACCTGCCCTCCCACTTCGACCCAGTCTAAACTGGGTGCCAGGAAATGTCCCGGAAAGTAAACACTGCCGACCAGACCCCATCCCTCCTGCCCCGCCCACCCGGCAACTGATTGGTCTATCAAAATGTGCAACAGCACAAAATGCCCAAATGCATCTCAGCCATATATACGGGTCTATCACTTTATTATTTTACTTAGTGGCTAGAATGCCGGGTTATTTTTCGGGAGACCCGGGTTTGAATCCTCCGTAAGAAATGCATTGTTTTTCTGTCGCGGAGGGGGAGGGGGGGGGGGCAAAAAAAAAATAACAACAAACCCTAACCTTTACAGTTCGCGGTGACTGCACTAGCCAGGCGGCCATAATTCGTCAGGCTCAAGACCCCCTGACTTACAAGGTACTATAGACTAGTACATCGTCTCCATGACCTGTACAGCACTCCATGAATGACAGTTATAATATTACCACACTTCCTTGATAACACTTCCATTACGGGATTTCTATTGTCGTTTTACACCTCTTTACGAAAGATTAAATATCTAAAGATTTTTATCACAGTAATTTATATGCATTTTACTACCATATCTTGCCACGCTTAGCTTCGTGGCAATGTTCTTATTTTTGTGTGTATGTGCTAGGGGTGGCTTAATTGTGGCTAAAATTTCTTAAAGTGGAGTAAGTATGTAAGTGGATAGTTGTTGGTGGTTTGTGGTCTGGTTGTTGTTAACGTCGAGAGTGCTACTTTAACACACCTGCGTCCTGTATCAGCATCATTATCATCCTCATTATTATTATGTGCCTTGCCAACTGGCATGGGCGATAATGCCTCTCCACTTCTTGCGATCTTCAACAGCGTGTATCATTTCGTGTGCTGACTCCCTTCTGTGCTATGACACAAGACTGTCAAAAATGTCTCTAGTTGTCTTCCTTTATCTGTCTTCTACAAATCTTTCCAGCAGTCACAGCATATTTATGTTTTTGTCTTCTCATAATGAGGCTGACAAATATGAAGATTGCCTCTTTCTGATGTTTGTGGTAAGTTGTCTTAGCGACGTTGCCTCCCTCAAAATGTCCAGCTTGCTCATTTTGGCTGACCAAGGAATTTTAGCATTCTTCTGTAAAACCGCCGGCTTCCTGGCCTAGGAGTTAGCGACTTTTCTCCGTAATCTCGTATACTCTCGTAAGTTACTTGACGACGGTGAGAATCAGCAGTGGTTCGAATCGCGTCGGTAACTTACGGGGTATGTGAGCCGGCCGCTCAGAAAGCAATGGCAAACTACTGAGCGTAATCTTGCCAAGAAATCAACAATCAGCTGAAAGATGCTGATGTTGACAGCAATGTCCTGTAAAGGATATGCAAACATGTGTTGTCTGTAAAACCACTGTAATGGGCCAATTATGCGAGAGTAAAGCTTACACTCGAAAGGGCAGTGTGCTGCCTTGTGCGAGAAGCACGATTTCGGCCGTGTCTAGGAGAATAGAGGTCTCTCTTGGAATTGAGAGTTAGGGGTCGACCGTGGTACAGATTGGACGCGAGCCGTCGTGGTAATGACTATCACTTGCATAGCTGCCATCTATACATGTTTTATAACTGTTATTATAGTTTTTTGTTTTTTTTTAAGTAAAGGGGCTGTGAGAATTAGATAGACACCTAAGATAATGTGAAGCGATGTAAATTCAAGGATACAATAACGAAGACACAAACAATAGATTGCACGATTTATTGCCTGGCATATTTCGCTGCATCTCATCAGGTACATACTGCAGAATTCACACAGCATAAAGTAAAATAACTAGATAAATTTTTCAAGCTGAAATATACACATGATCGCACAGTAATGTCAATTGTCTGCCACTGTAATTTTAAACTGACTATCATGTCTTTTCTGTTTGCACAAAACTGGCCTATGTAGATTAGTCATTATATGGCTTCCTCAAACTTTAACAAGCAACTATTTGTGTATTAAAAACACGCGAAAGACATTGTCTCTATCAATCACATGGCCGGTTTCCAAAACTTGCCGTGCAATCGAGGATGTGGGAAGTTTGTGGTGTTAGCCTTACTAGGCTCCCATCGCCTTTGCATAGTATCTTGTCAATCCAATTAGGTATGTGTTCAACCACTCTGCTGTTTAACTTCCGCTCTGGATGCCGACGTAATATATAATTATTATAATATAATATAACAATATACAGCACAGTATATAACACTATAAATTGGAAAACTGTTCGGCGTTCTGTTCGATACTTATAAATAAAAAGCCCCGCTGGGATTCGTCGTGTAATGTTGGAGCTAGTGTGATGTGATATACAGGGTGTATTTTTATTGACTGTGCAGTGTTTGAAAATATTGCCGGTCCAAGTTTTGTATTTACTTATTATGTTGTATGAACTTTGCAGAGGGTGAATACAAAACTTGGACCTGCAACATTTTCAAACACTACACAGTCATTTAAAATAACTCTGTCCACCCAAGCTGAAATTGATACCAGGATATTTCTTGAGAAATGAAGGCGGACTGCGAGACAGTAACCGCACGCCCTGCCCAGTACCAGTTGGTCTATGAAATATGGCAGTAGCACCGTCTGTCCAATGAAAAATAAGGTGTGTAAAGGGTATGTTACTATTTTTTAAAGCACTTAATCTGCTTAAATAGAGTCCTAGCCACACATCATCCTGTCATCCCGGTGGTCATCGCCCAGTGGTCAAGGCCTGGTAGTCAATTTTCATTGGTCGATGTCCAGTGGTCAAGACCCGGTGGTCAAGATCCATTGGTGGATGTCCAGTGGTCAAGGCCCGGTGGTCAATATCCATTGGTAGGGGTCCAGTGGTCAAGGCCTGGTGGTCAAGATCCATTGGTCGAGGTCCAGTGGTCAGGGTCCGCTGGTCAAGATGCATTGGTCAATGTCCGGTGATCAAGGTGCAATGGTCAATGTTCGGTGGCCGATATCCAGTGGTCAAGGTTCAGTGGTCAAGGTCAGTTGGTCAAGGCCAGGTGATCAATGTCTAGTAGTCAGGGTCTGGTGGTCAATGTCCAGTGGTCAAAGTCCGGTGATCAAGCCCCGATGGTCAATGTCCTGGATTTAGGAGGCCTGGTGTTCCTTGCCAGTGAGAAGTCCTGATCGTTCGGGTCCCATCGATTGACGGACGCCGGTAGCGGCGATTGGGCAATCTTGAGCATGGCCTACGATGGGTAGCGTTGTGATATTCTGTTGTGATAATTTGGTGTGTCCAGTGTGTGCCGCGTGGTTACACACCCGCTTCACATGCGTGATCCGGGACTGTTTCCGGATCCGGTCAGGGATATGCACTACTGACGAGCTCAAACGAGGGCGAAACTCGAGTATAGTGCTTCCATACTGACATGGATAGGCCTTAGGTTCATACCAGAATGCGATCGGCGTTGCCAGTAGTGGGTTGTGCTCAATATTTAAATTTTAAATCCCGAAACAACCACATAATCAATTATAATAATTGTCAATTTGATTGTGTCTCCCGGGAAGGTTAACCCGGTCAACAAATGCCCGCAGAAGTCGGATGTGTCGGCCTAACGGCGCAAGAACGCAGCTCTGCTGTAAACAGGCACAACGCAATCACGTCCGAAAAAAAAACTCCGGATGAACGAAGAAGAAGAAGAAGATTGTGTCTAATGCAAGCCTACTATTTAGCTTGACATTGAATCTTGAGTCAGTTAACTATTCTGATGTAAGATGACCTTGTATGTTTTTTTTTTTTCAAATGTTTATATTTGATCTTCGTCTTCCACATTTTCATCAACGTCGTCGTGGTCTTTTTATCGTCATTGTGATAATCATGGCTATTATCATTACAGTTATTATCTAAGGTATTTTCTTGTCATCTTCTCACTTCTTGTTTTTATGATTTTCCTGTATTGCCATGTTAGTTGCGTAAGAACAAATTCGGTGCACAAACAAAAATGTGTGCCCTCCCCGTTCCCCCTTCCGCCACTTGTTATTACATGCGTTAACAACATATGCCCCTTAGCAGAGAGCAAGTTATTATTTGCGGACGACCAAGTTTTAATAGCAGAAGATGGAGAAAGATCCTTCAGAACCATCTAAATCAAGTTAATTGCATGTGCGAGAAATATAACATCAAAATAAGCTTTGAAATGGCAGATACATTGGTCAAAGGCAGACATTCAGAAACCATGTCAATAAAAAAAAAGAACTCTAAAATAAAACAAAACAAACGAGCGAATTTAAATATCTAGGGTCAATTTTCACTTCCGATGGAGGAATAGAAAGAAAAATCAACACAAATTGTGCAAATGCAAATCAGGTACTGGGACAACTATCTCCACATCTGACGCATAGAAAGATACCTGTAATGACTAAAGCAAATGTCATGAGAACTATATTTTGGCCGACATTATTGCCACCAATGTCAGACATTGCCATGGGAACTAATGAGCACAAGATCATAACAGAGATGAGATGCCTCAGAAGAGCTGCCATGAAAGAGAACTACACTTCACTGAGGAAAATGGCGGAGGAGGAGAAGAAGAAGGAGAAGAAGATCACTATATTAAATCTCACCATTCTTTTGTCCTATTGTTTTCCCTGTATGTTTCCATTTCTGTCTTTAGATGATAGATTAATAAACCTATCGGTAGAACAATAAATCGCGTTACCAGTAGACAGGGTGATGTGGACGTACAGACCAATGAATGGAGAAGTAGGCAGATATTTCGATAAACAGATAATTAGATAAACAGACGGACACAAATACAGATAAGCAGAAAGAGTATCGCAAAGAAACAGGACGACAGACAGAACACAAGGGACAGGTGAAAGACGCAAGGAAGGAAAGGCAGATAGAAATGCAGACTGAAAGATTCACACTAAGAGAAGTCATTACGGAATCAATGAGTATGCTAAGTCAGGTGGAGACCGGAACGTTTCGCGTGGCTATCCTCGCTTCAGAGGTCACAGATTGTGAGAATTGTATGGATGTTTTGCCCTGGCCATGCGGGAGTGCGGAGAAATGAACAGGCTGATAGTATGGCAGGGAATGCACCTCTTGGTGGTAGATTACCTACGGACAAGGGAGAGGTAGACGAGCGCATGTGGGACCAGGTAGTGTAAGCGGGGGAACAGACTGAGAACCCGTATGTAGAAAGTATAATATTGCGGGGGATCAGCAGGATCTGGAAGAAGCTCAAAACTGAGAGGGAAGACAAGGAGAGCTTTACATCGGATAGCGGTGGGAACGGTTAGTAGTATGACACTTCGCTTGCCGTTGAACGAGTGAACGGAGCGCAGTGATGTCTGTTCATAGTTCAACTCAACTCAACTCACACTGAGAGAGAGAGACACACAGAGAGAGAGAGAGAGAGAGAGAGAGAGAGAGAGAGAGAGAGAGAGAGAGAGAGAGAGAGAGAGAGAGAGAGAGAGAGATTAAGCCACCAATGTCAGACAAGGACACGGGAACTAATGAGCACAAGATCATAACAGAGATGAGATGCCTCAGAAGAACTGCCATGAAAAAGAACCACACTTCATTGTGGCAAATGGAGGAGGAGAAGAAGGAGGAGAAGGAAATCACTATATTAAATCTCACCATTCTTTTTTCCTGTTTTTTTCCTGCCATTTCAAATTTCATTTTCAAATTTTAATTTTCATTTCTGCCATTTTTTTAAATCTGCCATTTCAAAGCTTATTATTATGTTATATTTCTCACACTTGCAATTAACTTGATTTAGATGGTTCTGGAGGCTCTTTCTCCATCTTCTGCTATTAACACTTGGTTGTCCGCAAATAATAATTCGCTCTCTGCTAAGGGGCATATGTTGTTAACGTATGTAATAACAAGTGGGATGAGGGGGGACGGGGAGGGCACATATTCTTGTTGTACACCTGAATTTGTTCGAGAGAGAGAGAGAGAGAGAGAGAGAGAGAGAGAGAGAGAGAGAGAGAGAGAGAGAGAGAGAGAGAGAGAGAGAGAGAGAGAGAGAGAGAGAGAGAGAGAGAGAGAGAGAGAGAACGAGTTTTCGAAAAAAATAAAAAACGAAAGACTAAAACAACTGAATAAATTGAGGAAAAGGACAGATAAATGTTTCGCATATCCTTTACAGGACATCGCTGTTAACATCAGCATCTTTCAGCTGATTGTTGATTTCTTGGCAAGATTACGCTCAATAGTTTGCCATTGCTTTCTGAGCGGCCGGCTTACATACCCCGTAAGTTACCGACACGATTCGAACCACTGCTGATTCTCACCGTCGTCACGTTACTTACGAAAGTATACGAGATTACGGAGAAAAGTCGATAACCTCTAGGCCAGGAAGCTGGCAAAGGACAGATAGAACTACAAAAATTAGATGTTTAAGAGCATGCTTCTTTCCATTGCAACATACGCCTGCGAGACCTGAACAATTACTAAACAAGCTGAAAAGCACATGAATGCCTTTGAATATAAATGTTATAGATGGGTTTTAAGAATATCTTGGGTAAAGAAAAGAACAAATGCATCCATACTTCAAGAGTTGAATATTGAAGAAGGTTGGCTTTTAAAGAGATAAAACAAAGAAAATTGAAATATTGTGGTCATTTGAAACGTTACGAAAGTTTGAAGAGATCAATAATGGAGGGTTATATGTCTGGGAAGAGAGGAAGAGAAAGGCCAAAGAGAAGATGGGTGCAGGATGTGGCGGATGATCTCCAGATGGATGTATCGGACACGGGACATCTTGGTTATGATCGAGAGGTTTTCCGGAAGGTTGCTATGGGAGCGAGGTTCTGCAGGGGACATGCTACTGAATGAATGAATGAATGAATGAATGAATGAATGAATGAATGAATGAACGAACGAATGAATTAATGAATGAATAAATGAATGAATGAATGAATGTACAGTCAGTAAGGCAGACAGTCAGTAAGGCAGCAGACAACTAGAGAGCAATTCAGACAGACAGACAACCCGACCGAAAGACGGACAAATCGACAGAGAGACAGACAGACTTACCGACAGATCGACAGACATACAGGCCGACCTACAGGCATACCAATCTACAGACAGACAGACAGACAGACAGACAGACAGACAGACAGACAACCCGACCTTTCGACGTAGAAATCGACAGAGAGACAGGTCGACCTACAGACAGACCAATCGACCCAGCGACAGACAGACAGACAGACAGACAGACAGACAGACAGACAGACAGACAGACAGACAGACAGTAATAACACACAGACAACCCGACCGATAGATGGACAAATCGACAGAGAGACATACAGTCAGACAGACTTACCGCCCGATCCACAAATAGACCGACCTACGTACAGACAGGTCCATCGACCGAGCAACAGACAGGCAGACATTCAGATAGTCAGACAGACAGATGACTTTTTTACGATAATCGCCAGCTTGTCTATTGAACACTCTTCAACAGCTGTTGATCTGAATCCATAGCGTGACCTGATCTATTATGTCTGAGAAGAATAGAATCAGACAACAAAACATCCTCATCTAAGGACCCCCTCCGTTGATGGCGCTTAGCTAAATCTGTAAGCGTCATTAACTTCTCGCTTACCAAAGAGACTTATTCATCCACTAACGATTATCTTAATTGACGCCAACTGCGTCAGCTTACATTGGTATATGCGTGCGCGGCTGTAAGAGCTACCAACAATAAACAGACGAGGTTGTTACGCGCTCGTTTTCTTCAGGTGACACAAAACATATAGAACAATGGCGGCTTTCATAAAGCCAGTGAAGTGCCATGATGAATAAATTAGCAGAGAACACATTACTTTGAGACCTTCGCCGTGGATGAGGCATAGTGAGTAAGGAGACTGGTCACTTTATCGTATAAATATGTGCTTTGTATGCTTGTGTATCACTTTAGAATCTATAGAGGTATCTTCGAAGAGAATATTGATGGGTCAGCACAAAATGCTGTTCGAAATGGAGGAGCGGGAGTGTACATAGAATACCCAAATAATACTAGGGACACAGCTAGAGTACCGACAGGAAAGTACTGCCATAACTACGATGCTGAAATTGAGGCAATCAAGATAGCAACAGAGAAATTACTAAATACCAGCAATGGTACACAACCTGTGGTGCTATTGACAGATGCAAAATCAGTACTCGAGGCGCTCCTGTCTGGGAAATTGCCAGTACTAAGGACACTACTTTCTGAACTTAGCAGTCAACATAAGGTCACCATACAGTGGATACCATCCCACTATGGAGTACCCGGAAACGACAGTGCTGATCAATTGGCTAAGGAAGGAGCCAAACAAGAACAGCCTGATGTGCCCGTTACATACCACCAAAAGAAAAGAATGATCAAATCAGTCAGAAAGTCACCAAACCTTGCTCAAGATGACTACCACGTAATGGACAGACCAGAACAAGTCATTATTCTGCGCCTCAGAACAGGGCACAATAGATTACGCAACCACATGTATACAAAATTCAAGATTGGTGAAACAGCCATGTGCACATGTGGTTTGGCCTCGCTGACAGCAAAGCACATACTCCAAGACTGCTCAAAATATAACATATCTAGACACACCTTCTGGCCTAGAGAGACGACAGTGGAAGATAAACTCTATGGACCGCTGTGTGAACTGAAAAAGACAGTTCAATTCATACAAGAGACAACATTGCAGTTATAGACATACTTCAAGCGAACGAAAGAAGAAGAAGAGGAAGAAGGAGATAATATTTTGTAGTTACGAAGTTTTTGCAGCGGAATGGTCAAATCATATGATGGTCGCGAGTTCGTGTCCGGACACCAGTTGTTCAGACAATATAAAATATGACGTGACCTAGAAGATGTGAAGACGTAACATTAAACACTCTTTTAAAAATAGAATGGGAATACTTGTGGCAGTATCTTCATATTACTGCGAAATGCACTGACAACTTACCTTTACGTTACTGCAAAAAGTACCACGACATTACCTTTAAGTAGTTAACAATGTCTACTACAAGATTACCTTTAAGTAGCTGTTATGTCTACTATGGGAGTACCTTTAAGTAGCTGCAATATCTATTATGGGAAAACCCTTAAGTAGCTGTAATGCTTACTATGGGGTTACCTTTAATTAGGCTGCAATGTCTACCGTGGAATTACCTTTGAGTAGCTGCAATGTCTACCATGGGATTATCTTTAAGTAGCTGCAATGTCTACTATGGGATTACCTTTAATTAACCGCAATGTCTACTATGGGATTACCTTTAAGTAGCTGCAATGTCTGCTATGAGATTACCTTTAATTAGCCGCAATGTCTACCATGGGGTTACCTTTAATTAGGCTGCAATGTCTACCATGGAATTACCTTTGAGTAGCTGCAATGTCTACCATGGGATTATCTTTAAGTAGCTGCAATGTCTACTATGGGATTACCTTTAATTAACCGCAATGTCTACTATGGGATTACCTTTAAGTAGCTGCAATGTCTGCTATGGGATTACCTTTAATTAACCGCAATGTCTACTATAGGATTACCTTTAAGTAGCTGCAATGTCTGCTATGGGATTACCTTTAATTAATCGCAATGTCTACTATGGGATTAGCTTTAAGTAGCTGCAATGTCTAATATAGCATTACCTTTAAGTAGCTGCAATGTCTGCTATGGGATTACCTTTAATTAACCGCAATGTTTACTATGGGATTACCTTTAAGTAGCTGCAGTGTCTGCTATGGGATTACCTGTAATTAACCGCAATGTCTGCTATGGGATTACCTTTAATTAACCGCAATGTCTACCATGGGATTACCTTTAATTAACCACAATGTCTACTATGGCATTACCTTTAATTAGCCGCAATGTCTACTATGGGATTACTTTTAATTAGCCGCAATGTCTACTATGTGATTACCTTTAATTAGCCTCAATGTCTACTATGGGATTACCTTTAATTAACCGCAATGTCTACTATGGGATTACCTTTAATTAACCGCAATGTCTACTATGGGATTACCTTTAATTAACCGCAATTTCTGCTATGGAATTACTTTTAATTAACCGTAATGTCTACTATGGGATTACCTTTAATTAGCCACAATGTCTACCATGGGATTACCTTTAAGTAGGCTGCAATGTCTGCTATGGGATTACCTTTAAGTAGCTGCAATGTCTGCCATGGGATTACCTTTAATTAACCGCAATGTCTACCATGGGATTGCCTTTAATTAGCCACAATATCTACCATGGGATTACCTTTACGTAGCTGCAATGTCTACTATGGAATTACCTTTAAGTAGCTGCAATGTCTACTGTGGGATTTGTCACTGCGCTAGCCATGGTAAAAAGTAAACTAAAAGGCCAGTTTACACGCATTGAGACAGCTTAAGTTAGGTATATTGTGCCTAGCTCCATACTTTTCTAGAGCAATGGGCACTCGTAAGCGGATGCCTAGATAAGAATTGATTGTATAACCTATTTGTTGTTGTATATTTCTTCTGTGTTGATAAAGACTTTTGTCGAAACGTGTGTGTTATTGTTCTGTTCGTCATTCTTTCTATTGCTGTTTTATGGGGTTATTTTTTGGACTCAGACATCCACGTTGTCGACAGAATAAGGGTGCTCGTTCTTAAATTTCCGGTTCGCTGATGATAAGGTGTCATGATGAATAAATTAACCGGTGTAGCAGAGAACACATTACTTTGAGACCTTCCCCTTGAATGAATGAATGAGACGTAGTGAGTAAGAGAACTAGTCACTCTAGTCAGTCTAGTGTATAAATATTTGACTTTGTATGCAGTGGTTCTCAACCGGTGGGGAATTCCCCCTAGTGGGGAATTTTAGGGTTTCCAGGGGGGGGGGGGGGGGGGTGGGGGGGGGGGGGTGGCATTGGGGGGGGGGGGGGGTGGTAGTATGAAGATCATTTCAAGATCCCGTTAATACAAGAACCGATTGCTTGATATTGCTTTTCCATTCATTCTTTACAGTTATGCCGTCTCATTCTTCTAAAATTCATTTTATAAAGTAAGTAGACCCATAAATCACGTTTTATGTGGATGTCTAGACCTATTTTAACATATTTACCATCCATTTTTACGTATACTGTGTAGGGGTGGGGGGATTTTTAGGTAGGAAATATGAAAGGGGGGGGGGGGGAGAATGACGTTCTGAAAATAAGGTGAAGGGGGGCACGGACCAAATTTTTGATAGGAGGGGGGAGGGGGGGGGGTGACGTTCTGAAAATATGGTGAAGAGGGGCACGGGCCAAAGAAGGTTGAGAACCACTGCTATACTCTATACTAGGAATACAAGTATATCGCTATACTCTTAGAGGAGAATATTTGACTATGTATGCGTGTTTATCCCTTTACAGCCCTATAGAGGCATCTTAGGGGAGAATATGCGACTTTGTGTGTGTGTGTGTGTGTGTGTGTGTGTGTGAGTGAGTGTGTGTGTGTGTGTGCGTGCGTGGGTGTGTGGCTGCGTGCGTGCGTGCGTGCGTGCGTGCGTGCGTACGTGCGTGCGTGCGTGTGTGTGTGTGTGTCCCTTACAAACCTGTAGAGGTATCTTAGAGGAGAATATGCGACTTTGTGTGTGTGTGTCCCCCTTACAAACCTATAGAGGTATCTTAGAGGAGAATATTTTCGGTTCAACCACTACACCGGCATTAAGTTGCACTTCAGCGCCGACGTCTCGTTCAGAAAGAAATGGTAAACTACTGGACGTAAAATTGGCTAGAAAATATACCTTGGGTTGATAGCTGGGTCCTGCGAAGGACATGTACCATTTAAATGAATAAATAATGTGGACTGGATGGCTGTTTGTGTCAATATCCCGCCGGACGCCTTTATTTTCCAGGACATTTCCTGAAACCCATTCTAAGCTGTGTCAACCCAGCAACATTTTAAATCCCGCCAGAACAGAGACTCGAGCACCTGACAAGCGGGCCACAGGTAAGTGGACTAGGCACTGAACGAAGTATCGCGGCTCCCCGAATAACATTTTGGTTTATGTAGAAACAGCGGCACCAGGGAAGTCGCTATTTGGTTAAGGATGTTGACTGAAAAATGTGTAGATGTTCAGATTTTTTATTTTGGCCTATGCTCGCTTTGAACTCAAGCTTAGTCAATACACGTGGTACTACTTCTAGTAGCACTGGACTGATATTTGCGTGTGGATTAGCTTTCCCTATTACCAGTGTCCCTCGCCACATGGAGTCTCCGTGGCGAAGTGGTCAAGCCGTCTGCTTCGCGCTCCGACGGCCGTGGGTTAGATTCTGGGCTACGTAATTCTGTTCATGAGTGCAATTTTCTCGGAGACTCCTGGGGGTCGTCGCTGGAGCTCTGGGGGTCGTCGCTGGAGCTACGGAGTTCGTGCTTTGTGCAACGCTTTTGGCGGGACGTCCTATGGAAAGAAACAGAGTCATATGGGTTAAACTATGGTGCAATTAATTTGACCCTCTCGACTTTTACGTCTTTATTTTTAAAAACCAACAGGCGAAACCACTCCGGCTTCCGAGGTACTTGTAATTTACGTATCCAAACCAAGGACGAAAAGTCAACATCTTAGTCCAACTGACCGGTGTAGGGATATAATCCGCTACCTGGACATCATCATGCCGGAAGTTTAAGAGCATGCACTCATATCCATTGCTATCACAACCAACCATCTCATGAAAGGGATTCTTAGTCACAATGTATAAGAACAGTGGTTCTCAACCGGTGGAGAATCCCCCCAGGGGGGAATTTTAGGGTTTCCGGGAGGGGGGGGGGAATTAAGATTATTTCAAGATCGTGTTAATACAAGAACCGATTACTTGATATTGTTTTTTCATCCATACTTTACGGTTCTGTACTTTTCACCCTTCTGAAATTCGTTTTATAACGTACGTAGAACCGTAAGTCACGTTGTATGTAGACGACTAGACTTGTTCTATGTATTATTAAATTTAGCTTCCAATTTTACGTATAATGTGTGTGTGTGTGTGTGTGGGGGGGGGGGGGGGGTGGGATTTATAGGGAGGAAATACGAAAGGGGCTTTGGGGAATGACATCCTAAACAATAAGGTGAAGGAGTGTATGAGCCAAAAAAGGTTGAGAGCTACTGTATTAGAACGAAGCGACGAAGCCCTGGAATACAAGAGGCGACTCAGGGGAATTATCAATCTGCTACAGAACAAGTATTTGGTATCTATATCTTGTTTACCATCGCCAGGTGCTGTTGGTTTTGAATTGCCTTTTGTCATGAGATGTTTGTTGTCCCCGGGGTTAGCGTGTGGTGTTTTGTAATGCATGTGTTTGTGTGGTTATGGTATGCAATGTAAGACGATGTATGTCGAAGCAAGGGTTCTTAAAATGATGCGAGAGTACAGTGTGGAGTTAGTGGGAGTTGTTTACGGGGTTGATAACGCAGAGGCTGAAGTGTGTGTGTGTGTGTGTGTGTGTGTGTGTGTGTGTGTGTGTGTATGTGTGTGTGTGTGGGTGGGTGCGTGTGTGGGTGTGTGAATTAATTATGTGCGATTAATGAGAGTGAATTGAAATAAATGATTGTATTCTATTCTAAAAGACATCATGAATCCGTTGTAGTTGCTGTAGTAGTAGTAGTAGTAGTAGTAGTAGTAGTAGTAGTAGTAGTAGTAGTAGTAGTAGTAGTAGTAGTAGTAGTAGTAGTAGTAGTAGTGGTAATAGTAGTACCAGTAATAGTAGTAGTAGTAGTGGTAGTAGTAGTAGTAGTAGTAGTAGTAGTAGTAGTAGTAGTAGTAGTAGTAGTAGTAGTAGTAGCAGCAGCAGTAGTAGTAGTAGTAGTAGTAGTAGTAGTAGTAGTAGTAGTAGTAGTAGTAGTAGTAGTAGTAGTAGTAGTAGTAGTAGTAGTAGTAGTAGTAGTAGTAGTAGTAGTAGTAGTAGTAGAGTAGTAGTAGAAGAAGAAGAAGAAGAAGAAGAAGAAGAAGAAGAAGAAGAAGAAGAAGAAGAAGAAGAAGAAGAAGAAGAAGAAGAAGAAGAAGAAGAAGAAGAAGAAGAAGAAGAAGAAGAAGAAGAAGAAGAAGAAGAAGAAGAAGAAGAAGAAGAAGCAGCAGCAGCAGCAGCATCAGCAGCAGCAGAAGAAGAAGAAGAAGAAGAAGAAGAAGAAGAAGAAGAAGAAGAAGAAGAAGAAGAAGAAGAAGAAGAAGAAGAAGAAGAAGAAGAAGAAGAAGAAGAAGAAGAAGACTGAGCAGGGTAATTAGTAAGCAGAGAGGTGCAATGATGAGGTGGGTGGTTCGGTGAGTGGGTCGGTGGGTGGGTCGGTGTGTGGGTTGGTGGATAGATTGGTGAGTGGGTGGGTGAGTGGGTGCGTCGTTGGGTCGGTGAGTCGGTGGGTGGGTGGGTGGATCTGTAAGTTTGTTGATAAATATATATCTAACAAGACTGCTACGTTCATAGATAGCCAAGGAAGAATGAAGAAGGAATGAAAAAAAGCAAGCGTTGATAATAATCACAATAATTACACATAATCAGCCTTCAGTTTCAAAGAGAGGGCATGATGAAACGACAAAAATCCTATACAGCAAAGGGCGATAACTGCAGGCCTGATCCAGCCCCACAGGACCCCGCCAACTTTCACGTGCTGTATCACTTGCGTCCGTCAATTAAGCTTACTGGCAGCTTGAGATTAGAACTAGTCCGTGAGCCCATCCCCCGAGCTGCTCACTCGAGAACCGTGTACTCTACCAGCGATATGTCAGGTTCCGCTCAACTTTTCTCAGGTCGTGATCAGAGGATAATTTAAGTAATTACAGCCCCTTATGTACTACTTGATTTTAAGCACATGTTCTTAAGACGGCTGTAATAGATCGGGTGTGTATATGATATATTTTGTATTTCAAAGGCGGGAACTTCTTTATTGTGTCGGTAGCTTTCTGTATGTTGCAGATTTATCATGAGATCGTCTGTCTTTCAATCTGTCAGAATGTCTGGCTCTCCGTTTGTCTGTATAGCCCTCTGTCTGTTATTTTATCGGATTTTTCATCTGGTTGTTTGTCCAGGTCTCCGTCCGTCTGTCTGCCTGGCCCTTCATCATTCTGCCTGTCTGTCTATCTCTCTGCTTGGCTTTTCCGTCTGTCTACTTGTTTGTCATGTAAGTCTGTGTAGTTCTCTGTCTGTCTGTCTGTCTGTCTGTCTGTCTGTCTGTCTGTCTGTCTGACCGTCTGTCTGTCTGTCTGTCTGTCTGACCGTCTGTCTGTCTGACCGTCTGACCGTCTGTCCGTCTGTCTGTCTGTCTGTCTGTCTGTCTGTCTGTCTGTCTGTCTGTCTGTCTGTCTGTCTGATTTCTACATATTTACATACAGACATACCTACCTATCTACCTACCGACTCACGACCGACTGATTGATAGACTGACTGACTGGTCGATCGACCGACTGATCGACCATCCTACTGACCAACCGCCCTACCAACCGTGCTACCTACCTACCTACCTACCTACCTACCTACCTACCTACCTACCTACCTACCTACCTACCTACCAACCTGTATGGCTGTCTGCGTCTGTGTTTGTCTCTCTGCCGACAGATGAATATACCAATTTACAAATCAGTTCTTATGTTGGTAGCGGTTTCGCCCATGAACATGTTAATTGGCGTCAGGGCGGATTCGGATTATTAAAATTGGCATTCTCTCCCAAGTCAACACGGCATAAAAAGATACACAGAAATGCTTGCTCGCTAGCTTGCGTTCGCTGGCTGTGAACTCCAGCGTGAAGTCCTGTATGTCGGATGAAGACATCCTGTTGTCCAACATCAGTGTGATGTCATACTGGACTGAGGTTTGCGTGAGTATCCGTTGTCCCGTGTCTGGCTTATTGGTGTGCAGACTGGTGGTTCCTCGCAGTGCAGGCAGATACTCTCCCACTTCGGAAGGATCAGCGGTCCTACTATGTTAGCCAGGACCCCGGAGGGACCTGTTGCCCCCCCCTCTGCTGTGTGTCCACCGTGACGAGGTAGAGGGGCTTGTGCGTCCCAATGACCCCAAGAGCTATGCCGACGGTAGCACAGCTACTGGTAGGGCCACCCATGTCGGACAGGTCAAGGGAGAGGGACCAGACGAAGAGACACACAAACCTGCTGCCTTGTAGGTAGACTGGGGACAGTCAAAGGCTAGGGAAAGCACCCCAAATACATGCTTGTCGAAATCGGATGCACTGAGCCACAGGCTTGACAAAGCAGTGCAACGTGAAACCTGCTGCCTTGTAGGTAGACTGGGGACAGTCAAAGTCTAGGGAAAGCATCCCGAATAAATGCTTGTCGAAATCGGATGTACTGAGCCACAGGCTTGACAAAGCAGTGCAACGTAACTTAATTCATGATGTCACAAATCAAAATTAATCGATATGGTGCTAATCCCGTGAAGTCCCATCAGGCGGTGATAGTGCCGGGCCCCCTGCCTCGAGGGGGTCCACCCATGACTACTGGTGGTCACCTTCCCCTGTGCTGTGGAGTCAAGGCACAGAGGAGTAGGTTAAGAGCTATTGACCAAATACCCCGGACACTCAACATACTACAGTGGAATGCCGAAGGAGTTTACAAGAAGAAAGACTCCCTAACACAGCGTCTACATAAAGATAGAATAGATGTGGCATGCATTCAAGAGACACACCTCAACGCCAATCACAAATTCTCAGTCAGAGGATATCAGGCCACACGTTTTGACCGCGAAGGACACAAAGGAGGAGTTCTAATACTTACACGAAATACAATACCTTGCAGCGAAGTATCTGTGATCTCTAACAACCAAACGGAAATTATAGGTGTTGATATAATGATAAAGGACGTGAAAATAAGAATCTACAATCTGTATAGCCCAGCAGATAAGGATCTTACACTCTCAAACATGAAAATAACTGACACAAACTGCATTATTGTCGGAGACTTTAATAGCCGTTCAGAAAGATGGGGATACCCAGATACTGACAAAAGAGGAGATGAATTGGAGGACTGGGAAATAGACTCAAATCTCCATCTACTCAACAAAGCGGATGACACACCGAGCTTCTACTCCAGAAGATGGCTTACCACTTCTACTCCAGACTTAGCTTTCTGCACAGGAGACATCCTCCACAAAATTGATCGCCATGTGCTGGACCAATTAGCAGGTAGTGACCACAGACCAATCAAGCTTGAAATGAATATGGAGTATGTTCCACAGGAGCAAAGCCCTTGCCCCGCTGGAATTACAAACGAGCAGATTGGGACAGATTTGCCATACTAACAGACAAATATTGTGAAAACATAAATACACGATATGGCAACATAAAGCAAATGGTGGAAAGTCTAAACAGAGCAATAATACAGGCAGCCACTGAGTCCATTCCAAGAGGAGCGAGGAAAAATTACAAACCATACTGGACTGAAGAACTACAAAGTTTGGAGGACAAAGTTGAAGATGCCAGGAAGACAGCAGAGAGAGAACAAACAATTGAAGCAAACATCTCTCTCAAAGCCATCTCAGCAAAATATAAAAGAACAGTAAATCAAACAACAAGAGATTGTTGGAGGGAAAAAACAGAAAACCTGAATTTTGACAGGGATGGAAACAAACTATGGAAACTAGTGAAAGCCATGAACAATGAAGGACCTAGAAACAAACAAATAACAATTAAACAAGGAAATGCCTTGCTTACAGGCAAAAAGGCTGCAAATGCACTAATGGAACACTATGCAAATGCAAACCACATTGATATTACAACCGAACAGAAGAAAGCAATCAAAGACAAACAGATACATCATAGAAATAAAGAGACAGCAGCAGAATATATGATGGCAAATCTAACAATGGAAGAAATGGAACAGGCAATGAATACCCTAAAAAAGAAGAAATCTCCAGGAAAGGATGGAATCACAAATGAAATGCTAATAGGACTAGGCACCAAGGCAAAGAAGAAACTACTAGCAGTCCTAAATAACAGCTGGAAGAGAGGAATAGTCCCACAGGCATGGAAGGAAGCTATACTAATACCAGTCCCAAAGAAAGGAAAAGACCTGGAAGAACCAAATGGCTATCGACCTATCAGTCTACTTAGCTGTGTAGGAAAATTAATGGAACGCATTATCAATGGCAGGCTAACATGGCATCTGGAAGAAAACAAACTCTTAACACCACACCAAGCAGGATTCAGAAAATACAGATCCACTGAAGATCAAATAACCTATATAGCTCAGGAAATAGAGGATGCCTTCCAAGAGAAAAAGCACACACTAGCAGTCTGGATAGATTTAGAAAAAGCATTTGATAAAGTATGGAAGGAAGGACTGAAAGTAAAACTGCAAAACATGCATGTTTGTGGAAAAATGTATAAATGGATCAGCCACTACCTTGAGAACAGAACTGCCAGGACAAAAGTACAAGGACAAACAAGCAAAATGATGCTGCTGGAGCAAGGTGTCCCCCAAGGAGGAGTTCTTTCACCAACATTATTCCTAGCATATATAAATGACATCACAGAAAATTTTCCAGCCAGAGTACACACATCCTCCTTTGCAGATGACCTAGCCATATGGACATCTGAAGAATATATTAGTACAGCTAACAGCAGAATACAGCAAGCCTTATTAGCGCTAGAGGACTGGTCAAAATCATGGCTAGTGAAGATAAGTGAGGAGAAAACAACATGCACAGTGTTCTCCCTCTCAAATAAAACTCAGCAACCTAAGCTGGTATTGAATGGAAAAATATTGCGCCATGAAGAAAATCCAAATTATCTAGGAGTCACCTTTGATCGTCGCCTGACATGGAAGACACAGGTTGAGAAAAATCGAACAAGAGCAAGGCAGAGAATGGCAATCATGAAAAAGCTTGCTGGTACAACGTGGGGAGCAGATGAGAAAGTTCTCAAGAAGTTATATACTGGACGGGTGAGGCCAGTACTGGAATATGGCATTGCAGCTTGGGCAACAGCAGCTAAGTCAAACTTTAACAAAATAAGTAGAGTCCAAAACCAAGGAATGCGAATCATAACTGGAAGCCTGAAGACAACGCCTATTAATGAACTAGAAAAGATCACTTGTTTACAACCAATGCAGGATAGAAGAGATAGCAGAGCCCAGCAACAAGCAGAAAAATTTAGAAGATTGACAGACCACCCTATGTACAACAGATTTAATGGTTTTGGAAAGGGAAGACTGAAGCGTAGCAACTTTGTAGAAACTGCAAAACGAAGGATTAGGGCAGATCCTATACTTAACATATTAACAGTCAAGCCCATACACAATGCACACAAGTTCCCAGCTTGGAGACAGCAGCAACTGCCTGAGATGATAGAAAACATTCCTGGTATTGAGAAAAAGAACACTCAGCATGAAACCGAAAGAAGAGAAATAACCCTAAACTACATAAAAGAACATTACCCAAGCAGGAATTGGACCCATGCATATACAGATGGATCAGCCAAAAATTCAATAGAGAATGGAGGAGGAGGAATTCTCCTAAATTTAAAAAATGGAGTGAAAAAAACACATTCAATGGCAACTGGAAAATTTTCAAGTAACTTCAAAGCGGAGGTAGAGGCTTTGAAAACTGCAGCAGAAATGCTCCTGATGGAGGAAAATAAAGAGAAGCAAATAGCTATCTTCACAGATGCAAAGTCAGCTGTCTCAATACTCAAGAGCAATAACAGCACAGAACTAACTGACCTAAGAGCAGCACTCCATGGTCTATGCCAGAAATCCCAAAAAGTTGTAATACAGTGGATCCCATCACATTGCAGTATACCTGGAAACGAAGAGGCTGACAGACTGGCAAAAGAGGGCGGACGACTACCACAGCCTGACATAGACATAACCTATAATGAGGCAAAGAGGTTGATAAAAAGCACTTATAGAACCAAATGGGAATCTGAGCATCCAGGCCATCAGAAGGATGATGCATATTACAAACTCGACCGAAGAGAACAAGTAGCAATCTTCAGACTCCGCACAGGACATAACAGGCTGAAATACCACTTGTTCAATAAACTAAAGATAGGAGATACCGATGAATGTAATTGTAGAACTGGAAAAATGACAGCAAAACATTTGCTGCAGGATTGCCCAACGTATGCAGAACAGAGAAAGATATTTTGGCCCACACCTGCTTCATTTGAGGACAAGCTCTATGGAGATATCAACAAGATCAAGTTGACCGCAGCTTACTTTAACTACATACAGGTTGACATTTAAAGGTGCATGAAGACCCAGAGGCATGAAATGGAATATTGCTTGGATAGCAAATCCATTATGTGGAAAGTCCAAATCGAAAGCTCGCTGTGTGGGCTTCATAAAAGGTGGAAAAGTGTCCTAGTGGCACGAAATGGAATATTGCTTGGATAGCAAATCCGTTACGTGGAAAGTCCGAATCAAAAGCCCATTGTGTGGGCTTCATAAAAGGTGGAAAAGTGTCCTAGTGGCATGAAATGGAATATTGCTTGGATAGCAAATCCATTACGTGGAAAGTCCGTATCTAAAGCCCACTGTGTGGACTTCATAAAAGGTGGAAAAGTGTCCTAGTGGCACGAAATGGAATATTGCTTGGATAGCAAATCCATTACATGGAAAGTCCGAATCGAAAGCTCACTGTGTGGATGTCATCTGCAGACTGCATACTTCTGGTTTCCGGAAGAACAGCCTATGGTGAACGGAAGGCCCAATATACGGAAGTGAGGCTAAGCAGCCATGTGCAGGACGTGACGATTCCTTGGGTGAGCCCAGTACCAGAGCGCTATGTATCGGCTCTGCAATTATGGAAGCCTCCTTGGATGGCGGGGAATGCCCATGGTCTGCCCCTGCCTTCCCTTGAGGGCTGACCAGGATCTTTGGCTGTTCTATATGGACCAGCTGGGATGGGGATAACACCACAACAGTGAGAGTCAAACGTCCTAAGAAACCCCCGGGAAGGTTAACCCGGTCAACAAATGCCCGCAGAAGTCGGATGTGTCGGCCTAACGGCGCAAGAACGCAGCTCTGCTGTAAACAGGCACAACGCAATCACATCCGGAAAAAAAACTCCGGATGAACGAAGAAGAAGAAGAAGAAGACCTGTTGCCCAGGACGCACGACTAGGACGTGTTAGTAGGTCTTGGCCAGTATAAAACCTGGCCCTAGTGCCTTGGA
>JACEFZ010026391.1:437500-492500 GCA_014155875.1 Cepaea nemoralis | reverse complement strand
AATGTCGATGGAAATTTGACCCAGTGATGTGAGGAGCGGCTGGCCGAGATGCTAATAATGCCGGGCTCTCCTTCGGGAGACCCGGGTTTGAAATCTCGGTAACTTGTAGATGTTTTTGTCGGGGGTAAACAGATCAATCATAACCTGCATAGATCACATCGATTGTGCTAGCCAGGTGGCATTATTTCCTCAACTCAAGCACCCCCCCCCCCCTCTCCCCACACCCCGTCTGTCCTACACTGCAAGGTACAATTGATAGTAAATTACAGTGACAGTTGTTATAATATAAATGTCGATGGAAATTTGACTCGGTCATGTAAATCTGTTAATGCCCAAGCGATTTTGACCCAGTGGTGTGATCATGTAAATATTGATGTAGCCAAATAGTATGATGACGTAAATATTGATGTAACCAAATCGTATGATGATGTAAATATTGATGTTACCAAATCGTACGATGATGTAAATATTGATGTAACCAAAACATATGACTATGTAAATATCTACGATGACCACACCCAAAGGCGTTATCATATTATCGCAAACATCTATTTGACACAACCTTGTGTTGATGTAAAAAGTGATGATGTAAATACCGATGTATGACGTGACCAAGTAAATATTGATTCAACCAAATCGTGTGATGATGGAGAGGGGCGTATGGTCGAAGACAAGAACGTTGCACTTTCATTCGGGAGATCCAGGTTCGAACCCTTGGTAAGGTGATTGATATTTTTTCCGTCGAAGGGGAAAAAAGAAACCCCTAACCTGCACATTTCGCGGCGATTGTTCAAGCCAGGTGACTTGATTCCTCAGGCTCAAGAACAAAAAAATACAGGCAGTAATGGCAATTTTCTGTGTTGTTGTTGTTGTTGTTGTTGTTGTTGTTTTTGTTGTTGTTGTTGTTGTTGTTGCGTTTTCTCACTTTCAACTCAAGCGTAGTCCATAAACGTGCTACAACTTCTAGTGCACTGTTCTGATTTTTCATGTGGATTAGCTTTCTCTATTACCAGTGTCCCTCGCCGTTAGGCGAACTCACTCCGAGTTCAGAGGTACTTGTAATTTACATCCCAAAAACAAAGACGAGAAGTCAATATTTTAGTCCAGCTGACCGGTGTAGGGGTTGAACCCGCTACCTCGGCATCAGCACACTGGAAGTTTAAAAGCGAGCGCTCCAGTAATGGCAGTCAGTAGGATATCGTATAAATGTCTATGTTAATAATAATGATGATATAAGTAAGTGGCACCTTGCCGTCTTGACAGACGATAGTTTGTGCTTTAAAAAGGCATAACTTTTACCTATGGCGGTAGCGAATGTGACTGATCAGGACAATTCGCGCTGTAAATGTTCGTTCACAGTGGGTGCATGTGAACACGTGGTCATTTCCACCATCATGCACCATCTTACGTCTCACACGCTCGGTGTGTGACTTATCTGAAATAATTTTCTCCTTTGTCTTTATTCCATTTCTGATGTTTGCCCTCCATGCAACACGTTCAGTGGCGACTTGCTCCCAATGTGCATTATTAATGCCTGTATCAATCATGTCCCGCTTATACACATCTTTGTATCGTAGTAGAGGCCTACCCTGAGATCTCCTACCCATCTGTAATTCACCAAAAAAGATGTCTTTTGGTATTCTATCATCATCCATCCTCCTAAGATGTCCTATCCATCTAAGTCTACGAAGACTGAGCATGGAATAAACTGTCACACAACCTGATCTTTCTAATACTTCAATATTTGTGATTTTGTCTTGCCACTTAATACCAAGAATTCTTCGCAAACACCGCATATGAAAGCTGTTTAAACGTTTTTCTTGGTGTGAGTAAGTTGTCCAGGTTTCACTGCCATAAAGAAGAGTATTAAGAACACAGGCTTGATAGACGAGGACTTTTGTTTTGGCAGTAAGCTTCCTGTTCTCCCAGACTCTTTTTGCTAACATGTTCATTGTTGCTGCCTTACCAATCCTGATGTTGATTTCCTGATCTAGGGATAATTTGCTATTTACCACTGATCCTAGATATGTAAAATGGTCTACCATCTCTAGTTCGGCGTCGTCAATAAAGATTGATGGTACCCCATGTGCACCTTGTGACATAATCTGTGTCTTCTTTTTGCTAATTGTTAAACCACATTCGGAACAAGCGTTGGAGCATGCAGATAGTATACATTGCAATTCTTCATCAGAGTGGGTCGTAACAGCAGCATCACCTGTAAAAAGCAACTTTCTTATTAGTATCCTCCTAATTTTGGTCTTAGCCTTCAATCTCTGAGCATTGTAGAGGCTGCCATCTGAGCGTGAGTGAATGTATATACCACCATCCTGATCACGAAAGGCATATTTCAGTAGAAGTGAAAAGTATATTCCAAAGAGGGTGGGAGATAGTACACAATGATGATGATAATATTAATAATAATAATAATAGAGATGGCGAATGTGACGTTGTTACTGATTATGATGATATACTGATGATGATAACGATAGTAATGATGATGATAACGATGCTGCTAATGATGATCATCAAAGTGATGATGATGACGTCGGCGATGGCAATAACAATGACGAAGATAATACTCTTACCCCCAAACCGTCTACAAGCCATTAAGCTGATGTCCACTTGACTTCCAGTCGCTCTCTGCTGACGCCTGATCGTTCAGACCACATGAGAGAGAGAGAGAGAGAGAGAGAGAAAGGGGTGGGGGGTGGGGGTAAGGGACGGGGAGAGAGGAGAGAAGGAGAGGGGGAGAAAGAGGGAGGGAGAGGGAGAGAGATGGATAGAGAGAGGGAGGGACAGATAGAGAGAGAGGGAAAGAGAGGGAGAGAGGGCGGGAGAGGGGAGGGAGAGAGAGGGATAAAGAGAGAGGGGCAGAGAGGGGGAAAGAGAGGGAGAATGAGAGGGAGAGGGAGACATAGGAAGAGAGAGGGAGAGAGACACGGGGAGAAGGGAGAGAGAGGGAGCGAAAGACACAGTGAGAGAGAGAGGGAGAGAGAGACATAGGGGGAGAGAGGGAGAGAGAGACAAAGAGAGAGAGGGAGAGATAGACATAGGAATAGAGAGGGAGAGAGAGACATAGGGAGAGAGAGGGAGAGAGAGGGAGGCAGACATCAAATCTGTCCAGACTTCAGCAATCACGCTCTTCAATAACCCACCGACAATCAAAGTCATCAATATCTTCGTCACGACTTTCTGCCCAGCAACAAGCTACACCCGAAAAGGGTCCATCCATCCATCCATCCATCGCTAGCCGTTTATTCGCCAACGCCTCGCATTCGTTCGTCAGTCAAGCCTTCAGTAGGCGGAGCTAATTCTTATACAGTGTTGCATTCTACACGTTAAGCTGCCAGTCAAATAACCAGGCAGGGCTTGTTGATGGAAAGATCAAATCAGTAGTGAGGTTCTACCTTGCTGACGTCAAAAGTGGGCGGAGACCAATTCCCGACACACAGAATCTTCGCAATGACTCTGTTTGTTTGGATTGAACCGCAACAGTATAACTTGTGTTTGTCGATGTTTCTCTAGTTGTTTTTCTAGAAAGTCACCTCGGCACGAAAGGTCTATCTAGAGTTTGGATCGCGTATTATCATGTTAAACATTATATAACTGTTGTAAACACACAAATATGTTTTAAAAAGTAACACATCCACATGTAGTATTTGTTAACTTCTTATACGCTATTATAAAAGCTCCGTTGGTTTAATTGAAAGAACAGCAAATTCGACTCTTGGAAAAGCAGTATTAGCAATACTAAGGAGACAATTCAACGGTAAACAATTAATTTCATCTTTGTTTGAGGACGTATATAGTTTCCTGATATTCGTCAAGTATTTGTGAAAGATACTCCTAAAATAAAGGACAACAGATTAAGCAAAGAAAGGTATGTGTCATTAAATGCTCGTGTCTTTTCTTTTCTTATTTTAAATATGTCATTACATGCAAGTGTCTTTTAGGTATGTGTCACTAAATGAGAATATATTTTTCCTAGAATGTGACAAGGAATTGTATTATCTGCGTCCAAATGTGTTCATTGAAGTGCTTTCTGTGTTATATCTTGTAGCTTTATTTTTTTTTTTACCTTTGTCAGATTTTTGTTAGTTGACGTATTTGTTACCATTAGCAATTATTTGCAGAGTTGTTCTTTAACTACTTTGACTTCTGCTGCGACTGCTGCTGCTGATGCAACAATAACAATAACAACAACAACAGCAACTACTACTACTACTACTACTACTACTACTACTACTACTACTACTACTACTACTACTACTACTACTACTACTACTACTACTACTACTACTACTACTACTACTACTACTACTACTACTACTACTACTACTACTACTAT
This sequence comes from Cepaea nemoralis, assembly GCA_014155875.1. Classification (NCBI taxonomy): domain Eukaryota; kingdom Metazoa; phylum Mollusca; class Gastropoda; order Stylommatophora; family Helicidae; genus Cepaea; species Cepaea nemoralis. The sequence continues at coordinate 488,152 of JACEFZ010026391.1, read as the reverse complement.
TATAACTATTAGTTTGCGATTACTGATACAACAACGACTACTACTACTCGTTTACTATTATTGCTACTACAATTACTATTATGATTACTACTACTACTACTACTACTACTACTACTACTACTACTACTACTACTACTACTACTACTACTACTACTACTAATACTACTACTACCACTACTACCACCACCACCACCACCACCACCATCACCACCACCACTACTACTACTACTACCACCACCACCACTACTACTACTACTACTACTACTACTACTACTACTACTACTACTACTACTACTACTACTACTACTACTACTACTACTACTACTACTACTACTGCTTATATTGTTACTACTACTGCTGCTACCACTATTGCTGTAACTGCTGCTGAAATTCTTGCTACTATTGCTGCAACCATTATTGCTGCAACCATTATTGCTGCAACCACTATTGCTGCTACTGCTGCTGACATTATTTCTACTATTGCTGCTACTACTAATGCTGCTACTGCTGATGCTTAAGCACTGTTGCTGCTCGCAAGCTAGTGTTTATAAATGTAAACCCCAAGAGAAGACGTAATTATAAATGACCGAATCATAATCCAACACTAAAACCACAATATCAGTACAAGTACATAAATGCAACAGCCAGAACACCACTATAAATAAGTAAAGTAACTTCTGCAGCAGACTTGTTAGCCAGATGCATATCCTTTACAGGGCGTCGCAGTCAACCCCGGTAATTTGTGTGGCTGCTTGTGATTTCCTAGCAAGTTTTCGTTCATTAGATTGCTTTAGCAACCATTAGTATTACCATTGGTAAACAACCGAAGTAGGTGCTCTGCTTCCAAATCTCCCCCAGCTGTGTCCGCGATATGCGGAATTGCGAAATAAGTTCGGAACCCCTTAGCCACAAACCCGGCAGCAGGATATAACCATACAAAGTGAAAGTAGCTAGGAATTTGTGACTCCTGCTAAAATGTGAGAGCTTATAAAAACAGACAAATTGACATACGGCGCCACATCGATTGACGGATGACAGTCGCGGCGGTCGCGCAAACTTTGAGCTATAGCCTACAATGGTTGACGTTTAATATTCTAGTATGATATCTTGATCGCGTCCAGCGTGGGTCGCGTGGTCAGTGATTACACACCCGCCTCACACGCCAGTGATCCGGAGTTCGATCCCGGGTCCAGTTAGGGATATGCAGTATTGACGAGCTCAAACAAGAACTAAACTCGAATTTAGTGGCTTCCAATCTGACGCGGACAAAGTACAAGGGCTGTACCGGAATACGATCAGCTTTGCCAGTAGTGGGTTGTGCTCAGTCTTCAAAATTACATACCTTGCAAATCACACTGTGATTGCTGATTGCCTGATTTGTTGTCATTGTAAGGCATTTACACCTTCTCTGTGTTTATTATCTTTCAGTTTTTCCTCAGAAGTTACACATGCTGGTTATATCGTTATTACTATTGCTGAAGCTGTAATTGTTACGACTATTTCTAATATTTATATTGATACTGCCGCCTTCCTGGCCTAGAGGTTAGCGACTTTTCTCCGTAATCTCGTATACTCTCGTAGGTAACGGGGCGACGGTGAGATTCAGCAGTGGTTCGAATCGTGTCGGTAACTTACGGGGTATGTGAGCCTGCCGCTCAGAAAGCATTGGCAAACTACTGAGCGTAATCTTGCCAAGAAATCAACAATCAGCTGAAAGATGCTGATGTTGACAGCAATGTCCTGTACAGGATATCGAGAAGTTTAGAAAAAAGTTTAGATATTGCTAAATGTAGATAAAGTTTAGATATCACAAAGTCTACACAGTTCTAACTTTGATACCGCTAAGTTTGGATACAGTTTAATTATCGCTAAGTTTAGACAGCTCGAAGTTTAGATATCTCTAAGTCGAGACAGATGTAAGCTTAGATTTAGCCAAGTTTAGATTAAAGCTTAGATATTGCTAAGTCTAGACATTTCGAAGTTTAGATATCTGTAATTCTAAACAGTTCCAAGTTGTAATGTTTTCATTTTGTGCCTCAATAAACGGATTCTCCGCGTCGGTAACTTACGGGGTATGTGAGCCGGTAGCACAGAAAGCAATGGCAAACTACTGAGCGTAATCTTGCCAAGAAATCAACAATCAGCTGAAAGATGATGATGCGAACAAAAAAAAAAATAAATAAATAATAAATAAAAGGACTGGCTTATTGTAGACGCAATGCCCAATGATATTAATCAATGAAGATACGAGATACCACGAAGTTGAGGAGCCGCGGCAATGCAGTGCCTAGCATGTTGGCCTTGAGGGCACGTGGAGACGGGTGTTATCTCATTAAACTTCTCTCCCTGGTCCACATAGCCTAAATTGGGTACCAAAAAAATTCATTGGAAATAAAAGCGGGAGGTGGGGGAGGGGGGGGGGGTGTGAGAAATTGATTACATCTTCTTTCTAGTACCGGCTGGTCCAGAATGTGAGCCTGGCACCATTTATGTAATACGTCGCTTAGCGTTCATATGGTTAAGTTGTTGTATAGGGAATTAGATAACGAATAGAGGTTCTAAACATGACTGAGATAAAGACAAGGTGATCTGAACTTGTCTGAAGTTAAGAGAAATCTGAGCTTAGAGATGTCTGAACTTAGAAATGTCTGAACGTTAGATAAGTATACACTTAGAGATGTCTGAATGTTAGAGAAATCTGAACTTAGAGATCTGAACCTTAGAGAAATCTAAACTTAGAGATGTCTGAGCCTTAGAGAAATATAAACTTAGTGATATCAGAACTTGGAGAAATCTAAAGTTTAGATACATCTGAACTTTTAAGGAATAAATTTAGAGATATCAAAACTTAGAACTGTTTACACTTAAAAATATCTAAACTTAGAGCTGTCTGGATTTAGATATATCTAAACAGCGATACATATATAACCTTAGAAATTAAAACAAAAATTAGAACTATTTAGACTTAAAGATATCAACACTTAGAGATATGTAAACAGAATTGTCTAGATGTAATATAAATTTATACCTGTTTAGAATTATAGATATCTAAAACTAGACATATCTAAACTTAGAAATATATAAACGTAGAACTGTCTAGAATTAGAGATCTAAACTTTATATAAGCTTTAGAAAACCTAGAACTGTCTAGACTTAATGATATCGAACCAACGAACGAACGAATGAACAAACGAACGCACGAACGAACTTAGTTTTCTAAGGATCACAAATTGGGCACACAGGCCCACTATACATTCGGCCCTTCCAATCACTCATCGTTCGTTCCTCAATTGTGCATGTTACATTCACATAGGAAAAAAACACATTGTCTTATGAATGTTGTAAAGATAAACAAAGCATGTTACCTAGTTATGAGACAGGCAGGCAGACACACGCACATTCATAAACACATACATACTTCTTCTTCTTCTTCTTCGTTCATCCGGAGTTTTTTTTCGGATGTGATTGCGTTGTGCCTGTTTACAGCAGAGCTGCGTTCTTGCGCCGTTAGGCCGACACATCCGACTTCTGCGGGCATTTGTTGACCGGGTTAACCTTCCCGGGGGTTTCTTAGGACGTTTGACTCTCACTGTTGTGGTGTTATCCCCCATCCCAGCTGGTCCATATAGAACAGCCAAAGATCCTGGTCAGCCCTCAAGGGAAGGCAGGGGCAGACCATGGGCATTCCCCGCCATCCAAGGAGGCTTCCATACTTGCAGAGCCGATACATAGCGCTCTGGTACTGGGCTCACCCAAGGAATCGTCACGTCCTGCACATGGCTGCTTAGCCTCACTTCCGTATATAAGGCCTTCCGTTCACCATAGGCTGTTCTTCCGGAAACCAGAAGTATGCAGTCTGCAGATGACATCCACACAGTGAGCTTTCGATTCGGACTTTCCACGTAATGGATTTGCTATCCAAGCAATATTCCATTTCATGCCACTAGGACACTTTTCCACCTTTTATGAAGCCCACACAATGGGCTTTTGATTCGGACTTTTCACGTAATGGATTTGCTATCAAGCAATATTCCATTTCGTGCCACTAGGACACTTTTCCACCTTTTATGAAGCCCACACAGCGAGCTTTCGATTTGGACTTTCCACATAATGGATTTGCTATCCAAGCAATATTTCATTTCATGCCTCTGGGTCTTCATGCACCTTTAAATGTCAACCTGTATGTAGTTAAAGTAAGCTGCGGTCAACTTGAGCTTGTTGAGATCTCCATAGAGCTTGTCCTCAAATGAAGCAGGTGTGGGCCAAAATATCTTTCTCTGTTCTGCATACGTTGGGCAATCCTGCAGCAAATGTTTTGCTGTCATTTTTCCAGTTCTACAATTACATTCATCAGTATCTCCTATCTTTAGTTTATTGAACAAGTGGTATTTCAGCCTGTTATGTCCTGTGCGGAGTCTGAAGATTGCTACTTTTTCTCTTCGGTCGAGTTTGTAATATGCATCATCCTTCTGGTGGCCTGGATGCTCTGATTCCCATTTGGTTCTATAGGTGCTTTTTATCAACCTCTTTGCCTCATTATAGGTTATGTCTATGTCAGGCTGTGGTAGTCGTCCGCCCTCTTTTGCCAGTCTGTCAGCCTCTTCGTTTCCAGGTATACTGCAATGTGATGGGATCCACTGTATTACAACTTTTTTGGATTTCTGGCATAGACCATGGAGTGCTGCTCTTAGGTCAGTTAGTTCTGTGCTGTTATTGCTCTTGAGTATTGAGACAGCTGACTTTGCATCTGTGAAGATAGCTATTTGCTTCTCTTTATTTTCCTCCATCAGGAGCATTTCTGCTGCAGTTTTCAAAGCCTCTACCTCCGCTTTGAAGTTACTTGAAAATTTTCCAGTTGCCTTTGAATGTGTTTTTTTCACTCCATTTTTTAAATTTAGGAGAATTCCTCCTCCTCCATTCTCTATTGAATTTTTGGCTGATCCATCTGTATATGCATGGGTCCAATTCCTGCTTGGGTAATGTTCTTTTATGTAGTTTAGGGTTATTTCTCTTCTTTCGGTTTCATGCTGAGTGTTCTTTTTCTCAATACCAGGAATGTTTTCTATCATCTCAGGCAGTTGCTGCTGTCTCCAAGCTGGGAAGTTGTGTGCATTGTGTATGGGCTTGACTGTTGATATGTTAAGTATAGGATCTGCCCTAATCCTTCGTTTTGCAGTTTCTACAAAGTTGCTACGCTTCAGTCTTCCCTTTCCAAAACCATTAAATCTGTTGTACATAGGGTGGTCTGTCAATCTTCTAAATTTTTCTGCTTGTTGCTGGGCTCTGCTATCTCTTCTATCCTGCATTGGTTGTAAACAAGTGATCTTTTCTAGTTCATTAATAGACGTTGTCTTCAGGCTTCCAGTTATGATTCGCATTCCTTGGTTTTGGACTCTACTTATTTTGTTACAATTTGACTTAGCTGCTGTTGCCCAAGCTGCAATGCCATATTCCAGTACTGGCCTCACCCGTCCAGTATATAACTTCTTGAGAACTTTCTCATCTGCTCCCCACGTTGTACCAGCAAGCTTTTTCATGATTGCCATTCTCTGCCTTGCTCTTGTTCGATTTTTCTCAACCTGTGTCTTCCATGTCAGGCGACGATCAAAGGTGACTCCTAGATAGTTTGGATTTTCTTCATGGCGCAATATTTTTCCATTCAATACCAGCTTAGGTTGCTGAGTTTTATTTGAGAGGGAGAACACTGTGCATGTTGTTTTCTCCTCACTTATCTTCACTAGCCATGATTTTGACCAGTCCTCTAGCGCTGATAAGGCTTGCTGTATTCTGCTGTTAGCTGTACTAATATATTCTTCAGATGTCCATATGGCTAGGTCATCTGCAAAGGAGGATGTGTGTACTCTGGCTGGAAAATTTTCTGTGATGTCATTTATATATGCTAGGAATAATGTTGGTGAAAGAACTCCTCCTTGGGGGACACCTTGCTCCAGAAGCATCATTTTGCTTGTTTGTCCTTGTACTTTTGTCCTGGCAGTTCTGTTCTCAAGGTAGTGGCTGATCCATTTATACATTTTTCCACAAACATGCATGTTTTGCAGTTTTACTTTCAGTCCTTCCTTCCATACTTTATCAAATGCTTTTTCTAAATCTATCCAGACTGCTAGTGTGTGCTTTTTCTCTTGGAAGGCATCCTCTATTTCCTGAGCTATATAGGTTATTTGATCTTCAGTGGATCTGTATTTTCTGAATCCTGCTTGGTGTGGTGTTAAGAGTTTGTTTTCTTCCAGATGCCATGTTAGCCTGCCATTGATAATGCGTTCCATTAATTTTCCTACACAGCTCAGTAGACTGATAGGTCGATAGCCATTTGGTTCTTCCAGGTCTTTTCCTTTCTTTGGGACTGGTATTAGTATAGCTTCCTTCCATGCCTGTGGGACTATTCCTCTCTTCCAGCTGTTATTTAGGACTGCTAGTAGTTTCTTCTTTGCCTTGGTGCCTAGTCCTATTAGCATTTCATTTGTGATTCCATCCTTTCCTGGAGATTTCTTCTTTTTTAGGGTATTCATTGCCTGTTCCATTTCTTCCATTGTTAGATTTGCCATCATATATTCTGCTGCTGTCTCTGTATTTCTATGATGTGTCTGTTTGTCTTTGATTGCTTTCTTCTGTTCGGTTGTAATATCAATGTGGTTTGCATTTGCATAGTGTTCCATTAGTGCATTTGCAGCCTTTTTGCCTGTAAGCAAGGCATTTCCTTGTTTAATTGTTATTTGTTTGTTTCTAGGTCCTTCATTGTTCATGGCTTTCACTAGTTTCCATAGTTTGTTTCCATCCCTGTCAAAATTAAGGTTTTCTGTTTTTTCCCTCCAACAATCTCTTGTTGTTTGATTTACTGTTCTTTTATATTTTGCTGAGATGGCTTTGAGAGAGATGTTTGCTTCAATTGTTTGTTCTCTCTCTGCTGTCTTCCTGGCATCTTCAACTTTGTCCTCCAAACTTTGTAGTTCTTCAGTCCAGTATGGTTTGTAATTTTTCCTCGCACCTCTTGGAATGGACTCAGTGGCTGCCTGTATTATCGCTCTGTTTAGACTTTCCACCATTTGCTTTATGTTGCCATATCGTGTATTTATGTTTTCACAATATTTGTCTGTTAGTATGGCAAATCTGTCCCAATCTGCTCGTTTGTAATTCCAGCGGGGCAAAGGCTTTTGCTCCTGTGGAACATACTCCATATTCATTTCAAGCTTGATTGGTCTGTGGTCACTACCTGCTAATTGGTCCAGCACATGGCGATCGATTTTGTGGAGGATGTCTCCTGTGCAGAAAGCTAAGTCTGGAGTAGAAGTGGTAAGCCATCTTCTGGAGTAGAAGCTCGGTGTGTCATCCGCTTTGTTGAGTAGATGGAGATTTGAGTCTATTTCCCAGTCCTCCAATTCATCTCCTCTTTTGTCAGTATCTGGGTATCCCCATCTTTCTGAACGGCTATTAAAGTCTCCGACAATAATGCAGTTTGTGTCAGTTATTTTCATGTTTGAGAGTGTAAGGTCCTTATCTGCTGGGCTATACAGATTGTAGATTCTTATTTTCACGTCCTTTATCATTATGTCAACACCTATAATTTCCGTTTGGTTGTCAGAGATCACAGATACTTCGCTGCAAGGTATTGTATTTCGTGTAAGTATTAGAACTCCTCCTTTGTGTCCTTCGCGGTCGAAACGTGTGGCCTGATATCCTCTGACTGAGAATTTGTGATTGGCGTTGAGGTGTGTCTCTTGAATGCATGCCACATCTATTCTATCTTTATGAAGACGATGTGTTAGGGAGTCTTTCTTCTTGTAAACTCCTTCGGCATTCCACTGTAGTATGTTGAGTGTCCGGGGTATTTGGTCAATAGCTCTTAACCTACTCCTCTGTGCCTTGACCCCACAGCACAGGGGAAGGTGACCACCAGTAGTCATGGGTGGACCCCCTCGAGGCAGGGGGCCCGGCACTATCACCGCCTGATGGGACTTCACGGGATTAGCACCATATCGATTAATTTTGATTTGTGACATCATGAATTAAGTTATGTTGCACTGCTTTGTCAAGCCTGTGGCTCAGTACATCCGATTTCGACAAGCATTTATTCGGGATGCTTTCCCTAGCCTTTGACTGTCCCCAGTCTACCTACAAGGCAGCAGGTTTCACGTTGCACTGCTTTGTCAAGCCTGTGGCTCAGTACATCCGATTTCGACAAGCATGTATTTGGGGTGCTTTCCCTAGCCTTTGACTGTCCCCAGTCTACCTACAAGGCAGCAGGTTTGTGTGTCTCTTCGTCTGGTCCCTCTCCCTTGACCTGTCCGACATGGGTGGCCCTACCAGTAGCTGTGCTACCGTCGGCATAGCTCTTGGGGTCATTGGGACGCACAAGCCCCTCTACCTCGTCACGGTGGACACACAGCAGAGGGGAACACATACATACAATCCTGCATACATGCTTACATCATTAACCCAAACTCTCGCAGTTTATGCACCCACTAAGTAACACACAAATACACATTCCCTTGCATACACATACTTTCTCTGAAGAATAAACTTACTAACAAAAGTTTACTTATACATATATCTTATATCTCCAAGATCAGTTATCTCTGAACCTAGAACTGTTACAATTACAGATATCTAAACTTAGGGATGTCCAAACTTCGAACTGTCTAGAACTCGAGATATCTAGACTTAATGATAATTAATCTGACAAATGTCGCCATATAGTGATATCTAACCGTAACACTATATAGACTTAGAGATATCAAAAGTTGGAACCTAAACTAACTTGAATACATCTGGGAGATAACTAACTTGAAGATATTTAAACTTATAGACACATAAATTTATATACAAAGATATCCAAACAAACTTATAGATATATACAATTACAAATATATAAATTTAGAGGAATGCGAATTTTCGCAGAGTTGATCAAAACGTAGGGATGCCACAAACAGTATCTGACCAGAAGTATGTGAGCTTCCGGAAAGGTGATGTAAACATAAATGAGATAATGCAAAGGTGATGTGAGCATGTATGAGATAAAGCAAAGATGATGTTAATATAAATGAGATAAATCAAAGGTGATGTGAACATATATGAGATAATGCAAAGGTGGTGTGTAACATATATGAGATAAATCAAAGGTGGTGTGTAACATATATGAGATAAATCAAAGGTGATGTGAACATGTATGAGATAAATCAAAGGTGGTGTGAACATGTATGAGTTAAATCAAAGGTGATGTGAGCATATATAAGATAAATCAAAGGTGATTTGAGCATGTATGAGATAAATCAAAGGTGATGTGAAACATATATGAGATAAATCAAAGGTGGTGTGAAACATATATGAGATAAATCAAAGGTGATGTGTAACATATATAAGATAAATCAAAGGTAATGTGAACATGTATGAGATAAATCAAAGGTGGTGTGAACATGTATGAGATAATGCAAAGGTGGTGTGTAACATATATGAGATAAATCAAAGGTGGTGTGTAACATATATGAGATAAATCAAAGGTGAAGTGAACATACATGAGATAAATCAAAGGTGATGTGTAACATATCTATATCTATAAAACAGAATGTGGCTTTGTTTGTGTGTTTGTGGGGATTTATGTATTGGATGCGTTCGATAACGGTACATCCGATTGAGATGAAATTTTCTACGCGTCTTCCTTTCATTCCTGTGCAACCGACTATAATAGTTTCTTAGTGTAAAATCTTCGACTTATTTAATAACAGTTACTTTTTCATTTTCATAATATAATGTCTATATAGCAGGGGGACTTCACTCTAGAAAAGTTATTTCAAGGGGCATAACTTTTAATAACATTTCTATATACTTTATAGTCATATTTTTGGACTTACTTGCACTATTATTAAACTCTTTGTCTATAGTTATTTTTAGGCATATGAGTTATAATAAATAATGATATAATCTTTAAGGCATTTTCAAAGTTTGCATAAAAATAATGCATAATGCATAACATTGTAACCCATCTATTTCTGCTTACAAAACTTATCAACTGTCATGTCGGTGAATAAAAACAGTTTTCATTAAAAATAATGAATGGTGTGTGGAAGGACATTCTTTTAAGTTACTGTTTACAGGCGAAACCACGCCCGGTCAGATAGATAGACAGACAGACAGATAGTCGGGAACGGAAGCTTATTTGACTACTTATATGAATGAATTAAATGACATGCTCCCCACCAGGGACTGGGTGAAGCCGGGCCGGGTCAGACAGACAGACAGATAAACAGACAGTCGGGAACGGGAGAGCTTATATGACTACGTATATGAATAAAATGAGATGCTCCCCACCAGGGACTGGGTGAAGCCGGGTCAGACAGACAGACAGACAGATAGTCGGGAACGGGAGAGCTTATATGACTACTTATATTAATTAAATGAGATGCTCCCCACCAGGGACTGGGTGAAGCCGGGTCAGACAGACAGACAGATAGTCGGGAACGGGAGAGCTTATATGACTACTTATATTAATTAAATGAGATGCTCCCCACCAGGGACTGGGTGAAGCCGGGCCGGGTCAGCCAGACAGACAGACAGACAGACAGCCAAACAAGCAGACAGACAGACTGATAGATAGATAGATCCCCTCCAGGGCCTGGGCGAAGCCGGGCCGGGTCAGCTAGTATGAGATAAATCAAAGGTGATGTGAACATGTATGAGATAAATCAAAGGTGGTGTGTAACATATATGAGATAAATCAACGGTGGTGTGAAAATGTATGAGATAAATCAAAGGTGGTGTGAACATGTATGAGATAAATCAAAGGTGATGTGAGCATATATGAGATAAATCAAAGGTGATGTGAGCATATATGAGATAAATCAAAGGTGATGTGAAACATATATGAGATAAATCAAAGGTGGTGTGAAACATATATGAGATAAATCAAAGGTGATGTGTAACATATATAAGATAAATCAAAGGTAATGTGAACATGTATGAGATAAATCAAAGGTGGTGTGATCATGTATGAGATAATGCAAAGGTGGTGTGTAACATATATGAGATAAATCCAAGGTGGTGTGTAACATATATGAGATAAATCAAAGGTGATGTGAACATAAATGAGATAAAGCACAGGTGATGTGTAACATATATGAGATAAATCAAAGGTGATGTGAACATATATGAGATAAATCAAAGGTGATGTGTAACGTATATGAGATAAATCAAAGGTGATGTGTAACATATATGAGATAAATCAAAGGTGATGTGAAACATGTATGAGATAAAGCAAATGTGATGTGAACATATATGAGATAAATCAAAGGTGATGTGTAACATATATGAGATAAAGCAAATGTGATGAGTAACATATATGAGATAAATCAAAGGTGATGTGAAACATATATGAGATAAATCAAAGGTGATGTGTAACATGTATGAGATAAAGCACAGGTGATGTTAACATAAATCAGATAAAACAATGGTGATCTGAACATATGAGATAAAGCAAAGGTGATGTGGAAATAAATGAGATAAAGCAAATGTGATGTGGAAATAAATGACATAAAGCAAAGATGATGTGGACATAAATTATATAACGCAAGGGTTATGTGAACAGAAATGTGATAAATCATAATCATCATCATTAGTATCATCGTTTTCGTCAACACCCTCATCATCGTCACCACTATCATTATCGTCAACATTTTCATCATCATCAACGCCATAATCGTCGTCAACATCTTCATCATCATCATCATCCTGTGAGAATCTTGGGCGATCATCGTTCATCATCTCATATGTGTTTATTTCTGAACTGTCTTTATGACCACAAAGGATTCCCCAATTGATATATTTGTGTAATATAGGGGGTAGTTTTAATGACTGCATTGTTTGCGGTGACAGTTCTAATGACTTCATGTAGTCACTGGAGGGTCTTCTCCGTGATCATATGTTGTGTTTTGTGTATGCATTTACTTGCCGATGAAGGCTAGTCGCCGCAACGTAAAGAAGGTCAATGAAAATAAATTCCAAGGTAATCATATTACAAAATACTATTACAAAAAACGAAAGTTTTGCATTATCCAATCAATTAACTTTTATTTATATCCTTAATTTCAGGTAGCCATACAGAAAAAAAAACAACGGATTTATAACTGACGTCATATCCTGCCCTCAGAACATGACAAGATGGAAAGCCTGTGCTATCTTAAGCCCATTGATAATTTAGCCCACTCCACGATGGACACGCCCCTTCCTGGTGCCGCGCCCTTTTCGATCAATTCCACAGTTATCGAAGCAATCGGAGGGGATTTGACAATGCTTTCTGCACAGAGATTCCAGGAAGTCACAGAACATAGGTCAGCACTGAAAAGAAGGCGCACTGAATGTTTTGATCATTCAAGAGCGATTGCGGATAATTTTCTGACATCTGTTGCACATGTTGAAGCCACTGAGGAAGTAATTTTGAACCGTGATGGCGGCCTTGAAAGCTCAGCATCGAAAGGCATCCGCGGAGACTTACAATACGGTGAGATGAGATCAAAGCTGTCAGGCAATTCAGAGGTGTTGAGACTAAACTGCAACTTTCTCCTAATGAGGCATGCAGACAACTCGCGATGTGCTGGAGACACTAACGAGGCAACAACGAGGTCTCTGAGTTGTCCTACTCTTGGGGCGACTAAAGACTTCGGTGAAGATGGCCGAAAGAAAATTATTCCAACTTCCGGATATGAACCGGAAGAACAAAGATGTCGGTCACTTCCGGGCAGAATGACCCCGGATAACCAGAAGAATGGGCTACAAAGATATTTTTTTAGCGCACCTATTTTGAGTCCACGAGCAAGTCTCTCAGAATTTTCTACTGATGAAATTTCGGATGATAACATTGAACGCTGCAGCCAACCATACCAAACTTGTGTAGATGATAAAGTAAATAAGAATGACGACGATAATTGTAGTTATCGCTCTGCTACGCCTGCTTCGTGTTTCATTGATGTTGAAGATGACACTGCGCCGAGTTCGCCCTTAAATCTGACTACAAATGACAACGAATGTCATGGCAGTAACAATGACATTTCCGATGACATTTCCAACAGCTCAGAAAACATCGCGGATACTTCTAGACAATCGCCGATACTGCGCAATGAAAACATTTCCAATTTTCACAAAAATGATGAATTTGTATTCCAAACTCAACCGCGCAAGAATACACAAGTAACACCCAATGATAATCATTCAGTCAATGAAATTTTACAGGAAAAGAAAACGAACTTTTCTATAGACGCCATTTTGAGGCCTGATTTTGGAGTCATTCGTTCTGCTATACAGACCACAGACCAACCACATCACAGAAACGCTCAGACCGCCAGCCCTCGAAACAGATCCCACATCAAATCATCGCATTCAGCGTTCACAGCAGTAGACCTTAGTACACGATCAAGATCTGACTCGTTGTCATCCCCGTCTTGTTCATCCTCTTCGCCGTCACCACCATTATCAACACCCTCGCCGTCTCCACTTCTCAAGTCGGAGCTGAAACACTCTACCTTATACGGCAAACACTATATCGGCCAAGAGAATATACTTCTGGCTTCAAAGTTATTCCCCGAAACAGGAAAACAATTTCACAACTTCCTCAACGCCCATATTCCATTCATAAACCCACTTCATACAAACAGTTTTAAAAGTTTTCCTTTTATGTACACATCTCAAAACGGACATCCTCCCAAATTGCCTTTGATCCGAAATTCTGTCAACCCCACAGAATACAGAACTAAAACGGACACTGACAAAAACGCTTCAAAAATCTTAGCTAGATCATTTTATCCGTTCGTAAGCGAATCTCATAATAACACAGCCATGTTAAAACTTTCCGCACAGCAAGAAAGCCACATAAAAACAGGAAGTACCAGTGGTTTTCACGTTTTGGGCCAGAATAAACACAGGCACAATTCTATAGACTTACTGCCAACTTCGAAAGTTGAGAAAAGTCAAAATACTCATTCTCAACCCAAACAGGCAATCCGTAATCATGACCTTGTTGGAAAGTCAGATAAAATCACATCGGCTAATTGCAAAGTCGAATTAAAACAAGAAAAAGCCGGTCATGGCGACAACAAATCAGAAGATAGCGGGGCGAATTCATCAAACGGAAATGCTTTGTGGCCTGCTTGGGTGTTTTGTACCCGATACTCGGACAGGCCTTCTTCAGGTAAGCTTATAGAAGCGGTACTCTTAATTTCACCTTCTTCATCATCAGTGTCATCTTGGCTATCATCATTACTACCATCGTTATTAATATCACCACTACCAACATCAATATCACCACTACCAACATCAATATCACCACTACCAACATTAATATTACCCCTACCAAGATCAATACCACCACTACCAACATCAATACCACGACTACCGACATCAATACCACCACTACCAACATCAATACCACCACGACCGATGTCAATACCACCACTATCAACATCAATACTACCACTATCAACATCAATACCACCACTACCAACATCAACATCACCACTATCAACATCAATATCACCACTACTAACATCAATATCACCACTACTAACATCAATATCACCACTACCAACATCAATATCACCACTACTAACATCAATATCACCACTATCAACATCAATATCACCACTACTAACATCAATATCACCACTACTAACATCAATATCACCACTACCAACATCAATACCACCACTACCAACATCAATACCACCACTATCAACATCAATACTACCACTATCAACATCAATACCACCACTACCAACATCAATATCACCACTACCAACATCAATATTACCCCTACCAAGATCAATATCACCACTACCAACATCGATACCGCCACTACCAACATCAATTCCACCACTACCAACATCAATACCACCACTACCAACATCAATAATTCACCAACGACCACTGCCATCATCCCTAACCTCAACTACCATCAACGACATCTAAATAATAATCACTGCTACCACCACTACCGACATCACCCTCACAACTACCACATCATCAAGGCCAATACCACCAAGTCTTTTCATCATCATCACACCCACCACTACCCTCGCTACTACCATCTACACCACCAACAACAACATCACCATCAACACCGCCACTACCACTACCATAATCATCACGGTAGTTTTGCCTAATTACAGCAACAAGAAGCGATTTCCGTACCTTGAGATGTATTAGTTATATATCACTATTCCCATACTTTATACAACACCCAGCAATATGTGGGTGTTGTAGGCAATATCACATATACCGCTTTGAACTTGAGCGTAGTTCACACACTCTACTTCTAGTAGTGCTGGACGTAATTTTGCGAGTGGAATAGCTTTCCCTATTAACTTCCTAAATGCCCCAAAGGACGATAGGTCAACATTTTAGTCCAACTGTCCGGTGTAGGGGTTGAACCCCTGACCTCGGCATCAGCACACCGGATGTTTAAGAACACGCGGTCTTATTCGGCCATGCTGACCTACCATGCCCATGTATTCTAGCACCTAGAAAGGGCTCGTGAATCCACTTTCTTCTCTAAGTGGTTAAGTGTCATAGAATGATAAATAGTCTTAAACAACTTCCCGCATCTGCCATGGGTTTATACACAATAGTTTCCCATATGCAGCCCTATTTAATTTGATGTGTAATACAACCATATTAACCACTTATAAGTCTGAACTGTGACACACCCATAATTACCATTTTGCGCCATCCATTTTTGTTTGGTTTACTCCTACTTGTTCGGCACTGGATCTGTTAACGTATATATCTTATACATGTGGGGAAAAAAAGAGTCCCTATAAACCTTGGAGATGTTGTTTTATATGAGAATGCTGAATATTAATTAGACAGCCAAAATGAGCAATCTGGACATTTTGAAGGAAGCTAAGTCGCAAAGACAACTTATCACAAACATCAGAAAGAAGTAGTCATAGTTTTTTTGACCACATTATGAGAGGATAAAAACTGGAATATGTTGTGATAACTGAAAGATTTGCGGAAAGGGAAGTAGAGGAAGATAGCGAGAGAAGATTAATTAGTCTTGTGTCATGGCACGGAAGGGAATTAACACATGAATTGATCCTTGCCGTTAGAGATTGTAATTTGTGGAGAAGCATGATTCGCCCACGCCAGCCGGCAGGGCACTGGATGATGATGATGATGATGATGATGATGATGATGATGATCATGATGATGATCATGATGATGATGATGGTGATGATGATCATGATATAACACAGTTGAGAATAGCACTAGAACATTCGCGTCAGTGCCAGTTGCTACACAACTTTGAGGAATGTGCGGAGACCGATTATCTCTCACATGTGACCCCCCAACTACAGTGCAGTTCCCACTAATGGCAACAAGATAACATATACGAGGGGGAGGAGAGGAAGGGGGAGGAAAGATAACGGGGTCGCTGAACATACACAGTTACACAAACACACACCCACTCGCTCCCGCACATATACAGGCACTTACACGCGCATGTACACTCATACATAAATGAACACACCAGAAAAAAAAAAACATACACACACACTCGCACACACGCACATATATATGAATATATATGTATATATACGCTGGTCTCTCTTTCGGGAGACCCAGGTTGGAATCCTCTGTAAAGTAATGGGGGAAAAAGGGGGGGGGGCCGAAAACTCTAACCTCACAGTTCGCGGTGACTGCATTAGCCTGGTGGCCTTAATTCCTCAGGTTCAACACCTCCCACCCCCAACCCTTTTTATTCTAACCCTTTTCCTGTCCTACACCGCAAAAAATGACAGCTTATTTTTACTTCTTTAAGAATAGGATACTATTTTTTAATAGTATAACATTGATACGATATCAGTCCACATCGACATTCGGAAGTCTCGGTAGAGTAGTCGCTAGACGCTCGCTAACTGGCCCCCCCCCAGCGGTCACGTGATCATGAACACATCCCGCACCGGGTGAGGATGGGTCTATAGTATATGCTTCTAGAAAAAAAAAATGTTTTGCATATCCTTTACAGGATATCGCTGTCAACATCAGCATCTTTCAGCTGTCTGTTGATTTCTTGGCAAGATTACGCTCAGTAGTTTGCCATTGCTTTCTGAGCGGCCGGCTCATTATCCCGCAAGTCACGAGCGCGGGTCGAACCGCTTCCAATTCGAGCCTCGCTGCGAGACCCTGCGTGGATAAACGGGATTACAGAGAAAGTGGTGTAACTCCTCAGCCAGAGAGACCGGCTTGCTTCTAGAAACACACGCCTAATGGCGTGTACAAGAGTAATTTACTTTACTTACTTTTACATCAAGAGTAAGCTTTATCGATATCAGTCATAATCCACATCAGCCTATGTCTATATCAGTTATAATCAATGTTTAGCTTAGTTTAGTCCATGGATCAACATCACGGCACACGGGTGTAACCCATAAGTGCTCCGTTCTACTCCTAACTCAAACCTGAATCCAGAGAATCTCAGCTCATTGCACGAACTCCGTAGCACCAGCGGGGATCCTGAAATACTTTGGGTAGATTTTTAACTCGAAATTTTGCCCTGGCAGCGCCGTTAGGCTACTCTTTTTCGATTTCCAACTGCCAAGGAATCTTTTACGTGCGGCAACAATGCACACGGGCGACCGATCTCACTACCCAGAGACCAAGGGAAATTTTATTACTAGAAGTCTACGTGAAAAAATCCCAGCCCTCACCAGGGCTTGAAACTCCAGCACTCGAGGCGAACACCATAAATCGAGACCACTCACCCCCCCCCCCCCCTCATAATCAGTATGAGTCTATAGTCTATATTGACACCAGTCTATATCGACATCAGTTATAATCAATATCCGTTTATAGTCTATATTGACATAATTCGATATCGACATAAGTCATAATCAATATTAGTCTATACTCTATATCGACATCAGTCTATATCGACATCAATCATATTCAGTATCAGTCTATAGTCTACATCGACATAAGTCTTTATCGACAAATGTCTTTATCGACAATGATCCATTAGCGAAACCATTCTAAATTAACATAACATAGGTCGAATAGTTCTGAACTGGCATACAATTTGTTCTGTTCTGTTTTTCATTCATTTCTTGCCAGGTATTCCCCCCCCCCCCCCCCCCTCACCCCTCCTGGCATTGACCCTGAATGAACTCATTCCAAACAATCCTATCTTTTACTATCTCACGCTGCTCCATCCATGTCCTTCCCACTTTATTCACCCCCCCCCTCTCTCTCTCTCTCTCTCTCTCTCTCTCTCTCTCTCTCTCTCTCTCTCTCTCTCCCTCTCTCTCTCTCTCTCTCTCTCTCTCTCTCTCTCTCTCTCTCTCTCTCTCACAAACACACATTCTCTCTCTTTCTTTTACATTTTCTCTCAGTCAGTCAGTCAATCAGACAGTAAGCCAGCCAGTAAGTCAGCCAGTCGGCCAGCCAGTCAGTCAGCCAGTCAGTCAGTCAGTCAGTCTGTATATCAGCCAGTCAGTAAGTAAGTAAGTCAGTCAGTCAGTGAATCAGTCAGCGAGTCAGTCAGTCTGTCAACAAGTCACTTAGTCAGCCAATTAGTCAGTCAATCAGTCAGTCAGACAGTCAGTGACTTAAGTTTAATTTATTTTAAATGTTGCATGACCTTTGAAGGACGTTGCGCTCAATCCCAGAGTGATTTTCTAAGAAATTGTACGTTCAGTAGCTTGCCATGGCTTTCTGAACGAGAAGCTAACGATTATCTCCAACTGACGAGCTTAGGAAACGATCCTACCACACCGCCATCAGCGCACCAGAAGCTTTAGCGCTAGAGAACTCTCATCCTCTCCACGACGTCGATCGCTAACCCCTTGACAATATCTGTAAATATGAAGCACGGGCAGATAACCACCCGAATGTCATGTGAAGAGTTGTTCTAAGTCCGGTAATCTGTCCTTCGGGGCATGAGTCAGAGACAGAGTAACACTTATCTACCCAAATCTGGTCCAAATATTTTTTTATAAGCCGACGACGGCTTTGTGGGCCGTTCAGATAGCAATGGCAAACTACTGAACGGAAACTTGCCGAGGAATCACAAACGGCCAAAAATATTCTGGGGTTGACTGTGACGTTTTGTAAAGGATATGTAACTTACTTTATGCTGGTTTGAGTTGAGTTGAGTCACAAACCGACATCACAGCACTCAGGAGGTTGACACAGGAGTTTCCCATACGTGCTCCGTCCTTATCTGCGACATCCAGCGATTGGTCCTAACACTAATGGTACAGGTAGCAGTCTGATTATGTGCCCGGCTGGCCTTTCCTCGGAGTTTTGAGTGTCAACCAGATCCTCTGGTAATTCCCTGCAGCGACATTCTCTCCAATCAGTGATGGTCTGTTCTTCTGCACTATACACACTATTCCCAAGGGTCCCGACCCCGCATGCTGTAGCATGCCCCAATACTCAACCCAGCAGTGCAGACCCAGCCAATCAGTCCGCCTGCTCGTTTCCCACCACACCAGCATGTCCTTTGGGCAGGGAAGGTGTGGGGGTATGTGGAATCCAACATATACTCTCTATTTTGATTGTCGAATGGAAGGAAGCCTGCCACTCTGCCTGAAGCATGCCCGTCTTCACCTTTCTCATCACACATTTTGAATCAGTTACAATCACGATATGCGCGTGTTGTGTGTCCGCCAGCCAGTGGATGGCCGCCGAAGCGTCCCCCACCTGCATTCTCAGACTTGATGTTGTGGTATCATATGCCAGGCTCTCCTGCACCAAGCACCGTTCACCGACCTTCACCCGGAACCCCCGGGTGTATATATGATATGACGGCATGATAATTGCGATAGTCTAGCGGCTAGACGCTTGCCCGGGCTTCTAGGTCAACCGTGGCGAAGTGATCAAGCCGTGTGCCTCAGACTCCGAAGGTCCTGGGTTCGATTCCGGGCCGCATCCTTCCGTTCACGGGTGTATTTATTGAGACTCCTAATGGTTGTCGCTGGAGCTACGAAGTTTGTGATTTGTGCGACGCTTTCCGCACTGCCATATGGGATAAAAACCAGTGCGATGAAGTCGACCCTTTTAAGCGACTTTTAAGCCTAAAGTGGGTATCCGGAAATGGCTCGTGGCGTATAGGCAGCTGGCGTGATACCGAACACTACCCCCGTGTGTGACGCTGAGTTTAGATCTAAATACCTAATGGGTCTTGAGAGTTCAAAAGGACCTTTGCCTTGTTTCCCCCTCTGTAACTATAATGCTTTATGGCTAAAGGCTTACGAGCACATTTCGCGCATTTTCATATTGATATAAGTGTTGATAGTTCTAAAAGCAATGACAAACTACTGATCTTCAACAGTACTGAACTACTGAAGTGAAATAACAAACAACCAAAGATACTGAGAGTGACTGTGATGTCTTGAAAAGGGTGTAGAGATAACTTATTAACTATGGTGGCATTGGAGGAAAGCGAATCAAATACTGGAGGAAGAGATTTCATTAGAAAACAGCAAGTGAAAAGATTCGGCCCCATAACTAGGCTACCAGCTGACAGTATACCACAACAAGCAATAATGTACAAACCAAATGGGACCAGAAGAAGAGGCCGATCATGTAAAAACGATGAAAAGAGAGAATAAGAGTCCCCTAGGACTCTTCCACTGTTTAAGCCTCACCTCGACATGGCAAGGTACAAGGGGAATAAGGTAAGATGAGATAAGATGAGTTGACACAAAACGAAATGAGACGAGATGGTGAGATGAGACGAGACGAGATGAGACGAGATGAAATGAGATGAGACGAGACGAGACGAAACGAGATTAGAGGAGATGAGATGAGATGAAGAGAGATAATTAGGAAGCTAAACAAAAGTTGCAATTCCGAAATTTAGAAACAATATTAACGGTCGTTTGTCGGCTATGTGAAAACTCGAAAGAATAGTTTTGGGTACTCCATAGGTAGAATTCAGTTATGAAAAATCTTTTCATGGTTTTATTTCAATTGGACATCAGTTGCTTCAACTTTAACGTTGACGTCTCGTTCAGTAAGCAATGGCAAACTACTGAATTTTGTCTAAATTGTAAAATCGCCTAGAAAATAAACCTGGGATTTATCACATCGTCCGTGTGTTGCCGGGGCCCATAAGGGAAGCAAAGAATAGAAACACTGTAGCCTACCACGCATGTCGTAAGAGGCGACTAAGAAGGCTTGATGGTTCCGTCGCGCTGCTACTGAGTGAGTGCATGGCGCGACACTGTGAGCTGTGAGTTTCGTGTGAAATGCTTTTGAATCTGCCCGAGGTGTTTTGGAAGGTGACTGCATGTTCGGAGCGATGGCAGATGGCTATGTCCCAGAGTTGACCGGTTTTTGCCTTATGCAGAAATGTGTGGCTGCTGGGCTTCTGGTTGACTGCCACTGCCATCGACGATGAACTATATTTCGTGGACTGTGTGGGTGAACATCTAGGAAACATCCAGATGGGAAAATGACTGCCGATTCCATCAGAGATTAACTGGGTGTTTCGTCGGGGACTATTGTGTTGACATTCTGGCGGTGGCATTATGGACAGTGTATCTGTGCGGGCTGTTGTTTGTCGAGACTCCTGTCTTTTCCACTTTTCACATTGGGCAGTGGGGAGCGTTTTGTGTGATATTAACTGGCACAGGAACGGAGCACAATGGGAACGACCCTTTGCTGTGAAGTTGGAACTGCGACTAACTAACTAACTAACATCGTCCTGCAAAAAACATGCAGCTTTAAACATTTAGAATCTTGACTCACTTAAATCACGTGATCATAGTCACATGATCTCCTCGGTTGATAGAAGCTTCTGAACTGTCTATAACGACATGTGCTGATTCACCAACTGACTTCTGGTCAGCGAAAGGTCAAGTTTTAATTGGTTAACACCCGAGACAGTGTCGCAATCGTGGGCGCCTTTAAACGGCGAAAATTAATCTTTGACCGCTTGACAGTTGATCCGCCATATTGGACTAGAGGTCAAAGTTATTGGACATCACCTCAGTCGCTGTGCGGGATCTCTGGCAGTCTTCGAGAATGGGAGTGATGTGAACGGATGGTGTCCGGGCGCTTCTAATTGTACCCAAGGAAGCGAGCATGTAATTTATGTAGTTCGGTCGATTTAATCTCAGTTGACTCCCTCCTCCCTTGTGTGTGTGTGTGTGTGTGTGTGTGTGTGTGTGTGTGTGTGTGAGAGAGAGAGAGAGAGAGAGAGAGAGTGAGGATAAGTGTCAATATTATGTCTTTCTGTGAGTCCATCACTCACTATGTCTCTCTCTCTCTCTCTCTCTCTCTCTCTCTCTCTCTCTCTCTCTCTCTCACTCTTTCATCTTGTCTGTCTGTCTGTCTGTCTGTCTGTCTGTCTGTCTGTCTGTCTGTCTGTCTGTCTGTCTGTCTGTCTGTCTGTCTGTCTGTCTGTCTGTCGTAAATTGTGAACATTTTAAAAAGTTCGTAAATTGAGAACATTTTAAAAAGTTCGTAAATTGTGAACATTTTAAAAAGTTCGTAAATTGTGAACAATTTAAAAAGTTCGTAAATTGTGAACAATTTAAAAAGTTCGTAAATTGTGAACATTTTAAAAACTACTTGTGAATTGTGAACGTTTCTTAAACTAAACTTAAAATTAGACAAATACCAGTGAACCAAAAAAATGAAGAAAAGACGCGGGCACCGACTGGGACATACACTGACAGAATCTGAAAATAGGGTAACTAGAAAGGCCTTCGTC
Organism: Cepaea nemoralis; assembly: GCA_014155875.1. NCBI lineage: Eukaryota > Metazoa > Mollusca > Gastropoda > Stylommatophora > Helicidae > Cepaea > Cepaea nemoralis. The sequence continues at coordinate 465,432 of JACEFZ010026391.1, read as the reverse complement.
TGGAATTCTAAAGGGCAAAAGGAAAATGGAGGAAGATCTAACACACGGAGAAGAGAAGCAGAAACAGAAGTGTGTAATATGGGGAGGAGATGGACACAGCTGCATGGGATAGCTGAAGATAGAGGGCTTGGGGTCGGTTGGTTCAATTAATGCTTATGCCCTAATGGAGGAATAAAGGCTGGAAGAAGAATATATTCATGTTAATTAAAAATATTCCGGGAAGGTTAACCTGGTCAACAAACGCCCGCAGAAGTCGGATGTGTCGGCCTAAAGGCGCAGCTCCGCTGTAAACAGGCACAAGGCAATCACATCCCGATGAACGCAGAAGAAGAAGAATTGAAATTATTTATAGCATGTATGATTTATGGTATTTATTCACGAGAAAGTAAATTCACAGATATTAATGTGCACTCACAGAAGTAGAGAGGATAGAAGTAGAGAATAGAGATAAGTAAAGATCCCGAACACATTGAAAGCTATAGTGTGAGTATGTATGTGTATGTGCGCGAGTAGGTGAGTGCCAATATGTCTTTCTGTGTGTGAATCAGTCTCTGTGTGTGTCTCGCTTAAAAAAGGTCGCTTAAAAGTCGACAGGGTCGACTTCATCGCAACAGGCTTTATCCTATATGGCTCAGTCTCTTTCCGCAGCGCGGAAAGCGTCACACAAAGCACGAACTTCGTAGCTCTAGCGACGACCCACAGGAGTCTCCGACAAATTTAACTCGTGAACCGAAGAACGCGGCCCGGAATCGAACCCACAACCTTCGGAGCCCGAGTCAAACGGCTTGGCCACTTCGCCACAGAGACTCTCATGCTAAGACAGTGGTGTGGGTTCAATCCCCAGGGTGGACGGCCATGGTTGCCTATCTCCACCGACCGTGTCCTTGTTGTTTCCTTTGTTCCCTTTGAACTGAAGCGTAGTTCATGCACGTGCTGCTACTTCTAGTGCATTAGACTAATTTTTTGCTCGTGGATTAGCTGTCCCTATTATCAGTGTCCCTCGCCTTCAGGTGAAGCCACTCCGACTACCGAGGTACTTGTAATTTACATCCCAAGTCAAGGGCGAGAAGTCAATATGTTAGTTCAAATGACCTATGTAGGGGCTGTAACCGCTAACTTGGCATTCTGGGGATGTGGTCTCGGCCAGAGTGCGTCAAACTAACGCTCACGCTGCAAATTTGATGGCCAGGAGAAACTCTAACAACAGAGAATGTTAAACTTTACGTGTGAGTATGTGTGTGTGTGTGTGTGTGTGTGTGTGTGTGTGTGTGTGTGTGTGTGTGTGTGAGTTTGTGTATTTGTGTGAGTGAGTGTGTGTGTGTGAGTGAGTGTGTGTGTCTTTTAACTGATTCAGTGCCAAACAAAAAGTAGGTTTGGACCAAACATGATACACAATCAAATAAACAAGTATTATAATGTAAATATCCGTTCACTGAACATTAAAATTGCAGAAAATACACGAAACAAATCACACAATACGATGACCCTAGTGCCGTGGTTCTAAACCGGTGGGGAAGTCCCCCCCCCCCCCCAGGGGGGAATTTTAGGGTTTCCAGGGGGGGGGGGGGGAATTAAGATTATTTCAAGATCGCGTTAATACAAGAACCAATTACTTGATTTTGTTATTTTCTTTCATACTGTACGGTTTTGTACGTCTCACCCTTCTAAAATTCACTTTATAAAGTAAGTAGACCCACAAATCACGTTTTATGTGGACGTCTAGACTTGTTTTAGTATGTGCTATTAAATTTAGCTTCCATTATTACGTATACTGTATAGGGGCTGGGGCGGGTTTGTTAGGTAGGAAATACGAAAGGGGGGAATGACGTTCTGAAAATATGGTGAATACCGGTCAAATTTTTAGGTAGGAATTGCGAAATGGAAAGGGGGGGGGGGGATGACGTTCTGAAAATATGGTGAAGGGGGGGGGGGGCACGGGCCAAAAAAGGTTGAGAACCACTGCCCTAGTGTGTTGATTTCTCTACAAATGGAAGGTCTCAGTTGGTTATATATTATCCTTCGGCACTTAATCAGTTTAAATATGAACATGCTGGACTGAATCCCGCCAACTGAAACTGGCGCCTCGCAGTATTCATAACACATAAATGTTTGAGGCCTGGCTGACGGCGTAGAAGCGGCCTGGCTAGACCTGTGCCTACCTAACCTCTCTCCAAGACAATGCATTCCCAGGTAAGATGATCTCAAGGTCGTCTTCCTGACACACCCTAGGTGTCGGTGAAGATTCGAGATCAAAGACGATCAAAGCCTAGGATAGAAGTTTCAATAATTTTTTTTCCTTCAATAACTTGAATTAACAGCCAATGTGTCACTAGGTTTTTAAATGTCTGTGACCGCAAATTTGGTGGTTTCGTATGGTTGGTTAACAATTTCATTAAAGTAGTGCTGTCAGATTGTGTAACCGAGAAACCGGGACATTTCTCTTAAGGATAAGAAGAATCAAAGATGTTGCAAAATAGACAAGACGATCGATTTTATTGCTTCGGGTTTTATCCTATATGGCCTCTTTCCTCAGAGCAACATGTGTTTACAGATGAATCTAATTATGCACAAGGCCCAAGAAACCGACTAACCGCACCGACAACAAAACAATGTAAATGAAACTACAGCGTTGGCACTCACGCGCGAGTATTTAATGTTTCTCAATCAAACAGTTCTAACACATGAAAGTCCAAAAACTATTGGACTTATTTGTATTTTTGTTTGAAGAGAACAGGACAAATAATTATACTGCGCATCAGAACACGGCAAATAGTTATTTTCAGCCTCAGAACAGGACATAATCGATTACACATGCACGTGTATACAACATTTAAGATTGGCGGATCAGCTATATGCACATGTGAATTGGCGCCGCAGACAACAGATAACATACTCCAAGACTGTTCAAACAAATGACATGTAGGCAATTCTTCTAGTCCACAGAAATAACAGTGGATGATAAACTGTATGAACTAATGAGTGGACTAAAAAGGGCAGTGAAATTCATACAATAGACAACATTGCAGATAACGACAAATTTCAAGCGAACGAAAGAAGAAGAAACATTTATTTGCCATGAATGAAAATCGGGATAAACGGAAGTCCTGAAAGCATTTTTTTTTTCTTTTTCGGAACAGTGGATTATTTTATTAAAGAAAGAACGGGACTGTCCCAGAAAACCAGGACGTCTGACAAACCTACATTCATTGCATAGGAATTCCTCTATGTTGCTGTAGTCTTCCCACACATTTGGCAAAAGAGCAACAGAAAGTAGACTGTTTAGCTCCAGATATGGTCCATATGGGCCGAGTACCCTAGTGCTGTGAAGTGATGAATCATGATACGATTATACTCATGGGAAACATGTACAGTAAACAGACAAGCTGAGAAACATCTAATGACAACAGGAATGTGGTTTCTGGGGAAAATGCACAGAATACCATGGCGAGACAGAAAAAAAAAACGAATGAGACAATTCTTCTTTACAGGACATCGCTGTCAACATCAGCATCGTTTAGCTGTATGTTGATTTCTTGGCAAGATTACGCTCAGTAGTTTGCCATTGCTTTCTGAGCGGCCGGCTCAGTTATCCCGCAAGTCACCAGCGGGGGTCGAACCGCTCCCAGCTCTCGCCCGCTCCGAGACTCTGCGTGATAAACGGGATTACGGAGAAAGTGTTGTAACCCCTCGGCCAGAGAGACCGGCGAGACAGTTCTACAAGAAGCAAATGAAAACCTTAAAGTGATTTGAGAAATTAGAAGTAAACAGTCAAAATATTTGTTTTCGAGCAGTATGAGCAAAATAAACTATAACGACGTAACGACATCGCCACGGAAACCCGCATTTATCACCAACAGATGTTGAATTATATCAACAGGTGTTTAATTATATTAACAGCACACGCGACTACATGTAAAGTACTAATACTAAACTGACATCAGTTCTAACGTTGGACAAATTCAATACCACGACACAAATGTCAGAATTTACCTCAGCTAACTTAATACCAATTTAACTAACTTTGACGTGTGTCCACATTGAATGAAAGAGCTAATAATCTCATTTCCTATGTCCAAAATACATTATAATAAAGCGGAATTTCAGATCGAACTTTGACACAAATAACTGAAATGAGACAGCTTAGCTAGGTCCGTCCGCCTCGCTTCATTTACATATATGTCTGATGGCACGATAACATTCCAGCTTTAAATGATCAACCAGCAAGAATATTAAATGGTGGTCGCGTGAGTGTAGTTGAGAGGGAGCTAGGCTGATAAAGTCACATGCTCGGTCGGACCAGGGTTCACGCCTGCTTTCGTCGTCCGCTAACAGAGTGCATTGTTTCGATGTGTTCAGGCCTAGACAGTGTATTACACAGACCAGTTGTACGCTCCTGCTTCCGGATATGTTAATTATTATTTAGAATACTGCATATGTGACATGTTAATTTGAGGAACGGCTGGCCGAGTGGCCAAGAACGCCGAGTTCTCGGTAAAGGGTGGATTTTTTTTTTCTGTCGGGGCAAAAAGCAAAACATAACCTGCACAGTCCGCGGCGAGTGCACTAGGCAGGCGGCCTTAAGACTCCCCCCCCCTCCCCCCACCTGCCCTCAGTCGCAGATCGTAATCCCGAATAGCACGTTCGAAACACAATTGTGGGCGATTTGGAAGCAGATCGCCTTGCGTTTGTTTTCATAAAATTGGTATGCGAGACGGTCGTTCAGAAAGCAATGGCACAAACTACTGAACGTAAACTTGCCAAGAAATCACAAACAGCCAAAAAATGGCTGGAGTTTGACATCCCCATCGAGCAGATTAAATCAGCGCCATTGTGGCCATTCGAGTTGTTAATTAGTCATAGGGTTACTAATTTGAAACGTCTCTTCATTCTTCTTCTTCTTCTTCTTCGTGTTCGTTTTATCCACAGTTGGGGTACCGGACCTTCAACCAACGTCATTCCAAGTCGTCCTATCTTTTGCTCTATTATGTAGCTGCCCATATGATTCATGAAAATAAATTGCTATATTATGTAGCTGCCCATATGATTCATGAAAATAAATTGCTATATTATGTAGCTGTCCATATGATTCATTAAAATAAATTGCTCTATTATGTAGCTGCCCATATGATTCATTAAAATAAATTGCTATATTATGTAGCTGCCCATATGATTCATTAAAATAAATTGCTATATTATGTAGCTGCCCATATGATTCATTAAAATAAATTGCTATATTATGTAGCTGCCCATATGATTCATTAAAATAAATTGCTATATTATGTAGCTGTCCATATGATTCATTAAAATAAATTGCTATATTATGTAGCTGTCCATATCTCTTCTTCTTCAGCATTCCGAGCCATTGAGGTTCTTTGCTGCAAATACAATCTGTCTCCATTCGTCTCTCTGGTGGACCTTCTCTTGCCAGTCGTTGATTCCAAGTGCTTGTAGGTCTGTATGTATATTATCTCTCCACCGCCTTCTTGGTCTACCTCGGGGTCTACGGTCATTTATTTCCTGAGTGTAAGCGAGTTTTGTTTCCCTATTATCTTCCATTCTTTCTATATGCCCCAGCCATTGTAGTCTATTAGCCTTCATGATACCAGTGATTAACGGGGACTTAAACAAATCATAAATGTCTTTGTTACTTCTTCTTTTCCACTCTCCACTTTGTGTATCCCTAATGGGTCCAAAGATGCGTCTTAAAATTTTGTTCTCAAAGGTTTGTAACAAGGCTTCGTCTCCTTTCGTTGTACTCCAGGTTTCAGAGCCATACAGCACAACTGGTCTGATCAGTGTTTTGTATATTGTGATTTTGGTGTTACGAGATAGCGCCTTTGATTTTAGTAGATGTTGTAGTGCATAGTATATCTTATTTCCAGAGTTGATTCTAGTTTGTATTTCTTCCCTTATGATGTTGGAGCAGTTGAAGATTGTACCCAGGTATTTGTATGTTTCCGTTCTTTTAATGGTCATATTATCTATTTGTATGTGGCCAGAGTTTTTAGCCATTCCGTCTCTTGAAATTACCATATATTCTGTCTTATCTTGGTTGATAACCAACCCCATCTGTTGGGCTTTTTCCTTTAAGTGAGTCAATATTTCTAATGTCTTTTGTTCACTTTGCCCTATAATATCTATATCATCTGCATAACCAAGCAGCTTGGATGTTCCTCCAATATCACATATATGATTCATTAAAATAAATTGCTCTATTATGTAGCTGCCCATACTATTCATTAAAATAAATTGCCCCTTGGGAGGTCAGCATGGTCGAATGAATAAGAGGGCTTATTCTTAAACATCCGGTGTGCTGATGCTGAGATAGCGGTTTCAACCTGTATAATGGCCAGTTGGACTAACATTTTGACTTCTCGTCCTTGATTTGGGGACGTAAATTACAAGTACCTCTGAAGTCAGAGTGGGTTCGCCTGATGGCGGGGGATATTGGTAATAGGGAAAGCTAATCCACACAAAAACAAAAGTCCAGTACTACTGAAAGTAGCATGTATGGACTTCATGTGAATTAAAAGCGAGCGTCGCAATAAAATACAACAACAACAACAACAACAACAACAACAACAACAACAACAACAACAAAAATTGCCCCTTAGAAGTTTCCTATTTAGGATCTGTGATGTGATAGTGTAATCGCATGTTGTCACCCTAGAGCCAGGAGGAAGAGGCGGTCAGTCTTTCCCTCACTGTTTCAAGCGACCAGCCAGGGCGTCGAATGCACGTCCCACCGTTCTCTTGACATTACCACCGTAGCTCTATATCAACTTCGCTGGCACGCCCGTCTGATACATATGCTGTTAAAAAAAAAAAAAATGAAACGCATAGCTGTCGAAGGCACACACATAGACATCATTTTGATATTCTATAACTTTTAAAATGTAATGAATTAATTGTTCAATTTGCACACAGGAATACCTCAGGGTTCAGACAATCAATTGACAGTTGTTTTGCATCTGGGTCATGAGAGGTTTTAGGCGTACGGGCTTTCCCATGAGTATGGTGTGTGACCTCCTCTTGCATCGATCACCGACTGGCATCTCCTGGGCATGGATGCCATCACACGTCTGATGTGGGCCTGTGGGATGGCTGTCGACTCTTCCTGGAGTGCCTGGAACAGATTCACGACGATTGGCTGGAGCAACGTCTTGGAGACAAACACGTCAATGGGAGGGTGAGAATGTTGTTGGCAGTAGGAACTGCGTGGTCAACAGTGCATAATGGGGTCTGGCATTGTCCTGTTGAAACACTGAACTTTGGGAAGCCAGTAGTGGAAGGACATTGGGTCGAAGGGTTTATTTGACGTATCGTGGCGCATTAAACGTAAACCAATTGACTCCTTCCGTCGTAACTGATCATTACCAACACCACAGCACTTCCACCAACGTGCGGTAGATCTTCATTACCGCAATTGTGGGCAAAACGTTCATTTCACTAACGGTAGATCCTTCTCCGCTGCAGCACAAACAAAGATTCGCCACTAAACCAGACACATCTCCATTGGTTGTCTGCTGCCCAGGGACGATGCTGGTTAGCCCAAAGAAGTCGATGTTGGCGATGGTGGTGTGTAAGGACAGGTCCACGATGAGTTCGTTGTGCCCGAAGTCCAGCGTCATGCAGTCTATTCCGGAGTTTGATCAGACACATGACGTCCTGCAGGCAATGGCTGGGCAGTTGAGGAAGATGTTGTAAACCTGTCTCTGAGGTGACGAAGCCGAATAAAGCGATCATCCGCTGTTGTTGCCACTCTGGGTCGTCCGCTTGTAACCGACGCCAAAGTCGACTGATGCGCTATTACAGGAGGTGGTGCCCGTCTCCAGGACGAAGGGCTTACGAACGCTGTTCGTAATCCCGTATACCCGTGTTCAAAACACATCTGCACGCGATTTGGCAGCAGACCGCGTTGCGTTTGGTTTTGCGTTAGTATCGGTGCCGGTCGTTCAGAAATCAATGGCAAGCTACTGACCGTAAGTAAACTTGCCAAGAGATCACAGCGGCAGAAATGATGGTGCTGACTGCGATGCCCTGTAAAAAGGATATATCCCACAGCCAGCTTCTCTTGATTCACTAGAATGTGTTTAGTTATCAACACGAACTCTACATTAGTGATTCTATAATATAATTTTAGCTCTATTATAGGAGTAGGGCGTGGGGGTGAGAGAGGGGATCACTGCGGTTAAACCTCCTGGCTCGTATTCCAAAGTTTGTGGGTTCGTTACCGACCTACATCGTCCGATTCACGAGTCCAATTTTCTTGGAGACTCCCGTGGAGATTGTCGCTGGAGCTACGGAGTTTGTGCGACGGTGTGGGCAGGCCGGCGACCAAGTTATATGGGATAACACCTGGTGCAATGAAGTCAGTACCCCTTGTCTTTTACATCTTTTGTTTTTGAAGTCCTACCATTCTGCACAAACGCCAATTAATGAATATTATTCGCTGATTATTAATTCTTTTCCTCGTTCTCCGTGTCCTTTCATGGATCCAAAATTTAACCCACGCTGCCTAACTTAAATTTGTTGACTAATCTCTATTGATCCCCCATGTCACCGACGCTCTGGGAAACCTTTCGATGTTCGCTTAGCGGGTTCAAAGGCTTATGTCTTCTGTTGACAGGCGATTTACAAATGGTGTTAAGGACTTTGTGGTCGTATACGGCAAACTGGCTGGGTGTCATAGGCCATTATGAATGATCAGACAGACAGACGTGCAGACAGACAGGCAGACGGAAAAAAAACGTGCAGAGAGATAAAAGGACGACGGACAGGCGAACCGACAGACAGACACACGGACGATCAAACACACAGTTGGACGGATGGAAGAGACAGAAGGACCGAATGAGAAACCGAGTGGCAAATAGACGAATGGACGGACTGACGGACAGACATACAGACAGATGGGCTGACGGGTGGACTGAGAGACAGAGACGATCTGTCAGATGGACGGATGGACAAGAGAAAAGCAGACAATGGAACAGACAGACAGGCAGGAAATCATACTTCAAAACAATCAGATATACATAGAACCATAGTTCATTGAAATGTTTATCTTTCATCTTTTTCCTACCGTTATCCCTTAATGAATAGCATATTCAAGCTAACCCTATGCTACCGATGTCAAACTTGGACATCAAAATTACACTTAAGCAAAATCAACACCTGATAGATGAGGTGCTTGAAGAGAGCTGCCAACGTAAGTTTCCGAGACCGAGTAAGAAATGATATTAGACAGAGTAGTATCAACAGCAATCAATGGCAAACTACTGAGCGTAATCTTGCCAAGAGATCAACAGACAGCTGAAAGATGCTGGTGTTGACAGCTAAGTCCTGTAAAAAGGATATGCTAAGAAAAAAGTATCAACAGCACATACATTGCACGACAGAAGAGGTTCGGTACCTTAGTGAGCCATTACCCTCTTTGGACAAAAATCACCTTCAAATTAATATCTGAATGGTGGCTGGCTCTGTCACAGGATGATTAATCTGAGCCAGGGATGGGCCCTAATATAACTTCCCTTCTGAGTTTGAACCGGGTAGAAGTAATAGCAGAATGGAGTGTGTGTGTGTGTGTGTGTGTGTGTGTGTGTGTGTGTGTGTGTGTGTGTGTGTGTGGTGGGGGAGGGGGGGGTGTTGTTTGGCCACCTAGTTAGAATGCAATATCCTCAACACTACATTTAAAAAAAAAATCTGACACAAGAGCAAAAAGAAGCCCGAGAAGCAAATGGATTGGCGGCATCAAAAACATTCTACTGCCAATCCATGTGATTGTACAATCTATTTGATGAAATCAATCTATTTTTCAGTGCCATTCATCCCGTCTTGGAACGTTTGGCGGAAAAAGTGGAAGATGATGTTGATGATGTTGATGATGATGTTGATGATGATGATGATGATGATGATGATGATTATCATCATCATCATCATCATCATCATCATCATCATCATCATTATGATCATGATCTTGATCCCTGGATCGGCTATAGGTCCTTACCCAAATAACACTAAAGTGTCTTTCCTATCTTTTGCTGCCTCCGGCCACTCTCCCATGTCCTCCCCAACATATGTTTTTAATTCTAAGCAATAATGAGTATTTAATGGAAACAAGTAGCAGCAATTAACATGAGAAGTAGAGGTTAGCATGGCCGAATGGATAAGACCGTTCATTCTTAAACATCCGGTGCCCAGATGCCGAGGCAGCAGATTTAATTCCTACACAGGTCGGTTGGACTAAAATATTGACTTCTCGTCTTTGACTTGGGGACGTACATTAAAAGTACCTATGAAATCGGGAGTGGGTTCGCCTGATGGCGAGGGACACTGGTAATAGGGAAAGCTAATCCACACGCAAAATTCGGTCCGGTGCATTACAAGTAGTATAACGCGATGGATTAAGCTGAGTTCACAGCGAGCGAAAGTTAAAAAAAAAAAAAAAAGTCGGAAGATCTCTTCTCTAACAAACTTTTTACGAAATTAAAAAAAAAAAAGGGGGGGGGGGGGGGGGGGGAATTGGGGCTGGGAAGAAAAACAAAAGAACTCAAGTCCATAACATGAATGATTAATGTAGTGCTAGCCTTGTAGTTGTACGGACACATCCTCTCTCGATGTGTGATGTAGTCAATACAATCCCAGACACTGAAGTCCTAGAAAGAGCGTCCATGCCCAGTATCCACACTCTAGTAGTGAAGGATCAGATTCGCTGGGCTGGTCATCTGACTTGAATGGCAGATCACAAGCTCCCTAAACGATTTTTTTTTACGGCGAGCTGCGCTGTGGTAAATGATCCCAAGGCGGCCAGAGGAAAAGCTTTAAAGACACTGAAGATCTCACTGAAAGCTTTCGGAATTCATCACGACACTTGGGAGACTGCTGCCAAAGACCGAAATTTGTGGCGTACATCATTACGCAAGTATGTAATTACTTGTAAAGCAAACAGGACTGCAAGAGCTGTGAAAAAAAAAAAAAAGCAGAAAGGGCTGGACAAAAATAAAACATCGCAGGAGATCCTCCTCCTGGAACGTCAAGCATTCTTTGCCCACATTGTCAAAGAACATTTAGAGCCAAATTAGGCTTTACTAGCCATCTTAGAACTCACGGCTCCAAACTTTCAATCCCCACTGGATGAATGGATGGTCATCATCATACTTGATGGACAAACAACATGTCAGTATAACGCCGGGTGCCTTTGATTCCCAGAACATGTGCTGGTAACCATTTAGGCCGGATCGACCTAGCAGCTAAGGTCATTTTTAAAAACAATTCCGTGCCTCGATGCGGATTCGAACTTGGGACTACCAGGTCGGCAGATCGGTGGTCTAGTCACTGCGCCACCCGAGGGTTTCTTGAGGTTAAAGTTGAAAGAAAACACAAGAGAAAGCGGAAGTTACACGTGGGTGGACAACATCAAAAGACAAGAAGCCTGTCAACGGGGAGACTGAAGAAGACAGAGCAGAGCGCGTTTAACACCCTCTAAAAGTGATCTTCAATAGAAAATTACACTGAATGATAATAACGCTTCAGATGATGACATTTCTGTAGAAAGGTATTATTTTAAACCAAAGCTTTACGATTCTTTTTTTTTTTTTAACAGCTGACGCTGTCTCTAAAATATAGGCTAGGTGTTCGACTCTTTTCCTTTACTCCAAGCTGTGTTTGTAATAACCACGTGTCGAAAACTTCTTCACTGTTGTTCATTTTGGAAAAGAAAAAAACAACAACTAAACAACGGTAATCAGCATGGTTGACACTCCGCGTTCAAAAGGAAACAATCCAGATAGCGTTGCCTATTAAGAACAAATGAGGATCGGTTTTCAACGATGGTTATTGTTGCTGCTTTTAAATTTCCGCTTCAGTTTCAGAGGTAACCAATAATTATACTAATCTTTGTCGCCCCAGCCTTGTCACATCAAGATGTATTACTACGCCTGAAACCTTCACCTTTAATCTTTTGGGGGACTTTGCCCAGATCACTTCCTGTCCGTGTTGGTATTAATGATTGTTTTGGCTTCTGGAGTTGGTAAAAATGTGCAATTCGTCGTGCTTTTTATCATATCCCGTTTAATTTTGGTTCCCCTCTTGAAATGATACTCATATTTTTCATTTTGTTATAACCTGTTTAACTTTGGCTCCTCTCTTGAAATGATACTCATATTTTTCATTTTGTTATAACCTGTTTAACTTTGGCTCCTCTCTTGAAATGATACTCATATTTTTCATTTTGTATTAACCTGTTTAACTTTGGCTCCTCTCTTGAAATGGTACTCAGATTATTATGTTTTTATTTTTTCATTTTGTTAAAACACATTTAACTTTGGCTCCCCTCTTGAAATGGTATTCATATTTTTCTTTATGTTATAACCCTCTTAATTGTGGTTCTCTTGAAACGGTACTCGCATTTTCCCTGCTAATTATCATCATAAACATCATCAAGTGCGATATAGATAAGCCCAATTATGCTCCGTTCCTGTGCCAGTGAATTTCACACAAACTGCTCCTCACTTTCTCTTGTGAAAAGTGGAATAGATAGGAGTCTCGACAAACCAACAGGTATACTATGCATAATGCCGCTGCCAGAATGCCAACACAAAAGTCCGCCACGAAAAACACGGCAGTCACTATAAAACCAGCAGCCACACATTGCCGCATAAGGCAACCTAGTTAGTTCAGCTACCAGCCTGCTGCCATTTTTCTGAACATGCAGTTCACTTTAAAAACAGCCGCGAACAGATGTAAAAGCACTCTACGCGAAATTCACAGCTCACAGTGTCGCTCCACGCACTCAACTCAGTAGCAGGGCGATGGAACCATGCACGATCAGCCCAACCTGCGAAAAATGTGTTAGCAAACCTTCGCCACAAGCATTAACACTCCAGAGGCCTGAACAGCTCAACTGCCTATCCGGTATATTGGGGACCGGAAGTCTTCCTATCGGCTACATTAACGCATTCATCTTGTTTTGGTTAGTATGTCATCGTGTTTTCGGGGTGTATCTCTCTATGCCTAATCTATTTTACATGTTGTATGATGGTCGCTCGTAGATCTTGCAGAACTACAACTTGATTGGGAAAGCATGAGGGTTGTAAAATAATATATATTGGAGTCAATAAGCTGCCATAAAGATTGATAATGAAGTAGGTCAGCATCAGCCTATTAAGAGACGTGTCCGACAGGGATGAGTAATGTCTCCATAATATTTTTTTTTCCTTTGGTAACCCTTTACAGTAAAAATATTTTTTAGAACTTTAGAAGATATGAGAGGAATCACCATTGAGGGGACATAACATCAATTTTTTTTTTTTTTAAGCATATCCTTTACAGGACTTAGCTGTCAACACCAGCATCTTTCAGCTGTATGTTGATCTCTTGGCAAGATTACGCTCAGTAGTTTGCCATTGATTGCTGTTGATACTACTCTGTCTAATATCATTTCTTACTCGGTCTCGGAAACTTACGTTGGCAGCTCTCTTCAAGCACCTCATCTATCAGGTGTTGATTTTGCTTAAGTGTAATTTTGATGTCCAAGTTTGACATCGGTAGCATAGGGTTAGCGTGAATATGCTATTCATTAAGGGATAACGGTCGGAAAAAGATGAAAGATGAACATTTCAATGAATCATTTATAATCTCCTTTATTGCTCGCGAAGCCATTTTACGTGCTGTCTCCCTTTTAATTAACTATTATTTGTAATTCTTCTTTGAATTGACGCATTTTACATAGCTAACTGTGCATTTTTATGTCAAAACAACAGAAGACGTATTAAAACGCGTGTCTAAGAGTCGAACAATTACATGAGGAGACAACAATACAACACAATTAATTCTAGTAGGACGGGACCCATTGATCATATCTGATCGTAATGGGGCCTTTCAGACATGGATTATGGGATGTTGAGTTATTGTGGTCGGATCTTATGCCTTTGGTACATTTGTTTATGTTTTCTTGCCTCTCTCTCTCTCTCTCTCTCTCTCTCTCTCTCTCTCTCTCTCTCTCTCTCTCTCTCTCTCTCTCTCTCTCTCTCTCTCTCTCTCTCTCTCTCTCTCCACCTCATATCTATCTTTCCTAGCACTTAATCTCTCTAGATATATTTATCTTTCTTTATCTCTGTACATTTCCCGATCTCTTTCTATCCATTTATATCTTTCTCTATTTCTCGATTTATATATATCTGTATCTCTCCCTATCTCTTTCGTAACCTCTCTGTATCCCTCTGTATCTCTCCCTGTCTCTCTGTATCCCTCTCTATCTGTCTCAGTCTCTCTCTATCCCTCTATTTCTTTCTCTCTCTTTATCTCTCTCTCTATCCCTATTCTTCTTTCTTCGTGGCGAAGGGGTTACAGACGTAGTTCGTAATCTCGCATACTGCATTCGAAACACACTTACATGCGATTTAGCAGCTGATCGCCTTGCGTTGGTTTATTGTTTTATAAAATGGTATGGGTGCCGGTCGTTCAGAAAGCAACGGTGAACTACTGAACGTAAATTTGCCAAGAGATCACAAAAACACCCCCCCCCCCCCCCCCCCCAAAAAAAAAAAAAAAAAAAAAAATCCGGGGTTGACTAGGACGTCCTGTAAAGGATGTAACTAACTAACTATCTCTCACTTTTTGTCTTTTTCGGCTCCCTCCTTTGTTTGTCGTTTCTCCGTTGATAACGATAGCACGTGACACCAGCTGAGTGTTGCGGAAGACGCCGTGGCAGGGAAGTTAAGATCATCGCCACCTATTACCGGCGTTTGAATCCGAGCACAGAACTTGACAGTTTTACAAAAACCACTGTTTTCTGTTCACAGTACATGCTTCTTCTGAGAAGAATACTCAATGTACCAACAGGAGAGAAAATCAGAAATGAAGAAATCAGGACTAAAGAGGGGGATAGAGCAGCGCTAGATTTCACAAGAATGAATGATTTCACAAGTTGAATGGTTTGGCCATACCATTAGATTACCAAATAACAGTATATCACAACAAGCAATGATGTACAGACAAACCAGACGCAGAAGAAGAGGCCGGCCACGTAAACGATAGACAGAGGGAATAACAGAATCCATAGAAATCTCGATATATGAAGCCCATAAGCGGACACTCTCCGGCTGTTTACACTTCACCTCGACACCGCAAAGTACAAGAGGAACAAGATGAGATGAGGTGAGATGAGATGAGATGAGATGAACGAACGAACGAACGAACAAACTTTGTTTTCAAAGGGTTAAGAATTGGGCACGCAGGCCCGTCTAACATTCCGCCCTTCTATCACTCTCTTTCATACATTATTTCATTCACACATCATTCAAGGCTAACAAAGAACAGCAACAATATAAAAGATATGCATTATAAAGGCATGGGCAAAATGCGAACATAAAAACTACACGACACAGTAAAATTAGATAATGGTCTGACACTTGTTATTAGCCATGTGGAATATACTGGCCTACCAAAAGGGGACTGGCTGTTATACTAGGGTTTTGTTATTATTATTATTATCTCTATTATTAAGGGGGAAGATAATCCGTACTGAGATAGTGTTCGAGTAATTTGCGATTATATGAATAGGGATTGGTGATGTCTTTGATTTCTTGTGGAAGATTGTTCCACAGCTGAGCTGCAGAGTACGTTAAGCTTGTTTTGTATAAGTCAATCCTAGGCTTCGGAATGTGTAATATATTTAAACGTTTACTGTGTCTAGCATTATATTTAAACAATGGCCAAAGGTAATTTGGGGCATTCCGATGCAGGATTTTGTGAATTAGTTTAGCTTTATTGAAAAGCAGGCGTTTGCGGAGTGGTAGTAACTGAAGGCGTTTATACAGGCTAGGATTGTCAGATAAATGTTTGCTATAAATTAGACTCATGGCCCGTTTCTGGAGTGAGTAAAGTTGCTTGGTGTTTTGTTTGAATTAGAACAACCGTCCCAGATTGTAGAGCAGTAGTCAAAGTGTGTCTGTATATGAGAAGTATAGAATAGTTTCCTTGTGTCCTCATCAAGGAAGTTTTTAATTTTGGCGAGTTGGTAGACCTTTTTCGCTGTTTGTTTAATAAGCGCTTGAACGTGGGAATTAAAGGTTAGGTTTCTATCAATGATTATGCCTAATGTTTTGTGCTCAATTACACTTTCTACTGGCATGTTATCGATGTGAAGTTGAAGTGATGTTTGTGAGCTTAGAGTTTGAAGTCTTTGTCTGGTTGTTAGTAACATTGATTTTGTTTTAGTGATGTTAATTTGCATACGGTTTGAATAGCTCCACCTAACTACATTATTTAATTCTTGTTGTAAAGACGACTCCAATAAAATACAGTTTTCAGCATTTGTGTACACTGTACAGTCGTCTGCAAATAGATCGCAGGACGACGAAAGATGTAAAGGTAGATCGTTAATATATATGGCAAACAATAGAGGGCCAAGAATAGAGCCTTGCGGTACTCCAATATTGAAGGTAGTGGTATGAGACATAGATTTATTATGTGATACTACTTGCTTTCTGTTTGATAGAAAAGATGATATTAGAGTGACTACATTAGGGCCAATTTTCATTGTCTGAAGTTTTTTAATTAAAATAACATGGTCTATCATATCAAATGCTTTCTTGAAATCAATAAACACAGTTCCGCATAGACTGTTGTTGTTTATATTCTGGTGCCAATTTTCTATCATGTTTGTTAGGGCCGTATGGCAAGAATATTTTGGTCGAAATCCTGATTGGTTGTCAACAATAAGCTTGTTGCGAACTAAATACTGTAATGTTACTTTATGGATGTGTTTTTCTAGTGGCTTAGATAGTGATGATAGATGAGATGACGTGAGGTGAAAAACAGGAGACCACGCATGCACCTTTTTTGTTCTTTCCGCATATCCTTTACAAGACATTGCAGCGAACACAAGCATGTTTCAGCTGCTGTTAATGTCTTGGCAAGTTTTTACGTTGAGTAGTTTGCCAGTGCCGGTCTCCCTGGCAGAAGTGTTAAACGACTTTCTCCGTAATCCCTTTTATCCACGTAAGGTAACACAGCCAAGAAATCAACGACAGCTGTAAAATGATGGTGATGACAGCGATGTCCTGTAAAGGATATGCAGGAAAAAAATGTTTTCGAGTGCTTTCTGAACGACCGGCTCAAATACCTCCATAAGTAACCAAAGCGACGCGTTCCGCTGCCGAATCTCACGCAGCTGTGTTTCGTACGAGAGTATACGGGATTACGAACAACGTCCTTAACGCCTACGCCAGGGAGATTGGTGCATGCAACTTATTCACATTAAAAATCTAAGGGCAGTCAGAAATCGCAATAAGTAGGTTGTAAGTACGCTGCTATGGCAAAATAGTTAGAAAGGGGAAAACCTACGAATTGACTAGCTCGTTATCTTGGATGAAATCTTCTAGAGAACCTAAGAGTAAAACACAGGCATGCTGAAATCGGACACACTGACCCCTGAGTTAGGTGGTGCATGGCTGTTCGGGACGACATTCCCTGACGACCATTTGCACACATTAGCCGAACTAGGCATATTGGTCATTTTCCCATGACCCCTACCCTGTTCAACCTCAGAAGACAAGTTATAATTACGGTCCATCCCAGAATCCCCAGACCAGTCAGCCACATTTCGGAAATTAATTTGAAATGGGTTGTTGTCCGTAGGAAATAATGGCTTCAATATACCAAGGCATATGTGCTTGAATCGTGTTTATAGATGAATCGGTGCACGGTAGGTGATGTCAGCATCTCGCCTGCCGCGTTATCTTTCCAAGACAGGACCTGATAGTGGCACCTTGCCGTCTTGTGGATTGTATGTGGATTGGAACTAGAGCTGGAAGTTCATCGCACAATGCCTGGGCTTGAATTCAGAGAACATGTGTTGCCCATGCAGCATGTTCCTTTTCTCGGCCTTACCTTGTTTTCTCCAGAGGAAAGGATAACCAGTACGTCTGGAACAAGGTAGGCTGCAGATGCTGCCGGCTCAGCATCAAACCTCCAAGAGCAGGAGGTGGGTAGCTGCCAGGCGCTCACATCCGGGGCATTTGACTTAGAGGCGTTCAGCCATATCCCTCAGCTGAGTGTGTGCATCTGTCAATCGTAAGTGTCTGGACCTATGTAAGACTCCCCGCCTGACACTGTCTTCAGTGCGGTTCACGCGACTAGCGAGATTCGGCCAGCAGGGGATATTGCTCGTCTATGTTACTAACAGATCTCCACTGAAGACTGAATTGAATAAGTAAAGAAACGATACAAGTAGAGGTATTTCAATTGCGCTTGCGCTCCCACCTATGCTACACCCTTCATGTGTCTTCACAAAGTCGGACTAGAGTCAATATTCTTTCCCCATTGATTCTACCAAGCCCGTTCCCTTGGCTGTGGTTTCGCTAGATAGTAGATAGGGACAACAGGACCTGGTACATTCATTTAGACTTCATCGATTAAGTACCACAGATATATTATACAAATCTGTATCCATTTGGATTCGAACTTATTAACACACGACCTCGAACGGTTAGCTACTCCACTATTGCGTATCCATCCTCTGATATTAATTGTCCATGATTCACCTTACAATAATACACAAGTAATATGTTTTTCCAAGGTGAAAATAGAGCTTCTTTTACCTCCCACACAGGTCCCAGATCACGGAAACCCAAGCGAAGCAGAACGCAGGACGAGAAGCGACCGCGAACGGCTTTCACCAACGATCAACTCGCGAGACTGAAGCGAGAGTTTGAAGATTGCCGGTAGGTGCACAAACCTTGTATGTTGTTGGTCTTTCTCTTGCCCTTGTAAATGTTATTCTTGGTTTGTTACTGTTATTGTTGTTGTCATTGCTATTGTTGTTATTCTTGTTGCTATTGTTGTTATTATTATTATTGTTGATGATTATTGTTGTCGTTGTTGTGATTGTTATTGGTGGTATTGTCGTTGATGTTGCTATTGTTATTGGTGATGTCGTTATTGTTGATATTAAAAAAGTTAGTTGCATATCCAGCATTTATTGGCTGTTCTTGACTCCTGGGCAAGTTTACATTCAGTAGTTTGCTGTTGCTCTCATTGTTGAAATTGTTGATGTTATTACTGGTGCTGTGGTTGTTGTTGTTATCGTTGTTGTTGTTGTTTTTGTTGTTTTCGATGTCCTTATTGTTATTGTTGGTGTCATTGTCAATATTGTTTTTGTTACTGTTGTTGTTGCTTTTATTTTTGTTGTTATTATTATCGTTGTTGTAATTATTGTTGTCATTATTGTTGGTGTTGATGTTGTAGGTATTATATAACTTAGACAGAGGTTATTATATCCACACAGTTAAACAGGTTAAAGATTGTTATATCTCCACAGTTAAACAAAACGTTCAATCATGTAACATATTTTGCGCCAAACACATAGTGGGTTTGCAGCAAACAAAAACTGAGTTTGCATCAAACAAAAAGTGGGATTGCATCAAACAAAAATGCATGACGAGGTATGGGATGTAGGATGTGTAAAAATTATGACTTAAAAGTTGTTAATATAGTAGCAGATATGTTGTATTATAAAGCTATGACAACATTTCGGTGATTAAATAAGCCTACGACAGATACAGAAAGTCACTTAGGACTATTAATCATCCTATGGCATTTAATCATTTCATTCATTCAGTAGCATGTCCTTTGCAGAACCTCGCTCCCATAACAACCTTCCGGGAAATCTTTTGATCATAAACAAGATGTCCCGCCTCCGATACACCCATCTGGAGATCATCCGCCACATCCTGCACCCATCTTCTCTTTGGCCCTCCTCTTCCTCTCTACACAGGCGACTAAACCTCCATTATGTCATGGTTGTTATGATTTCTTGGCAAGTTTTGCAGAATTTAGTTTGCCATTGCTTTCCTTCTGGGCAGTTACTGTAATAGTCAGTGGCTTTAGCCATTGTCTCTACTGATGAGATCATCTGCCTATCGCGGCAGAATGCAGACCAATACCAACAACAATCTTTCGGCTGCTCTCATACTCCATCCACCACCTGCTTCCATGGTTTCACATAACCCTGATTTTGGGGCTAAACAGGTACTTCACCTTTTCCAAGTGTGTCCCGTAGACTAACGGAGGAAAGGAAGCGTCTTACATCTTCTTTGACAGGGGATACCCCGCTAACCGTATTTTAATCATTTAAGCACACCAAATATAAAGATGTCTTCTATCTCCTCAGGTATTTGACGGAGACACGGCGCAAACACCTGGCCGATGAACTAGGCCTCACAGAGTCTCAAATCAAGATCTGGTTCCAGAACAAGCGAGCAAAGATCAAGAAATCGGTGGGCGTTCGAAACCCTTTAGCCTTACAGCTGATGGAACAGGGATTGTACAATCATACGACGGTGAAAAGCAGCGATGAGTCCAGTTAGAAGTGACCACACACGGAGCATGAGGCCCTTTAGTAATTTTGGATCTTGTTTTTGGAAAATGAAGACAATGATGTTTAGTGTATCCTCTACTGTCCCACTTACTTCTTTATGTAAATTTATTAAAACACTTTCTTTATGGCTTCAAAGGGTTCCCCAACTGATATTTTAAGTTTATGTTTCGGCGTTGCTGAAAGGTTTAACGCTCTCAAACTTTCTCTTCTGACGGCAACATAGTGGGTTGAAAAATTATGTTTCTTGATTTTGAATACTGGAGACACGAACAATTAAAATAAAACTGCTTGTCCATTGCAGGTTGTTGCAACCAACCCCAGGTGTTATTGCCTGGGTCGGCTTTACTATGCAGTTTCACGCTCCGGCGTGGCTGAGAGGTTTAACGCTCTTAATCTCTTCTGACGGCAGCGCGGTGGGTTCGCTCCACACGAACAGCTGAACCTAAACGTTGACTTTTCATTCAGAAAGCAATGGCAAACTACTGAACTTAAAACTGCCAAGAAAGTCACAAAAATTGACTCCTCTTTCAGAAAGCAATGGCAAACTACTGAACGTAAAACTGCCAAGAAAGTCACAAAAATTGACTTCTCTTTCAGAAAGCAATGGCAAACTACTGAACGTAAAACTGCCAAGAAAGTCACAAAAATTGACTTCTCTTTCAGAAAGCAATGGCAAACTACTGGACGTAAAACTGCCAAGAAAGTCACAAAAATTGACTTCTCTTTCAGAAAGCAATGGCAAACTACTGGACGTAAAACTGCCAAGAAAGTCACAAAAATTGACTCCTCTTTCAGAAAGCAAGGGCAAACTGTCACTTACTGCTTATAGTACCGTGCGGGGGAGGACAGGGGGAAAAGAAGGGGGGGGGGTCTTGAGCCTGAGGAATTAAGGTCACATGGCTAGTGCAGTCGCCGCGAACTGTGCAGATTAGAAATTTTTTTCTGTTCTTTTGTGCCCCGGACAGATAAAATAATCCCCACACCTTACCCAGGGTTCGAACCCGGGTCTCCCGAAGGAGAGCCCGGCATTCTAGCCACTCGGCCATCCGCTCCTCGAAGGGCAAACTACTGGACGTAAAACTGCCTAGAAGATCACAAAAATTGACTCCTCTTTCAGAAATCAAGGGCAAACTAAAAACAACAAGTTAGTTGCATATCCTTTACCGGACGTCGTAGTCAATCAAAGCATTTTTTGGCTGGTTGTGATCTCTTGGCAAGTTTACGTTCAGTAGTTTGCCATTCATTGCTATCTGAACGACAGGCACCCATACCATTTTCTTTAAAAAAAAAAACAACGCAAGACTGCCAGTTTCCAAATCTCCCACAGCTGTGTTTCGAACGCGGTATGCGGGATTAGGAACATGCGTCTGTAAAACCTTCGCCACGGAGCGGACAATGGCAAACTACTGAACGTAAAATTGCCTCACAAAAAGCCTGTTGAATCACAAATCACAACGTCCTGCAAAGGTTATGCAAAGTTGTATTGTTTGCTATTGCCCTCTGAATGAGAAATCAACATTGATGCGCAGTTAACCGACAAGTGAAAAGAATTACTTCGCCGCTTTCAGAAGAGAAAGATTAAACTTGTTAAACATTTCAGCCACATAGAACTCTACACAAACAGCATACTGCACAATTTATTGCCTGCCATATTTCGCTGTATCTCGTCAGATGTACACTATAGAAACAAATAAATTCAGCATATAATGAAGTAGACCCGGGAATGTTAACCCGGTAAACAAATGCCCGCAGAAGTCGGATGTGTCGGCCTAACGGCGCAAGAACGCAGCTCTGCTGTAAACAGGCACAACGCAATCACGTCCGAAAAAGAAAAAAAATCCGGATGAACGAAGAAGAAGAAGAAGAAGAAGAAGAAGAAGAAGAAGAAGAAGAAGAAGAAGAAGACGAAGAAGAAGAAGAAGACAGCGCTTAAACTGTTGATGCCTTGACAGTGAAGTCCGGAGTTCATTCTCTACAGCGGAGTCCATTCTCTACAGCGGAGTTCATTCTCTACAGCGGTCAGTTGGGCTTCAGTTATGACTCGTAGAAAGCAATGGCAAATCACTGAACGTAAAATTGCCTCATCATTCATTCATTCAGTAGCATGTCCTTTGCAGAACCTCGCTCCCATAACAACCTTCCGGAAAACCTCTCGATCATAAGCAAGATGTCCCGCGTCCGATACACCCATCTGGAGATCATTCCGCCACACCCTGCACCCATCTTCTCTTTGGCCTTCCTCTTCCTCTCTTTCCAGGCATATACCCCTCCATTATGGTTCTCTCCAAACTTTCGTGACGTTTCGAGTGACCAAAATATTTCAATTTTCTTTGTTTTATCGTTTTTAATAGCCAACCGTCTTCAATATTCAGCTCTTGAAGTACTGAATGCATTTGTTGCCTGCGAATCAAAATGGGGTTGGGATTAGTGGCCACGTCCTGTACAAAACATGCTACATTTGAATGAACAGACATCTTTTGTTTAGTGAATCTGATGTGTGCCGAAGATATGCAGTTGTTGAATTAGATACTCCTTCACTGGACACTTGGCTGTTTGTGAAATCATGTTTCTTTGAGAGGCACGTATGTACGAGTGAATTTGATAGTGTTTGAAAGAACACTTGAGAGTTAGTGAAATCAAGTGTCTGTCAAAGACATGAATCTACGAGTGAAATCATGTTTCTGTCAAAGACACGAATCTACGAGAGAATCTGATGGTTTCAGAAACAACACTCGGAAGTTAATGAAATCACGTTTATGTCGTCAAAGACGCGTATCTACGAGTGAATATGATTGTTTCTGAAAGAGTACCTGAGAGTTAGTTAAATCATGTTTCTGTCATAGACACGTATCTATGAGTGAATGAATCTGATAGTCTCTGAAACAACACTTGGGAGTTGGTGAATTCAATTTTGTACAAAGACTCATTTATTGGTGAATTTGATGTTTTGTCAAAATGAGCACCTAAGCTTTATGTGAATTATATTTGCTGCCTCTGCAGATGTAGTTACAGTAATTTTATATGTTCTTTCTAATACACTTGACTAGAATATAAATTAGATCTTCTGTTCTCGGAAACGTCTATGTCGGTGAATTAGATTTGTGCTTGAAGATTGATGAGATATTCTCGCTTCCAAAACATGACTGGAAGATGAATTAGATCTTCTGTTCTTGGACATTTGACTCATAGTGAATTAGATGCTATACACATGTGCTTTTAACTGTTTGGTAATTAGATGTTCTTGCTTTTAACGCATTTATCGCTTAGTGAATTGGATATTTGCTGAACAGACATTTCGTTGTAATTAAATTTGTTTGCCGTTCATATGCCCTTCGCTGTTTTTGAATTCGGTGTTCCTGTTTGTGAATTCAGTGTTCATATTTGCAAATTCGATGTTCCTGTTAGTGAATTCGGTGTTCCTGTTTGTGAATTCAGTGTTCCTATTTGTAAATGCGATGTTCCTGTTAGTGAATTCGGTGTTTCCGTTTGTGAATTTGATGTTCTCGTTATTGAATTCGATGTTCCTGTTAGTGAATTCATTGTTATTGTTTGTGAACTCGTCTTCACTGTCCACAATTCTCTCAACATTCTTCTCTGTCCACAATTCTCTCAACATTTTTCTCTGCCCATATTTCTCACAAGATTCATCTCTTTTCACAATCCTCTCAACATTCTTCTCTGTCAATGGTTCTCTTAACATTTTTATCTATCCATGATTCTCTCAACATACATATCTGTCCACAATTCTCTCAACATTCCTCTCTGTCCACGATTCTCTCAACAATCTTCCAACAGACACGACCGACCACACACTCCACTCTCCCCCATTATAACATGACTCATTTCCCAGCATGCTCAACAAACCTGAAGAACATACTACGTGCATTACACAGCGAGTGTGCATATACGTGTGTATGGTCGTGATCGCACGCGTTCGTGTGTATGTATGTGTGTTTGTGATAACATTTGTTTGACAATTAAACAAAAAATCTGTGAGTTTGGCAACGCTATTCTTCATCGCTTCCTTTCCACGACGCTATGAAAACAAAGACTGGAGCACTTCACTAATATCATAATTGCTTGAAAGACATAAACAAAAAACATAACATAAATTATCTGAAACCATATTATAAGCTATATATCCCAAATATCACTGGGTGATACATTTTTTAAATGATTAAAAAAAACAATAGACAGATAGAGGATACGATTTGTTTGTTTAATTTATGGAAACAAAATACACATCACCAACATCATCTTCATGTACCTGCCAGCTGGCGTAGGCGTACATGTCTGTCCACAGATCTCGGGCTTTGGTGTTCTGGATCAACTCTGCTGATGATATTCCTCCATGGCACTGTCTCTATCCATCAGAATACTTTCTCTTGATTTGCCTCTACCTCTTTCCCCAATATGATCTTTCCAGCTGTCGCAGTGGAGTGCAAAGGGGGGGGGGGGGGGGTGCGGGGGGTGCGACGGCCCCGGGCATCCAGCCGGGAGAGGGGCATCCAATAAGGGAGAGGGGGCAGCGCAGTGGGAGGGAAGGAGGAATGAATTAGGCAAAGAACAATTTATGGGCATCCAATCAAGGGGTTGGCCCCGGGCAGCAAAGAACCTCTGCACGCCACTGAGCTGTCGTGATGTTCTCCAATGCCTCTCTTCTCATCACTTAACCAAAGAAAGCTGTTAGTCGCTATTTTATTGTTGTATATAATGCCATAGTTTCATTATCCTCTTTCATGCAATCGTCGTTAGTTACTTTGGCAGTACACGGATTTTACCAAATCTATCTTCTATATCTATAAAACAAAGTGTATGTATGTAAATATATATGTAAATATATATGTATGTCCTTTATTTGTTCGCGAACGGCCCATCCGATTGAGATGAAATGTTCTACACGCCTTCCTTTCATTCCTGAGCTGTCAACTGTCATAGTTTTTTTTTCTTCTTCCTCCTCCTCCCTCCTCCCCCTCCCAAAATACGGACGTAAATATATGATGATGATGATGAAAGAATCCCCGAACCAAAACGCTAGGGAAAGGGAAGAAAATGACGTCACTACACAGAATCGTCACACGGCAATCATCATCATCAAGTGCCGTGCCGGCTGGCGTAGGCGTTCATGGCTCTCCGTAGATCTCAGTCTTTGGTTTTTTGGATCAACTCTGCTGCTGATATTCCTCCATGCCACGGCAATATCAATAACAATTCATCTTTTTATGTGTAAGGAAGTTATCTACAGTCGTGTAGAAGGGAAGAACTAGACGAGTATGAATTCGGAATGGCGAACTCTCTCCTCCTCTCTTCTCCTCCCTCTACCTCCTCCCTCCACCCTTCTCCTCTTCCTCCTCCCTCTCATCCCTCTCCCTCCTCCCTCCTCCTTCTCCCTCTTCCTTCTCCCTCTTCCTCTCCCCTCCTCCTCCATCCTCCTCCCTCCTACTCCCTCCGCCTCCTCCCCCCTCCTCCCTCATCTTCCCTCCTCCTCCCTCTCCCTCCTCATCCCTCCTCCTCCTGCCTCCCTCCTCCTCCTCCTCCTCCTGCCTCCCTCTCCATCCTCCTCCTCCTTCTCCCTTCTTCTCCCTCTTCCCTCTTCCTCCTCCTACCTCCTCCCTCCTCCTCCCTCTACCTCCTCCTCCTCCCTCCACCTCCTCCTCCCTTCTCCTCCTCTTCCTCCTCCTTTCCTTCCTCCTCCTCCTCCCTCTACCTCCTCCTCCCCCTACCTCTTTCCTCCTCCCTCCTCCTCCTCCTCTTCCACCTCTCTTTCCTTCCTACCCTCCTCATTCTCCCTCCTTCCTCTCCCTCCTTCCTCCTCCTCCTTCCTTCTTCTCCCTCTGCCTCCTCCCTCCTCCTCTCCCCTCCTCCCTCCTCCTCCTCCTTCTCCTCCTCCCTCCTTCTCCCTTCGTCTCCTCCTCTCCCCTCCTCCTCCTACCCTCTTCCTCTTCCCCTCCTCCCTCTCAATCCTCCATCCTCCTCCTCCCTCTTCCTCCTCATTCCTCTTCCTCCTCCTTCCTCATCCTCCCTCTTCCTCCCTCTCCCTCCTCCATCCTCCTCCCTCTTCCTCCTCCTTCTTCCTCCTCCTTCCGTCTCCTCCCTCCTCCTCCCTCTTCCTCCTCCTCCTACCTCCTCCCTCCTCCTCCTCCTCTCTCCTCCTCCCTCCTCCCTTTTCCTCCCTCCTCCTCCTCCCTCCACCTCTCCACTCTTCCTCCTACCCTCTTCCTCTTCCCCTCCCCCTCCTCCCTATCCCTGCTCCTCCCTTCACATTCCTCCTCCTCCCTCTTCCTCCTCCTCCCTCTTCCTCCTCATCCCTCCTTCTCCCTCCTCCTCCTTCTTCCTCCCTCCTCCTCCTCCCCCTCCTCCTTCCTCCTCCTCCCTCTCCTCCTCCTCACTCCTCCTCCTCTCCTCCTCCTCATCCTCCTCCTCTACCTCCTCCCTCCTCCTCCCTTCACATTCCTCCTCCTCCCTCTTCCCCTCCTCCTCATCCCTCCTCCTCCCTTCTCCTCCTCCTCCTCCTCCCTTCTCCTCCTCCTCCTCCCTCTACCTCCTCCTCCCTTCACATTCCTCCTCCTCCCTCTTCCTCCTCCTCCCTCCTCCTCCTCCTCATCCCTCCTTCTCCCTCCTCCTCCTACTTCCTCCCTCCTCCTCCTCCTCCCTCCTCCCTCCTCCTTCCTCCTCCTCCCTCTCCTCCTCCTCACTCCTCCTCCTCCCTCCTCCTCCCTCTACCTCCTCCCTCCTCCTCCCTTCACATTCCTCCTCCTCCCTCTTCCTCCCTCCTCCTCATCCCTCCTCCTCCCTCCTCCTCCTCTCTCCTCCTCCATCCTCCTCCTCCCTCCTCCTCATCACTCCTCCTCCCTCCTCCTCCTTCTTCCTTCCTCCTTCTTCCTCCCTCCTCCTCACTCCTCCCCCTCCTCCTCCCTCTCCGCCTCCTCCCTCCTCCTCCCTCTACCTCCTCCTCCTCCCTCCTCCTCCCTCTACCTCCTCCCCCCTCCTCCCTTCACATTCCTCCTCCTCCCTCTTCCTCCTCCTCCCTCCTCCTCCTCTCTCCGCCTCCATCCTCCTCCTCCCTCTACCTCCTCCCTCCTCCTCCCTT
Organism: Cepaea nemoralis; assembly: GCA_014155875.1. Taxonomy (NCBI): domain Eukaryota; kingdom Metazoa; phylum Mollusca; class Gastropoda; order Stylommatophora; family Helicidae; genus Cepaea; species Cepaea nemoralis. The sequence continues at coordinate 437,965 of JACEFZ010026391.1, read as the reverse complement.
CACATTCCTCCTCCTTCCCTCCTCCTCCTCCCCTCCTTCTCTTCCCTCCTCCTCCTCCCCCTTCTCCCTCCTCCTTCTCCCTCTTCCTCCTCCTCTTCCTTCTCGCCTCCTCCCTCCTCCTACTCTCTCCTCCTCCTCCCTCCTCCTCCCTCTCCCTCCTCCTCCCTCTCCTCCTCCTGCTCCGTTCTCCTCCTGCGTTCTCCTCCTCCCTCCTTCTCCCTCCTCCTCCCTCTTCCTCCTCCCTCCTCCTCGCCTCCTCCTCCACCCTACTCCTCCCTCCTCCTCCTAATCCCTCCTCCTCCCTCCTATTCCTCCCTACTCCTCCTGTCTCCTCCCTCCTCCTCCCTCCTCTTCCCTCCTCCACCTCCCTCTTCCTCCTCCCTCCTACTATTTACCCAAGACAGACAGACAGTCAGACAGATAGTCGGGAACGGGATCTTATATGACTACTTATATAATTTAAAT
>JACEFZ010026391.1:415000-435000 GCA_014155875.1 Cepaea nemoralis | reverse complement strand
TCCAGGAACGTACGAGGCCCTCACATGCGGGACTTGGCTGAACGCCTCTAAGTCGGGTCCCTTGGGCTCCAGGGTCTGGCTACCATTCTCCACCTGCTCGCGGAGGCGAGGTCTCGGAGGTTTGACACTGAGCCGCCTGCGTCTGCAGCCTACCTTGTTCCAGACGTATTGCTTACCCATTCCTCTGGACCAGACAGGGCAAGGCCGAGAGAGGGAATATGTCATTTGGGCACCACGTTTCTCTGAAGCTCTGCCCAGGCGTTGTGATGGAATTTTGGCTACATTCCAATTCACATTCTTTGGTCTGTCAAGACTGCAAGGTGCCACTCACTTAGTACTAGTATTAGTAGCAGCAGACTCAAACTAAACAGAACTCTGACCAGGGCGTCGGCGGCAAGACAATTAAGACTCTTTCACGCCGAGTATTGGGGTGAACTTTGTATTGCCTTCAGCATAGTCCCAGAAAAGGCTTGTCACTTTCTACAACTCGTTATCTAAAGGAGAGTTATCTACCCTTCTATAAGAGGGAAGTTGTCGGGGACATGTCGACATTTCTGGCCCGTGACATAACCTCATTTCTGTCAATCAAACCAACGCACGACCACCACGCGCAAGTGTCACCACAATGAAACACTACTGTCAAAGACCATATCTCTCACTGTCCATCTCTTATTAAGGAAACAACTAATTCCTCGGCAGCGCCTCGTCTCATGACACTATCTCAAGTGATGTCACAAGTTTTGACAATTTTGTGGTTACTGTTATCAAATGACTCCTTGAGAAATCGGTTATGGGAGGAAAATGTGACATTTTCGCTTGAGGACTACTTGGAGAAGGTCAATTTGACAAAACCCAATGATTATCAATAATTTGTTTTAACATTGTTTCGCGTTTTGGTGTTTTTGTTTGTCTACAAAAACACGACACGTAATGCGATAGCACAGCGGTTTTCAAACTGTTAAACTAACGCCACAGAACAGGATGGCTGATAAGAAGTCAATGCTCAATGTCTTGATCTGCTTTTGTCTTCTTCCCTCTTTAAAATATTCCCAGATCATTCATAATCCTGGCTCTTCTTCTCGTAATGTCCCGTATCTCCCCTCCCTTCTCCCCCTCACCCCTTTCATCATCTTCTTTCTACCAAATTCCTTCTTCCTTCCTTCCTTCCTTCCTTCCTTCCTTCCTTCCTTCCTTCCTTTTTCTCTTCTTTACCCTTCATCCTCTTTTTTCCTTCCTCTCTATTCCTCTCCTCTCTCTCTCTCTCTCTCTCTCTCTTCTCTCTCTCTCTCTCTCTCTCTCTCTCTCTCTCTCTCTCTCTCTCTCTCTCTCTCTCATCTCCCGTTTATTTACTCAGTTTAATTCCACTCACATTTTCTCCACAGTGCCTTCGTGGCGAAGTGATTAAATCGTCTGTGAGGGAGAGGGCGGGGGAGGCGAGGGAGGGGGGGGGGTCGTCGCTAGTGCTACTTATTTCGTCCTGTTTGCCGAAAGATCCGAGCCAATGGATTAAAACTCGGTGCAACGAAGTCGACCCTCCCAAAGGTTAAACGCCTTTAAACCCCTATTCTTCCGTTTCCTTCAATCTTGCTGCTTCTACTTCTTCATTACCTCACTCTTCTATCATCTTTCTCCTGCTTTCCTTGCCCTATCTCCCGTTTGTTCTTCCTTTTCCCTACATCATCCTTTCTCCATCTTGGGATATATGTGTGTATGTGTGGGAGTGTGTTTGCGTATTATTGAGCGAGTATAACTGTGAGTGTTTGTGTAAATGACGTATATATGTATGTATGAATGTGTGTATGTCCGTATGTATTTTTATGCTAATGCACACGTGAGTGTCTATGTATAAACGTGTGGTGTGTATCTGCCTGTCTGCCTGCTTGCCTGCCTGTCTGCCTGCCTGTCTGCCTGTGTCATAACATGGTAATGTGCATTGGTTATGTTCACAGCATTTGCCTTTTTTTAAAAAAAAACATGTGAATGTAACATACACAATAAATAATTTATGAGCGAAAGACGAGTGGTTAGAAGGACCGAATCTAAGACGGGCCAGCATTCCCAATTTGTGACCCTCTGAAAATAAAGTTCGTTCGTTTGTACGTTTGTTCGTTCATTAGTTCGCTCTACATCCGGGATAGAAGTGGAAAGACTGCGCGCAAAAAAAAAAAAAAACCACACCACCAATTAAACAACTACCGTATCTCATTATACAATTCATCGTCAGGGAATGTATCAAGACAATGAAGAGCCTGTAATCTCTAGAAATGTCATAATTCCTCTTGAAACACTATCTCCAGCCCCGGTGAAGGACCCAGAGCATAACATGCCATCCTGATTTCCCGACATTCAGCGGCGGTCGCGTGACTCCCCCCAGCTTTCACCAGTCGGAGCTGTATCTTATCTTGCTTCCCCTGGTCGGGGACCAAAACATTTGATAACGGCTCAAAATGGTGCGTTTTGCACGCTGTTGCTATTTTTATGGTTAAAAAACTAGAACAGGTAATGAGATATGTGGAGTTTTAACACATTAAGGAATTAACGACCAGAATCTGGCATTATTCCTACTTTCTTCTTCTTTTTTGTGTTTGTTCTTGGCATGTCTGCTCATGTTCTTGTTCGTTTTTGGTCACTCCAAATCTTTGTCTTACGCATTGTTTGTGTTTGTTAATTGTTCCCGCCCAGTTTTGGCATTCTTTGTGTTGCCATTTCGATATTCGTCATTCAAAATCTTGCGTTTGTTCATTATGGTGAATTGTTATCTGAAATTGTGCATTTTTTAAAGTTGTAGTATTTGCCTTTGTTCTTCTATTGTTCTTTTTTTTTTTCTTCTACTGTTTGCTTTAGCTCTACTGGTTCATATACTGTTTTTTCTTCTAGTTTTTTACTTTATAAATTTCTTATTTTGTTCTTCTCAAGTCTTAATGTTTTTGTTTCTTGCAGTTTTGATCCGGATACTTCTTGTATTTTGTCTGTTTAGCGCGAGCACGCTCCCTCTCTCTCGCTCTTCTCTCTTTCTCTCTCATTTCTCTTTCTCTCTTTTACTGTCTCTTTATCTCTTTCTATCTCTCTGTCATTTTGCCCCTCTCTCTCTCTCTTTCGTTCTCTCTCTATTTCTTTCTTACTCTCACTTTTTCTGTCTCTCTATGTCTCTTTTACTCTCCCTCTCTCCCTCTTACTCTCACATTCTCTCATTCTATCTCTCTTACTCTCTGTCTCTTCTTGTTCTCTCTCTCTCTCTCTCTCTCTCTCTCTCTCTCTCTCTCTCTCTCTCTCTCTCTCTCTTTCTCTCATACTCTCTCTATTTTTTTTATAATACTCTCTCTTGTTGTATACATCCTTTAGTTGCCATATGGACATCAAATCCCGGGAGACCCTTCAGAAAACCATTCCTATACCAGGAGCCCATTGTGGCTATGTGACCTGCTGGCACCATCACACTTTTGGAAGCCTGAATACACGCAGGGATAGTTGGTAGGTATTTCTCTCCCATAGCGAACGACGAGATCAGGCATCGACCCTCCACGTATCCAACCACGGTCATACGCAACAAAATTATTATTCTGCTCTTAATCTCTGTTGTACATCTTTCATCTGATGTTATAAATGCCCTTAGGTATTTAAAATTATCCACAAGAATTTTCCCTTCTATTTCTATGTCACATTTTGGTGTCACCATTTTCTTTGATATCACCATTGTTACTGTTTTCGTGATATTCAAAGAGAGTCCTTTCTTTGCACTCTCTGTTACTACAATGTCCAACAATTGTAGTCCAGAACAATTCAGCAAATTCCGCCTCCTTGCGCCTTCGAATCATGACTATTTGGCAGCCATGCAACTGTTCTAGCACTCCGATACCGCAGATTCTTCTGGCAGCATGTGCTATCATCATCATGTGCCATGCAGATAAGCGGTCATGTTTGGCCATCTCACACGATGGGTATCACGTCTTTATCTGGAAAGCAAAGGCGGCATAGTGAAGAACTCGTCACCAAATTACATATGCAGATCCCTCTTACACCACGCCCCAAAGGCAGCGTCTGCACAAAGATTATCTTAGCCCTTTTTATTTGCATTCAAAGAGCTGGGTTTGCCCCAGGATGCGCATTCCCGCACGTCCTCTACAGACACCTTGGGTTGTTTGCACGAATCTGCAAGAGCTTCTGTGATTGCAGCATGACGCGGTCTCCGTGTTAGTAGTTGTAACACAAACAATTCTTTCTGGATTCGCAAACTAATGTGTCACCATTTATCAGCGCTGCATACTTTAATACAATCATCCAATGACAGCAGAGACCCCCGCCCGGGACCTAGACTGACCTTAAATGTGTCTGCGCCTGCTCCGCACGTGCCAGAAAAAAGGGAGAGGAAACCAGGTACGTGCCATTGCGCATGTTTAAGCCACTGACGTTGAGACGCAAAAGTGCACTTGGACGACAAGCAGTTAGATAATTAAAACGTCTGAAGACACTGCGACAGCCAGGTTATCACCTCCAAGCCAGCTCTCCAGTGATGGAGGCACCAGAAATAAACAAGATACAGTGTTTATCGGACTTTTTGTAATCAGAAAGAGTTTCGTCGGCTCAAGTGGAGGTAACTCTGCAGTGATAACACACACGGTTATCCTTCCTCTTTCTGCAGAACCACTTTTGATTAATCCGAGCAGAGAATTCATCTGCCATCCGGACATTTAAATTTTATGAAATATTCTGATAAAACTCAGGAATTTAACGGCTGAAAATGCGAAGTAAACCTAAGGAAATGTAACTATGGCCGATCTACCACGAGTGTTTACAAAGATTTGGGTGGGTTTTTTACAGCTGGTGAAACATTGGTGCTAAGAGGCTGCCTGGATTCTGGGATGGTGGCGAAAAAGTAGGGGTGTGTTTTCAACATTGCTTTCAACATCATTTCCTGCAGAGTTTCTGTCCTTTCACACACTGTATACCAAACATAGTACTGTATCTTTATTCCGCGAAATGTTGTCATTCTTTTAGTCAACGGTTTGCAGATGTAGGTCACGCCGAAGAAAAACTTGTCGATGAAAACTAATACGGGAAGGCTTAAGCTACCTGATTACACCGTGGCAAGATGGGAGGTCTGCCTGTCTACAAATTGACCTAACCATCGTGGCAATATGGGAGGTGTGTCTATCTACAAATGTACCTAACCATCGTGGCAAGGTAGGAGGTGTGTCTATTCTCAAATGTACCTAACCTACGTGGCAAGGTGGGAGGTGTGTCTATTCTCAAATGTACCTAGCCGACGTGGCAAGGTGGGAGGTGTGTCTATTCTCAAATGTACCTAACCATCGTGGCAAGGTGGGAGGTGTGTCTCTTCTCAAATGTACTTAACCATCGTGGCAAGGTGGGAGGTGTGTCTATTCTCAAATGTACCTAACCATCGTGGCAAGGTGGGAGGTGTGTCTATTCTCAAATGTACCTAACCATCGTGGCAAGGTGGGAGGTGTGTCTATTCTCAAATGTACCTAACCATCGTGGCAAGGTGGGAGGTGTGTCTCTTCTCAAATGTACCTAACCTACGTGGCAAGGTGGGAGGTGTGTCTATTCTCAAATGTACCTAACCATCGTGGCAAGGTGGGAGGTGTGTCTATTCTCAAATGTACCTAACCATCGTGGCAAGGTGGGAGGTGTGTCTATTCTCAAATGTACCTAACCATCGTGGCAAGGTGGGAGGTGTGTCTATTCTCAAATGTACCTAACCATCGTGGCAAGGTGGGAGGTGTGTCTATTCTCAAATGTACCTAACCATCGTGGCAAGGTGGGAGGTGTGTCTATTCTCAAATGTACCTAACCATCGTGGCAAGGTGGGAGGTGTGTCTATTCTCAAATGTACCTAACCATCGTGGCAAGGTGGGAGGTGTGTCTATTCTCAAATGTACCTAACCTACGTGGCAAGGTGGGAGGTGTGTCTATTCTCAAATGTACCTAACCATCGTGGCAAGGTGGGAGGTGTGTCTATTCTCAAATGTACCTAACCATCGTGGCAAGGTGGGAGGTGTGTCTATTCTCAAATGTACCTAACCATCGTGGCAAGGTGGGAGGTGTGTCTATTCTCAAATGTACCTAACCATCGTGGCAAGGTGGGAGGTGTGTCTATTCTCAAATGTACCTAACCATCGTGGCAAGGTGGGAGGTGTGTCTATTCTCAAATGTACCTAACCTACGTGGCAAGGTGGGAGGTGTGTCTATTCTCAAATGTACCTAACCATCGTGGCAAGGTGGGAGGTGTGTCTCTTCTCAAATGTACCTAACCATCGTGGCAAGGTGGGAGGTGTGTCTATTCTCAAATGTACCTAACCATCGTGGCAAGGTGGGAGGTGATTCTATTCTCAAATGTACCTAACCATCGTGGCAAGGTGGGAGGTGTGTCTATTCTCAAATGTACCTAACCTACGTGGCAAGGTGGGAGGTGTGTCTATTCTCAAATGTACCTAACCATCGTGGCAAGGTGGGAGGTGTGTCTATTCTCAAATGTACCTAACCTACGTGGCAAGGTGGGAGGTGTGTCTATTTTCAAATGTACCTAACCATCGTGGCAAGGTGGGAGGTGTGTCTATTCTCAAATGTACCTAACCATCGTGGCAAGGTGGGAGGTGTGTCTATTCTCAAATGTACCTAACCATCGTGGCAAGGTGGGAGGTGTGTCTATTCTCAAATGTACCTAACCTACGTGGCAAGGTGGGAGGTGTGTCTATTCTCAAATGTACCTAACCATCGTGGCAAAGTGGGAGGTGTGTCTATTCTCAAATGTACCTAACCTACGTGGCAAGGTGGGAGGTGTGTCTATTCTCAAATGTACCTAACCATCGTGGCAAGGTGGGAGGTGTGTCTATTCTCAAATGTACCTAACCATCGTGGCAAGGTGGGAGGTGTGTCTATGGACAATAAGATGTGAGGTCTGTATAAGGACAAATCCACCTAATTACCTAACAATCGTGGCAAGGTGGGAGGTCTGTCTATCTAAAAATTTACCTAACCTTCGTGGCAAGATGGGAGGTCTGTCCATCTACAAAGTTATCTAACCTTCGAGGTGAGATGGGAGGTCTGTCCATCTACAAATTTACCAAACCTTCTTAGCAAGATGGGAGATCTGTACATCTCTAAATTTATCTAACCTTCGTGGTGAAATGTGAGGTCTGTAACTCTACAAATTTACCAAACCTTCGTGGCAAGATGGGATGTATCTATCTACAAATGTACCTAACCATCGTGGCAAGATGTGAGGTTTGCCTATCTACAAATTTACCTAACCATCGTGACAAGGTGGGAGGTGTGTCTATCTAAAAATTGACCTATCATGGCAAAATGGAAAGTCTGTCTATCTAAAAATTTACCTAACTATCATGGCAAAATGGGAAGTTTGTCTATCTACAAATTTACTTAACTATCGTGGAAAATTGGAAGTGTCTATCTACAAATTTACCTAACCACCGTGGCATTGTGGGAGGTCTGTCTACACATTTACTTAACTATCTTGGCAAGATGTGAGTCTTGTCTATGGACAAATCTACCTAACTACCTAACCACCGCGACAGGATGTGATATGTGTCAATTGACAAATCTACCTAACCACCTAGCCACTTATCAACCAGTGAGCCCCTGGTCTTAAATTTCAGGTGCACTGATAACAGGCAATGCGATTCTCTTCAAACACCGGTCATTTGAACTTAAACATTCTCTTCTTGCCCTTGACCTGGGGATGTAAATTAAAAACCTATGAATGTAGACAACATTCACATCCTAGACACGTTGATAACACCAGGTCTCATACCGTTCTAAAATCTCTCTTGCAAGTAAAGCCCCCACTTTCACGTGGAAGATTAACCTATTGCCAAGTGAAAGCAGTGGAATTATATGACCAAAAACCCATCACGCCCTCTCTGTTTCATCCTTAATAGCAGTGACATGAAGCAGCCATCCGCAGTCACTATCGCATCTAACATGTAGGAATATAAAAGTCTAGCCATATCTCGTCTGCCATGGCAATACGATGTTCGCAACTCTTAATTAGCTCAACGCCTCGACCGTTAAATCTGCACTCACTTGAGCCTCAACATCAAAACAAGAAAACGAGAAATGGGGTCCGGATTTTGTTTTCGTGTTTACCGGGTTTTCTTCCCCTCTGTCTGATATTTCGTGTAGATGTGAGACGACTGATAACTGTCTGCGACTGCAGATGAAAAGTTGTTATCGGCCCCAACTATCTGCCGGATGCAGGAGATACACTCATATTTACAGCCACTTATGTTTCATGTGGGGAACGTAATACATTTGTAAATGATGCACTGGGATCGAGGCTAATTTGTGATAGTTTTAATAACCGAGAGAAGGAACGAGGGCGGAAACATTATGAAATTTAAAGATTAAATAAATATATTCAGAAAACGAATTAGTGGGGTTTAAAACGTCATTGCTAGTCCTTTACAGGACGTCACAATCAAACGCACTCGAAGGCTGATGTAATCAGTATGGCCGACTTTACTTTCCAAGGCGTGGTTTGGTATCCATTGTAGATTAGACCGTCCTGGGAGTCCAGATCAATTCAGCAAAATCCGCCTCGATGCGGGTTCGTGACAATGAACACCACGTGAGTGTTCTAGTCGCTGCGATACCGCAGATCCCACTCGTAGCATGTGTACCAAGACTGTATCTGGAAAGCAAATTTGACATGGACATGAACTGGTAATTAAATCACGTTTGCGAATCCTTCTCTTACAAGTCAGTTAAGTTGAGTAGTTTACATTGCTTAACGAAAGGCTATCGCTCATGTCATGGAAATCAACGCAATGCGATCTGCTTCCAAATCTTCTGCGCTGATTTCGAGCTCTCTGCAGCGGTATATTGGGAAATGGTGACACGCATTCACTGCCCCTAAGCTAAAGGGCCTGCTAGGTAATGTGATGTGATGTGATGTGTGTGTGTGTGTGTGTGTGTGTGTGTGTGTGTGTGTGTTGAATATAAAATTAACCTGGGTTGATCCGGACGTCCTGATTTGGGCATGCAACATTTTGTTTTAGTCACCAGGCCACTACCTTCAGCATGAGAAACTGCAACACACCTCATATCCAACATATACAATTTACGCTTTGTGTCTTTATTTGTTGCGGGTGGGGAAGGGGGGATGCTGAGTATGTAGTCATGTGTATGTGTGTTCTGTGTGTGTGCGTGTGTGTGTGTGTGTGTGTGAGAGAGAGAGAGAGAGAGAGAGAAGAGAGAGAGAGAGAGAGAGAGAGAGAGAGAGAGAGAGAGAGAGAGAGAGAGAGAGAGAGAGAGAGAGCGCATGCGTGTGTGTGCGCAAAGAGATGTAAAATACAATGAAAATCTCAGCATGGAATCATTTCTCAGCGAAAGAAACAATCGCCTGGAATCTCCGAATTGTTGTGTTCATACTGTGTTTGACACCATCAACATTTACACCTTTCAGGCCGCGCCACTTCTCTGCCGTCCCCTGCTGGGCGCCCCGGGGACCTAATTGTGGCTATCGCTCATGTCCCGGGCACGCGGCTACACCCCCTGGTTGTGCCCCTGTCACCTCGCCGACTGCCAAATTGCCGGCTGGGTAGAGAGACTCCCCGTTGTCCCGGCAGAAGAAATTATGACAAGGTTTAGAATGGTCGGTCTGTAGTCCTGGGCGTTGTAGGTAGTACGACTCGTCGTGAGCCGTCTGACTCGGGCTCCGAAGGATTGTGGGTTCGATTCCAGGCCGCGTCTTTCGGTTCGCGAGTGCATATTTTCAAAAACTCCCGGGGGTCGTCGCTAGGAGCTATGAGTTCGCGCTTGTGCGACGCTTTCGGCAGTTCGCTGCTGAAAGAGACTGAGCCATATAGGAATAAATACCCGGTGCAATGAAGTCGACCCTGTCGACTTTTAAGCGACTTTTTTTTTAAAGCTGTCTGTTGTGTAGGACTAGGACTTCCGATCACGAGCATGGAGGATAGGCAGTGAAACGGTTAAGGCCTCTGGAGTATTTTTTTCTCTTAGCCACCGTTTGCATTCGCATTTTCCTCATGTTGGACTGGCAGTTCATGGTTCCGTCGCCCTGCTACTGAGTTGAGTGCGTGGCGCGACGCTGTTAGCTGTGAATTTCGTGTGAAATGCTTTTAAATCTGCCTGCGTTTGTGGAGCGTGAACTGAATGTTCAGAGCAAGGGCAGCTGGCTATGTCGCAGAATTGACCGGTTGTTGTGCCTGTTGCATTATGTATAGGGAAATGTGGTTTTACACCTGTCCGAGGTGTTATGGCGTGAACTGCATGCTCGGAAATTGGCGTAGCTAGCTAGAAAACGTCTAGAAACGGAACAACATCTAGAAATATCTGCATGAGCGCGGCTGGTTGTGACGCAGAAGTGACAGGCTGTTTTGCCTTGTTTTCTAATGACTGCCGTTTCCATCCATGACGAACTGTATTTTCGTAGAGTACTTTTGTGTTGGCATTCTGGCAACGGCATTATGTACAGTGAAATGTTTTTTTTTTTTTTAACATCTGTTCGAGGTTGGTTTGTTGCGTGAACTGCATTTCGGAGAAAACATGGCGCTGGCTGGCTAGAAAACATCTAGAAACGGAACAACAACATCTAGAAATATCGAGAATTTGTAGGCTAACATCTGGTTGGGATAGTGACTGCCGCTTCCATCAAGGATGAACTGCATGTTTCGTAGTGGACTTTTGTGTTGGCATTCTGGTGACGCATTATGTACAATAAAAGCTTTTACATCTGTCGGAAGGTTGTTTTGTTGCGTTAACTGAATTTCGGAGATAAAATGGCGTGGCTGGCTAGAAAACATCTAGAAACGGAAAACCAACATCTAGAAACATATCCCCGGGAAGGTTAACCCGGTCAACAAATGCCCGCAGTAGTCGGATATGTCAAGAACGCAGCTCTACTGTAAACATGCAAAACGCAATCACGTCCGAAAAGAAAAAAATCCTTATGAAGAAGAAGAAGAAACACCGAGACTGTAAGTGAACATGTGGTTGGGAAAGTTACTGCCACTTCCATCAAGGATATACGGTATGTTTCGCAGTGGATGCTTTTGTTGTGACACTCTGGTGGCGGCATAATGCACAGTGTGCCTGAGCGGGCTGTTGTTTGTCGAGACTCTTGCTTTTCCACTTTTCTAATGGGGCAGTGAGGAAAATTTTATGTGATATTCACTGGCACAGGAACGGAGCATAATGGGGAAGACCTGTTGCTGTGATGTTGGAACCGCGACTGTAACTGAACTGAACTGAACTGAACAGGACAAATACTACTACTACTACTACTACTACTACTACTACTACTACTACTACTACTACTACTACTACTACTACTACTACTACTACTACTACTGCTGCTACTGCTACTACTACTACTACTACTACTACTACTACTACTACTACTACTACTACTACTACTACTACTACTACTACTACTACTACTACTACTACTACTACTACTACTACATAAAATAATGTTGATGTTGACAACAACAACAACAACAACAACAACAACAACAACAACAACAACAACAACAACAACAACAACAACAACAACAACAACAACAACACTACCGCGACCGCCTGGACCATCTACACCTGGCTGCCTCTTCCTGGGTGTATTCAGACCTACAAATGGTGATGGCGCTTTTACAGCACAAACCCGTAGCAAGAAACTGCTTCATGGCATATATTGTCCTTTTACAATCAGAGCATTCTGTATACATTATGTACTCATTCAATATATGCTCTCTGCAAGCTCTTGTTGAGCTCTTATGCACTCTTTGTGCGTTCTATATGCGTTCTTTATTTTCGCACTATGTTTCCTGAATGCTCTTTATGCCAATTCGAATTCCAATTTTCAAAACAAAAATTCTAAATTCAGTCTCGTCAAACCTGCCTCCTCATCTTTGGTTATTGTTGAGATCCGTGGTTTATGTGGGTTGTAACCCTGTTTCTTGTCTTGTGCGCTCTTAAGAGTGAGTCCTATCTCGGACTGGTTATGTTGGTTTGTGTCTGTGACGTCAGCTTGGGGATCGGTCGTCGGCTACTCTTTGGGCTAGTCTCCTCTGGTGATTTCCTCTTTATGCGCTCTTTCTGCGCCATTTATAGTTATTAGCATTTGAGGCCCTCTCTTTATCTGTCTTTTTGCGTGTCTGCCTGAACGCCTGACTGTCTGTCTGCATCCCTGCCTGCCTGCCTGCCTGCTTGTCTGTCTGTCTGTTTGTCTGTCTGTCACCCCACAACAAGTAACAATGATAACAATGTTTTTTCATCTTCGTCTACGATCGACGTTTGCTAAGCGTCTATTTCAGCATAGGCCACAAAAAGCGAGGCATCCATTGTTGCTTGTAGATGTCCAAGGAAATAAAAAACAATTGAATAATATTCAGCGCCGGTCCTCACAATCTTCAAAACTATGATATTAAATACAACAGATCAGAAACAAAGAAAATTCCACAAAAGAGGGATGTAAATGACCCCATATATCATGGACAATTACACTTCGGTGTGGAGTACGAGAGAGGGAACTGGGATTTGAAAGCTGAAGGGGATGCCTGAGTAATCTCTAATAATCCCTCCAATGAGAATGATATAATTTGGTGACTCAATATTTAAACTCAACCCGTGTTTTTCCCTGAAGATGAGGCAATTTGTGTAACCCCAGTACGGTTTTCACACAAAATATCTCTTCAAATTGCCACCAATACCCGCTTTTGCCGTTCCAAGCGGCCGAGTCAGGCGGCCATATTGCCATATCCGATTGCACCAATGGATAAGCAAGTTTCCCGACAAGCGCGGAGCTGTTAAACAAAATGGCGGATAGATGCTATCCGCCCGTAAAACGATACCCATTGTTTGGCAAGGAGGAGAGCCAATGAAGAAAAAAGAAAAACTGACTTCATTAGAGCATAGGGGAAGAAGTTAAGGATCTCAAGTGTTTTGGGGCGTGGTAGAGATGACAGTTAGCAATGACAAGGGGCGCTAGTGTCATTGTCGTCTGAAACAAAATGTCATCGGCTGGCGGAGTGGAGCCAGAAAACAGTATAGTTGATCATGGGTTGACATTTGCAATGGGCACTTTTCTTTTATTCTATGTCTTTATTGTCCTTAGTTCCTCTTTCTTTCTTTCTTTCTTTCTTTCTTTCTTTCTTTCTTTCTTTCTTTCTTTCTTTCTTTCTTTCTTTCTTTCTTCTCCTTAGTTTGGCTGTTCTCAAGTTAGTTGTCTCTCTCAATTTCTTTCTTTCTTTCTTTCTTTCTTTCTTTCTTTCTTTCTTTCTTTCTTTCTTTCTTTCTTTCTTTCTTTCTTTCTTTCTTTCTTCTCCTTAGTTTGGCTGTTCTTGCTCTTTCTTTCTTTCTTTCTTTCTTTCCTTTCTTTCTTTCTTTCTTTCTTTTTTTCTTTCTTTCTTTCGTTCTTCTCCTTAGTTTGGCTGTTCTCAAGTTAGTTGTCTCTCTCAATTTCTTTCTTTCTTTCTTTCTTTCTTTCTTTCTTTCTTTCTTTCTTTCTTTCTTTCTTTCTTTCTTTCTTTCTTTCTTTCTTTCTTTCTTCTCCTTAGTTTGGCTGTTCTTGCTCTTTCTTTCTTTCTTTCTTTCTTTCTTTCTTTCTTTCTTTCTTTCTTTCAGAACTGAGTAGTCCTCGTACCATGGAGATCAATGTAAAGGGTTCCCTCCAAGATCGCCTGTTGCTAATTTTAAACACTCGACCCGGTGTGTCGGGGCAGCGCGGAACTGCGACTCACTCACGATCCACTAAGTCACAGATGCCGAGCTATCGACTTATTCTTATCACTGCTCCAGCTTTAATACTGCTGCTGCTGCTGCTGTTGCTGATGCTGCTGCTGTTGCTGCTGCTGCTGCTACTACTACTACTACTACTACTACTACTACTACTACTACTACTACTACTACTACTACTACTACTACTACTACTACTACTACTACTACTACTACCACCAGCACCACTACTACTACAACTACTATTGCTTCTACTACTACCACTATTACTACTACTAATATTGCTGCGACTGCTACTCCTACTATTACCACCACCACCACCACCACCACCACCACCACCACCACCATCACCACCACCACCACCACCACCACCACCACCACTACTACTACAACTACTACTACAACAACAACTACTACTACTGCTACTACTACTACTACTACTACTACTACTACTACTACTACTACTACTACTACTACTACTACTACTACTACTACTGCTGCTGCTGCTGCTGCTGCTACTACTACTACTACTACTACTACTACTACTGCTGCTGCTGCTGCTGCTACTACTGCTGCTGCTGCTGCTGCTACTACTACTACTACTACTACTACTACTACTACTACTACTACTACTACTACTACTACTACTACTACTACTAGTGCAACCACCACAATAATTGCTGCTGCCTCTATTACTTAGTCTGTATAAGTGTAGCAACAGGCATTTACTGCAGATGTAAAGGAAATAACCTAGCCGTTAGAAGACACGGGTTTCAAAATACGTATACACTTACTTTCAACCATTGAAGATATGATTTTAATTTAGCAAGAGCTCAAAAGGACAAGAGTTAGTTGCCTGGTTAATGGTTTTATGGTTCAGTGCTTTGTTAAATTGGTTGGCTGAATGATTGCTTGCTTATTAGGTTGGTTGTTAAATTGATTGACTAAATTTTTGTTTGTTTTCTTGGTTAATTGTTAAATTGATTGGTTTAATGGTTGTTTAATTCCTTGATTGGTTGTTAAATTGATTAGCTGAATGAATGTTTGATTCCTTGTTTGGTTGTTAAATTGGTTGGCTGAATGATTGTTTGATTCTTTGGTTGGTTGTTTAATTGGTTGGTCCCCCCCCCCCCCCCCCACCACCCGACGTGTCTCACCCTTGTCGCTGTGGGGGAGGGGGGAGAGGGGTTGCGTGTCCCAATGACCCCAAGAGCTAAGCCGACGGAAGCACAACTAAGTGTCGGACAGGACTTAGGTTATTATTATTATTATTAGGACGTAGCAGTTGTAAATATATTTAAGGCGAACGAAAGAAGAAAGAAGAAGAAGGACTTAGGTTAGGGGCCAGACTAAGAGAGACACAACCTGCTGCTCTGCAGGTAGACTGAGGATAGCAGTCAAAAGTTCAAATCAGGCGTACGAAGGCAGAAATTCTTGGTCCAGACACATACTCAATGGCTCTCAGCCAAGGGATATGGCTGAACACCTTTAAGCTATAAGCTCTCGGATGTGAGAGCCGGGCCGATACTCACCTACTGCAAAGTGGAGGTGAGATGCTGAGCAAGCTACATGATTAGTTTATATACCTGTTCGAAGGCTCTCAGCTGGGGGAAGCGAGGGATCCCCGGATGAGATGGCCTGGCCGTTACTCGCTCACTGATGCATAAAGGTAAGATGCTGAGCCGGCATAACATGTAGCCTACCTCGTTGGCGGTTACTAAAAGTGGAAAAATTCCCCAGTCGCACGCAATGGTTAAGATGAAAGTCTGTATTTATACGCATAGAGTGAGCGTAGACAAAGGTGGAAGATGTCTCATTTATACGAAATGGAACGCTTGGCTAGCGACTCCATTACGTGGAAGCCCGAAGTGAAAGCTTTCTGAGTGGATGTCGCCCGCAGTCTGTCCGTCCCTGGCTTGTGCTTGAGCGATTAGTGGCAAAAGAAATGCCAAATACATGGTAGTAAGGAATTAAAGCAGCCACGAGCAGGACGTGACAATTTTTCGGGTGAGCCCAGTCTCAGAGTAATATGTGCCGGCTCTGCAATTATGGAAGCCTCCTTGGATAGCGGGGAATACCCATGGTCTGCCCTGCCTTCCCTTGAGGGTTGACCGTGATGTCTCTGACCGTTCTACCTTGACCAGCTGAGATGTGGACGACACCACAACAGTAAGAGTCTAACGTCCCTCGAAACCCGAGGAAGGCTAACCTCAGTAAAAATGACCGCCGAAGTCGGATGTGCCGGCCTAAAGATGGCAAATAAAAACTCACCTACGCAATTACGTCCGAGTGAAAATGTCGATCGTCCCCGGAACAGCTCTGACCAACTAGTCTTCCGAATGTAATGGAACAGCTCTGACTAGTTAGTTTTCCGATTGTCCCTCCTGCTTGGAACAGCTCTGAATATCTAGTCTCCCAAAGGACCTTCGTGTCCGGAGCAGTTCTAACTATTTTGTTTTCCGGACACAGCGACTAAGCACATGTCCGAAACGAAAGCTCGCTGAGTGTATACCGTCTGCAATCCAACCGTACCTGGTTTGTGCGGGGAGCGGCACGTAGCGAACGAAAGGCCCAATACATTGAAGTGAGGAATTAAAGCAGCCATGAGCAGGACGTGACGATTCCCTCGGTGAGCCCAGCACCAGAGCGCTATGTGTCGGTTCTGCAACTATGGAAGCCGCCCTGGATGGCGGAAAATGCCATGGGCTATCCCTGCCTTCGCTTGAGGGTTGATCGTGAAGCTTTCGACCGTTCTAATTTGACCAGCTGGGATGTGGACGGCACCACAACAGTGAGAGTCCCCCAGGATTGCCAAAATGGTGAAAAATGTACGCTAAAGTCAGATGTGTTGGCCTAAGGGTTTCGGCCTAAGGTTGCCTAACAGACACACCGCAATCACATCTTAAAAAAAAAAAAAACACTCCGGATGAACGAAGAAGAAGAAGAAGAAGAAGAAGAAGAAGAAGAAGAAGAAGAAGAAGAAGAAGAAGAAAGAAGAAGAAGAAGAAGGAGGAGGAGGAGGAGGAGGAGGAGGAGAAGAAGAAGAAGAAGAAGAAGAAGAAGAAGAAGAAGAAGAAGAGAAGAAGAAGAAGAAGAAGAAGAAGAAGAAGAAGAAGAAGAAGAAGAAGAAGAAGAAATAATTGGTTGGCTGAATGGTTGTTTGATTCTTTGGTTGGTGATTAAACTGGTTGGCTGAATTGTTGTTTGATTCTTTGGTTGGTGATTAAATTGGTTGGCATAATGGCTGTTTGATTCTTTGGTTGGTTGTTAACTTGGATGGCTGAATGGTTGTTTGATTCTTTGGTTGATTATTAAATTGTTTGGCTGAATGGCTGTTTGATTCTTTGGTTGGTTATTAAATTGGTTTGCTGAATGGCTGTTTGATTCTTTGGTTGGTTGTTAAATTGGTTGGCTAAATGATTGTTAGATTCTTTGGATGGTTGTTAAATTGGTTGGCTAAATGGTTGTTAGCTTCTGAGGATTGTTGTTAAAATGAATGGCTGAATGACTGTTAGATTATTTAGTTGGTTGTTAAATTGGTTGTATAAATGGTTATTAGATTCTTTGGTTGGTTGTTAATTTGATTGGTTGAATAGTTGTTAGATTCCTTGGTTGGTTGTTAGAATGATTGGCTGAATGGGTGTTTGATTCCTTGGTTGGCTGCAACTTGGTTGATTAGTTCATTGGTAATTTGTCCACCTGCTTTGTTGGGTATCTCGTTTGTTTGCATACGTCGGTTGGTTGGCAAGGTGGTTGATTAGTAGATAGTTGTCTTCTTGGTTGTTTTATTCCAGGTCATTTGTTTCTTGTTTGCTTAATGCAAGTTGTGTGATATGTTCCAGGGTCAATGCTTTGTGTAAAATTTGGTTATTTGGCTGCTTGTCTCAATGGTTGGTTGCCTGTTATGTTGCTGTCTGGTTAGTTGGAAGATTGGTTGCTTGGTTGTTTAGTTGTTCGGTTGTTTAGTTGGTCTTTTTGTTTAGTTGGGTGGTAGGTTAGTTGGATGGGTGGCAGGTTAGTTGGTTCCCAGGTTAATTGGTTGCTTGTTGCCAGGTTGGTTGGTTGATTGGTTAAATGTCTGGTTAGACGGTTGGTTGGTTGGTAAGATAGTTGGTTTTTAGATTGGCAGGTTAGATTAGTAGTAGGTTGGTTGGATGGTTGGTTGGTTGATTGGCAATTTTGCTGGTTGCCAAACATCCACTGAATTTGACTGAGAAGCTCGATGAAAAAAGACAGAGATATAGGCCAGCGTTTTTATCGAAGTCCTCCTCATCAGAGGAACAACAAGAACACATGCAAGTACATAAACAACACAAATGCGTCTTGTCCTATCCAGAAAAGACACGAGAAAATATAACTATAATATTAAGAATATAAGCTTGAACATAAATTTAAAAACAAAACCAATTTTTAAAAAATATAGAGGCACACACATACACATATGAAATACAACAGAAGAACTACTCCCGTGCAGGACACACACACACACACACACACACACACACACACACACACACACACACACACACCCACACACAAACACACACGCATGCACGCACGCAACCACGCACGCACGCATGCACGCAAACAGACAGACAGACAGACAGACAGACAGACACAGACACACACACACACACACACACACACACACACACTCGCTCGTTTGTTTGTAGGTACGTACGTGATGTTTGATAACATTTTTGACAACATTATTGATTACATGGTTGATAACATCTTTGATGAGATGATTGATGAGATGTTTGATAACCTTGTTGATAACATTGTTGGTAGCATTGTTGATAACATGACTAATTAATAACTTGGTTATTTGCATGGCATTATTACTATGGTGTCAGGTTTGAGTTAGGAGGAGAACGGAGCACTTATGGGTTAAACCCGTGTGCCGTTATGTTGATCCATCGACTAAACTAAACTAAACTAATAGCATAGTAGGTAACATGTTTGATGTGATGTTTGGTACCATGTTTGATGTGATGTTTGATAACATGGTTGATAACATGGTTGTTACTATGGTTGATGCCATGGCTGATCAGATGTTTAATAACATGATTGGCAACATGGTTGATAGCATCGTTAATAATATGATTACTAAGATGGTAGATACAATATTTGATGTGATGTTTGATATTATGGCTGCTAATATGATTGATAACACGTTTGATTAAATTTTTAATAACATGGTTGATAACAGATTTGACAACATGGTTAATAACATGGTTGATAACATAGTTGATGTGATGTTTGATATCATGGTTGTTACGATGATTGATAACATAGTTAGTTGAGTAGATGTTTAATAACATGGTTGATAACATGTTTAATAACATGGTTGATAACATAGTTGATGTGATGTGTGATATCATGGTTGTTATTATGATTGATAACATGGTTGATTAGATATTTAATAACATGGTAGATAACAGATGTGATAACATGTTTAATAACATGGTTGATAACATATTAATGCCAATGTTGATAAGCTGGTTGACAATGTTGTTGATGTGATAATTCATGAGAAGGCTGATGAAATATTTGACAACATGGTTGATAACAATGGTTGTTTATGTGATTGTTTATAGCGTAGTTGATAAGATGGTGTTAATATATGACTGACGAGATCCTAGATAACATGGTTGATAAGACAGTTGATAACATGATTGATAACATTGTTGATAAAATGGTTGAAAGCATGGTTCATAACACTTTTGTTAATATAGTTGATAACATGGTTGATAACATGCTTGTTAACATATTGATAAGAATGTTGATAATATGGTTGATAACATTGTTGGTAACGTGTTCCTTGAGATGGTTGATAACATGGTTAATAACATTGTCGATAACATAGTTGATGTGATGTTTGATATCACGGTTGTTACTATGATTGATAACATGGTTGAGTAGATGTTTAATAACATGGTTGATAACATATTTGATAACATGGTTAATAACATGGTTGATAACATAGTTGATGTGATGTTTGATATCATGGTTGTTACTATGATTGATAACATGGTTGATAACATATTTGATAACATGTTTAATAGCATGGTTGATAACATAGTTAATGTGATGTTTGATATCACGGTTGTTACTATGATTGATAACATGGTTGAGTAGATGTTTAATAACATGGTTGATAACATATTTGATAACATGGTTAATAACATGGTTGATAACATAGTTGATGTGATGTTTGATATCATGTTTGTTAATATGGTTGATAACATGTTTGATTAGATATT
>JACEFZ010026391.1:395000-410000 GCA_014155875.1 Cepaea nemoralis | reverse complement strand
AACAACAGTATTTTCAACTGTGGATATTTTAAACACCATGAAGATTTTAATCGACATTTGCCGTGACGAATTTCATGTACACGCCTACAAAACAAAACATTTTCCCCCCAATTTGAAATGTCTAACAATACGGCCGCCTGACCCACTCCTGTGTTGTTTAATACTCTTCGCCCGCTAGCAGGGTTTTACGAGATCGTATGAATAGCCGTGATGTCTATCTGTGTTTTTGCTCCCCGGCGAATTGACTTATCTACGATTCAGGCCACTGTTATTGATACTCACCTTGATTTCCATATCATAATTCACACACTATATCAAATCGGAAAATGATAAAACATGGCAGTAAAGTGTCACAAATAACTGATTCCCCAGCCGCGAAACAATCCACTATTATATTATTAATAACACACATCCGGGTCTCAATTGCCCGTGTCGGGTTTCCCGATCTGTGTTTTTATCAACATTCACGGGTAAATCTAGCACATGGTCGTACAAAGATGACTCAATGTACGCAAATAATGGCGGGTGGATTTATGAGGCTGCGGTAAAGAAATGTGTGACCTCATGTCGGCAAAGTTGATCTTCTGGGCACGGGTGTATTCTTCAAGGTGTCAGGGGTGATTAATTTGTGGCCTGAATACCGATACAAACAGGTGAGACAGGTACCAGCCGAGACTTTGGGTGTGGTTGGGTTGTGTCACTCTGTTAGGCTCTTGATGGTTGAGATTGGGGTAATATGTATGACTTATTTACCAATATTAATGCACATCGATGTGAGTTATGGATCATTTGGCAATCATTATCGAAGAGAACTTGGGCTTTCGAGACTAATTGTCACTGACTAATAAAAAGAGCAGACCGTGTCGCGTTGTGTTATAACGTGTTGGTATGGTAGCCGGTCGTTCAGAAAGCAATGGCAAACTACTGAAAAGCCTTGCCTAGTAAATCAACAGCAGCTGGAAAATGCTGGTGTTGACTACAACGTCCTGCAAGGGATATGCAACATTTAAAAAAAAATGTCATTGGCAATGAGGAAAATAGTGTTTAAGTGCTACGTAGAACCCGTACTGCGTATGAATGTGAACAATGAGCAGATAAGCTAAAAAAAAAAACATGTACTGGCAGTGAAAATATCGTTTCTAAGGAAAATGCAAAAAATTTAAAAAAAATAAAAAAAATAAACAATAAAAAAAAATAAATAAATAAATAAAATGGAAAGACAGAACAACCAATGAGCAAGTCCTACTAGGACATCGCTGTCAACACCAGCATCTTTCAGCTGTTTGTTGATTTCTTGGCAAGATTACGCTCAGTAGTTTGCCATTGCTTTCTGAGCGGCCGGCTCACATACCCCATAAGTTACCGATGCGATTTGAATCACTGCTGAGTCTCACCGTCGTCACGTTAACTACGAAAGTATACGAGATTACGGAGAGAAAATTGAAAAAGGCAAACTGATTAGAGAAATTTGAGATAGACAGTTAAATTATTTGGGAACGTTATGAGAAGAAATAAACTAGAGAAATTCACAACAACTGGCAAGATTCAATAATTATTGAATCCAATGATTATTGGATCAAGTTATGTGAGTCCATTAAAATCGCAAGTGATAAGGGAAATATAAGAAGCATGTATGAAGGAATAAAGAAAGTCTGTGGTCCAGTGATCAAAAGAAGTGCACCATTGAAAACCTTGACTGGAGAAATCATCACTGATAAGAAACAGCAGATGGACAGATGGGTAGAGCACTATTTGGAGCTTTATTCAAGTGAGACCAAACTAGCGGATGATGCCCTCAACGCCATGGAGGCTCTACCAACTCTTGACCACCTGGACACACTTCCCACCATAACAGAAGTTAAGTGTGCTATAAATGAACTTGCATCTGGCAAGGCTCCAGGTACGGATGGGATTCCGATAGAGGTTATCAGGAGTGGGCAAGACACACACTCTACAGATCCACCAGCTAATAGAGCTATGCTGGCGAGAAGGACAAGTCCCACAGGATTTCAAAGACTTAAGTATCATAACACTGTACAAGAACAAGGGCGATCGAAGCGACTGCAACAACGATAGGGGTATCTCACTTCTATGTATTGTTGGAAACGTATTTGCCAGAATTGTTCTGCGCAGACTTCAAGTCCTAGGAGATCAAGTCTACCCCGAATCACAGTGTGGCTTTCGACAGAACCGGTCTACCATTGATATGATATTCTCATTGCGACAAATGCAAGAAAATGCCGTGAACAGAATCAACCACTGTTTATTGCCTTCATCGACCTCACAAAGGCATTTGATTTGGTCAGTCGTGAGGACCTGTTCAAGGCACTAAAGAAGAATGGCTGCCCACCAACTCTTCTGTCCATTGTGGAATCGTTCCACACAGGCATGAAGGGTATAATCAAGTTTGATGGTGCAACTTCTGAAGAGTTTGAAATCAAGAGTGGAGTTAAGCAAGGTTGTGTACTAGCTCCCATCCTCTTTGGAATATACTTTTCACTTCTACTGAAATATGCCTTTCGTGATCAGGATGGTGGTATATACATTCACTCACGCTCAGATGTCGGCCTCTACAATGCTCAGAGATTGAAGGCCAAGATCAAAATTAGGAGAGTACTGATCAGAGAGTTGCTTTTTGCAGATGATGCTTTCAGTTAAGACCCACTCTGAGGAAGAATTTCAATGTCTACTATCTGCATTCTCCAATGCTTGTTCTGAATTTGGTTTAACAATTAGCGAAAAGAAGACACAGATTATGTCACAAGGTGCACATGGGGTACCATCATTCTTTATTGACGACGCCGAACTAGAGATGGTAGACCATTTTACATATCTAGGATCAGTGGTAAATAGCAAATTATCCCTAGATCAGGAAATCAACATCCGGATTGGTAAGGCAGCAACAACAATGAACAGGTTAAGAAAAAGAGTCTGGAAGAACAGGAAGATTACTGCCAAAACAAAAGTCCTTGTCTATCAAGCCTGTGTCCTTAGTACTCTTCTTTATTGCAGTGAAACGTGGACAAATTACTCACATCAAGAGAAACGTTTAAACAGCTTTCATATGCTGTGTCTGCGAAGAATTATTGGTATTAAGTGGCACGACAAAATCACAAATACTGAAGTATTGGAAAGATCAGGTTGTGTGACGGTTTATTCCATGCTCAGTCTTCGTAGACTTAGATGGATAGGACATCTTAGGAGGATGGATGATGGTAGAATACCAAAGGACATCTTATTTGGTGAATTACAGATGGGTAAGAGATCTCAGGGTCGGCCTCTACTACGATACAAAGATGTGTGTAAGCGGGACATGATTGATACAGGCATTGATAATGCACATTGGGAGCAAGTCGCCGCTGAACGTGTTGCATGGAGGGCAAACACCAGAAATGGAATAAAGACAAAGGAGAAAATTATTGCAGATAAGTCACACACCGAGCGTGTGAGACGTAAGATGGTGCATGATGGTGGAAATGACCACGTGTTCACATGCAGCTACTGTGAACGGACATTTACAGCGCAAATTGGCCTTATCAGTCACATTCGCTACCGCCATAGGTAAAAGTTATTATGCCTTTTTAAAGCATAAACTATCGTCTGTCAAGACGGCAAGGTGCCAATGTAACCCGAGCAAATATACTAGGCCGGTCGGTCTCTCCAGAGAACCGCCGCCTTTCTCCTCCAGAACCTTTGGCTGGACTTCATTATGCTAAGCCGTCCAGTTCCCCCAAGAACCGCCTTCCGCCAGCGGAGGCTCCAGTCCGACTAATCAGTTCAGTAGGTAACCCTACATCACGCACGGACAATATTTGTGCGGTATAGTGCAGCCGCAATTCGAGACATTGCCAACAGACTGTTCTGCCTCAGTTATTATTTTTTCTGCCATTAGTCTTCTATGCTCTCAAGTTCAAACAAAAAGAAGAGCTGCCTTCATGAACCAAATCGTCAGCATGAGATCCACGCGGGATTCCCACAGTTTCTCGTCCTCTGACGTCTCCAAGGGTCATGTTTGAACTGCCACGTAATCAAAGAAAGGGCAGGCTTACAAATTACCCTGCAATTAAACCAAGACGGCTATGATTGTAAGTTATTGCACCATCCGCATTGCTCCCGGCTCTGTGGCAAAGGGGGTACGTGCGCAATTGGTAATCCCGAATACAGCGTTCGAAGCACATCTGCCGGCGATTTGGCAACAGACCGCCTCGCGATAGTTTTCATACAATGGTATGAGCGCCGGTAGTTCAGAAAGCAATAGCAAACTATTGAACGTAAACTTGCTAAGAAATCACATGACTCAGAATCCGTTCATATTTCAGGGCCGTTTGGGATCGTGTCTAAAATGTGGAAGAACAAATGCACCATCATTGCCTGCAGAGACTGGTGTAGTACGTATTGACCAGAGGATCTGGCCGACACTAACATCCCAGAGGAAAGGCCAGACAGACAGATAATCAGATTGTAACAGATACTATTAGGACTCTTCGCTGGCTGTTGGAGAAGAGAACGGAACGCGTATAGGAATGTCCCGAGTGATGTTGGTTCTTGGCTAAACTTACATTTCATAACTGATTAAATGCCATGGGATGTTTAATCGTCTTTAGTGATTTCCCGTACCTGTCATACCCCCAATTATATATCTTCGAAGTGTTGTCATTGCGTTATAATACAACAAAGCTGCTACCATATTAACAACTTTTAAGTCATAACCGTGACACACCCCACATCACATTTCCGACATCCGTTTTTTATTGATCCATCCGTACTTTTGTTAGTTAGTCACGGTGGAAATTTCACGGCAAAGGGTTGCCACATCATGCTCGATTCCTGCGCTAGTGATTATCACACAAAATGCTCCTCACTGTCCCATGTTAAAAGTGGAACAGACGGGAGTCTCGACAAACCAATAGCCCGCACAGGTATACCATACATAATGCCGCTGCCAGAATGACAACACAGCAGTCCGTCACGAAAAATATAGTTCATCTTCGATGGAAGCGGCAGTCACTAGAAAACCAGCAGCCACACATTACTGCATAAGGCAAACCCAGTTATGTCAGCAATTGACAGCGCCATTTTCCCGAACATGCACTTTACCTCACAAACAACCGCTGCCAGATGTAAGCACTCCACAAGAAATGCATAACTCCACAGTGTCGCTCCACGCACTCAACTCAGTAACAGGTTGACGGAACCATGCACTACCAGTCCAACATGAGGAAAATGCGTAAGCAAATCATAGTCACAAGCATAAACACCTGAGAGGCCTTAACAGCTCAAGCGTATATCCTCCACGTGGGACCGGAAGTAAAAGTCACCCTTATTGTTTATTGTACTTATTGTTTATTGTACTTATTTTTTATTGTACTTATTGTTTGGCACTGAATCTGTTAAACTGCCACCATAGGCAAGTATTTTTGCCAGTTATCTCCCGTAATCAGATATACGATAATGGCGCGGACTTATTTCTATCAAATTTGGCTTTTGCTGGGCTGTAAAGGCAAACGTGTTTGGGTGTAGGGGCTAGGAACATACGCTGACAAAATAATAAACGTGGCCCAATGAGATTGCGATTCCTCCACTCGTCGTTTGCTACGAGAGGAACAGACTAGCAGGTATTCGTCCCTTCGGTTATTCTTAAAATGTGATGGTGCCTAACACTTTACATGCATATAGTAGCTGTCTGCTAATAGTCTTTATTGTGTATGTAGCACCAGGTAATGTCTTGGAAAATAAAGGCGGCCGGCGTGGAACTAAGCTCACCACACACCGTTTGCCGGTTGAGGAATTCAACTTCCTTTTCCGACCAAAGACAAAGTCAGCATCAATATACCTGAGTAACAATTGCTTTCATTATAGGCATCAACATGGAGCGTATCAATATCCTGAGATTAACTACTGCTTTCATTGGAGGCTTCAATGTGGGGCATATCAAGATCCTGAGATTAATTACTGTTTTTATTGTAGGCCTGGAGCGTATAAAGATCCTCAGAGTAACTACTGCTTTCATTGGCGGCTTCAACGTGGAGCACATCAAGATCCTGAGATTAACTACAGCCTGCATTGTAGGCATCAACGTGCAGCGCATCAAGATCCTTAAATTAACAACAGCTTTCATTGGAGTCATAAGCGTGGATTTCTGATTCCCAACGAGGGAGTGGAAGAAATACAAAACTTTTACTAAAGAAACTCGAGTCGTTAATTGATTTTTCGTGGTTTGAAAGCAGTTGTTGAGTGGTTACGGTGACTGCCTTAGTTTCTGAACGCACCGGGTTCGGTTCGATCTCAGCACAGGGCTGCAATTTTTTAGAACCCATTGGAAAGTAAAGATATCACACGTCCCCTGATCTCTTCGCTAGTGAGATCGGATGTCTAGATTTCTAGGATAAAGGCGAAATACTGGAGGTGCCGTGAGCAAGTCGTGCACGTAAGAAAATCCACGGTAATTAGAAATCGTGAATAGTAGGCTTTAAGGGCGCAAACCTTGGCAACATTGTTTAGGAAAGAACAACTACTCACTGGGAGGTAGACCCGTTCATTCATCATGTGCCTTGCCGATAAACGTGGGCGGTCATGTTTCGCCATCTCACTCGATCACCAGAGTTGTGGATCAGCTCTGTGTTCTTGTCTCGACTATACCACGTGGCCAAGATATCCAGCTGTATACTTTTCTGCCTTTCCCTTGTTTTCTTCCCCTCAATCTTACTAGTTGTCACCAAGTTCTCCAATTTATTTCTTCTGACAACGTGACCAAATATTTTGACTGTCTACGACTTATTTCTCTAATCAGTTTACGATTTTCATTTTTTTTTCTTGTAGGACTTGGCCATTGTTTTCTTTTGTTTTTCTGTCTGTCTGTCCATGGTATTCTTTCCTCAGAAACCAAATTTCCACAGCCATTAGATGTTTTTCAGCTTGTCTGCTCATTGTCCACGCTTCACATCCATTCAAAAATATCAGGTTCTATATAGCACCTCAAAACTATTTTGTTTCTTGTAGCAAATGACGTCTTTTTATTGGTCAGTATGTTTTTCATCTTGCAAAAGGCTACCTTACCTCGGTGATTCTTGTTCTAATCTCTGCAAGGCATCGCCAATCAGATGGTATGACTGTTCCGAGATAACTGTACTAATTCATTTGTTTAAGAATATTCCCATTTACTTGTATGTTACATTGTGGTATTTCCTTCTTCCTAGTGACGACCATAATCTGTGTCTTCTTACAATTCAGTTCTAACCCTAGTTGTTCATTGTGTGTAACAACCGCATTTACAATGAAATCTGTCTGTAGGGAGCAAACCTGACACACATGGATGCCGAAGTTGGCCACACTGACCGTTGAGGTCAGGGTTGCCAGATCACTGTGATCAAATAAAGCCAAGTCATGAAATAAAAAAGCGTTAAAATGCCAATTTGGCCAGGTTCATAATTTGGTCTACGCACTTCCCTCGAAAGCGGAACGAAGAAGATTTCTTTTCTCGTGTATTATTGTTTTGATATCAAAGGAAGACTTCTGTCGCAACGTTCTATTTTATAAGTGTCTCTGACTTGTCTTTCTTTCTAGTGGATTTCATTATGAGCTTATATAGGGTTTTTGTAAAGTTTCGCTACACTTTGTTTGTATAACAAATTTGATGATGTCATAAACACATGTGGTAAAAAATTAATTAAATTAGTCACTGCTATGGTCTAACGCTGTTTTGGGAAGCTGGAAAGCACAAATGAAGTGGAAATGTCCACCACGGGCTTCAAGACATAACTGTACACGTCTCTTCATGTTGTTAAATACCTTCTGCAAAATATATGTTGTTATTTCTTGAATGGTAATTCTGAATGCTTCTATCTGGTCCTCAATTGCGAGTACATTATTTTTGTAAACATCTCCTTTCAAGAAACCCCATAGAATAACTCCAGCAGACGAAAGCCATTCGCTGCATATTGCTTCATAATGGACTGTGGAGCACATTTTGATGACGTCATCAAATTAGTTCTTAATACAAAGTGTAGTGAAACTTTACAAACACATTGTATTTTGCATGTAAAATGACGTTAACAATTTTGTTCCATGTGAAAATATACGCACGTTTTTATCCATACTGATGAATTCTACATAGCCGCAACGTCCTCTGTTCTCACTAGCCATTACACCCTGCCAAGCTAACCAATTATATCGTGCGCGTTTATTCCTCGCCTTTTTCATTTTTCACAGCTCTGCCGCTTTAATTATGTTCTCAGGTAGACACGAAAACAAAGCCGTGGAGTAATGTAAGCACACACCACACCTCTATTAAGTGTGACCCGATAACTGTAAGGCATACCACTTCACACCGCGCATAGCAGTATCTTTTACATTCAGCAAATAGGGCATGCGACGTTTGTACATCTTTAATCTGTGCAGCTGTTAGAGGGTTTGTCTTCTAGTCGCATGATTTATACCTGGTCCTTGTTTTTCTCATTCACGTGTTTCAGATTGCTATCACCCATTGCTTGAAATGTGGAAATAGCTGTACTGTTAACGGGGCTGCCCGTCTTCTCGCCTGCCGTTGTCGCTCCACTTCTACCTCAGGATATCATCATCATCATCATCATCATCATCATCATCATCATCATCATCATCATCATCATCATCATCATCATCATCATCATCAAGTGCCACACCGACAGGCGTGGGCGGTCATGGCCCGCCATCTCATACGGTCACCAGAGTCTCATATCAGGTCTGTGGTCTTGCTTCGACCATGTCATGCTGCCAAACCATCAAAGGTATTTATCCCTGTGTCTTCGTTATACTCTCTTCCCTTCAAGCTTGCTAGTTGTCACTAATTTTTCACGACCATTTCTCTTCATAACATGTCCAAAGAGACACATTTAGGGAGTCTCCGTGGCGAAGTAGTCTCGGGATCGAACTCCGGATCACTGGCGTGTGAGGCGGGTGAGTAACCACTTGACCACGCGGCTCACGCTAGACTTGACCAAATTATCACGTCACCCAACCATTGGGCAAATTTTGAGCTGTAGCCAACGATGGGTGACGCTGTGATATTCTAGTGTGATAATTTGGTACCGTCTAGCGTGAGCTGCGTGGTCAAGTGTTCACACGCCAGTGATCCGGAGTTCGATCCCGGGTCCAGTCATGGATATGCGCTACTGACGAGCTCAAAAGAGAGCGAAACTCGAGTTTAGGGCTTCCAATCTGACGTGGACAAGGCCTTAGGTTCGTACCGGAATACGATCAGCGTTGCCAGTAGTGGGTTGTGCTCAATATTTAACACGTCAAATCCCGAAACAACTAAATAAATCAATATTGCACATTGTATGGCCTGGCATATTTCGCTGCATCTCATCAGGTTCATACTGCAGAGTTATATATCATATATAGTGAATATGTATTGCTATGAATGCCGGAGACCCGGGTTCGAATCCTTGGTAAGGTGAAGATGTTCTTTCTATCGGAGGCAGAGAGAAAACCCTAACATGCACAGCTCACGGCTACTGCACTAGCTAGGCGGCCTTATTCCCTCAGGTTCAAGACCCCCCCCCCCCCCCCGCCTCCCCACACCCCTTTGCCCTACACCGCAAGGTACTATAGGCAATAGATGGTAGTTTATGACAGTAAATAAATAAGAATAATACTTTAGTTGAAACAATTAAAATACATAGTCTGCATTCGAGCACAACCCATGACTTGTATGCCTTGTCATACACCTGCAGACAAATTAAAAAAAAAAAAAAAAACAGAAAAATTCAATCTAGGAACGTCGTTCCTTCGATCCCCACCCTCTTCTCTCCGGTGGCCTGACTCCTGCTTGTTAGCCTGTCTTGTAGCGGCAACTGACGCCATGAACACCTGCAGACATCTTTGGCTTAGAATAAAGATATTGACAGCACGGCAAACGTCCAGCCCGCCAAGCGATGCCGCCTCAGCAGCCAGACAAGACACGAAACAGACATGGCGGCCGGCTGGAGATTTCAATTCTGAATTTTATGTTCGGTGAAACAGCAGTTCTCAAAATAAGAAGCGTGAGCCCCTAGCCAGTTAGATTAACACATTGTGTTACATATATTGAAAAACAGAAGATACAATGGTTTGGCAAATTCGTTAGAATGCAACACCATCAACTACCAGCATTGGCCTTACGTCAAAGAACATATGCTAATAGAGGAAGATGACGCCCGGGAATTAAATGGATTGACGACATCAAAGATATTGTATAATCACACAGAATGACACTATCCAGTGCCACCCATCGGGTGGCCAATGTTTCCTCCTCACGACACTTGGCGGCAAACGTAGAAGATGATGACGATCCCCTAGCGGACTACCACATATGTCGAGGTGGTTACAAGTAATGCGTATATTTTAAGGGACGGAAATATGAGTTAATGTGACCTGTCTCTCTGTGCAAATCACGAAGCCACCTATCGAGAGCATCGCACACAGAGCAAACTCCGTAGCCCCGGCGATTACTTGTAGGTATCTTCAGAGAAACTGAACTCTGGGTCTGAAAGAGGCAATCCAAAAGATAAACCCACGATATTAATATCGCGAAACAGATAACTTAACCACTACACCATGGAAACCTTTTTAAATAATCTGTGTTGAGTATTTGGAGATAGTCATGGACAGCACAATATGTTTATGAGTAGGGTCATTAAAGAGCGGAAATATTGTAAGGCACAACATTATTCGTTTCCCAAGAAAGACATTATAGGTAGCAAATATTGCAAGGGACATCACTATACATTTATGAGGAAGGTCTTTAAATGTAGGAAATATCGCAAGTGATATCACTGTACGTAACCGTTGAAGACAACAATTATACTTGCAAATAATGTAAATGACAGCACTATAAGTTTCTTAGGAAGGTAATTAAAGGTAGCAATATTTGCGAGGCGCATCACTATACGTTTCTTAGGCAGGTTATATTAGGTAGCAATTATTGCAAGGGACAGCACTATTAGTTTCTGAATATTATTATAGACAGCAAATATTGAAAGGGACAGCACTATAAGTTTCCTTCGAAGATAATTAAAGGTAGCAAATAGTGCAAGGGACAGCACTATAAGTTTCAAAGGAAGGTAATTAAATGTAGCAAATAATGCAAAGGTCATCACTATACGATTCTGAAGAAAGTCATATTGGGTAGCAAGGGGCAGCACTATAAGCTGAGGGGGAGGGGAGCTGAAGTCAGTGTAAGGGACAACAATGAACGATATATCACTTTACATTTCTGATGGGCTTATTGTAGACAAATACTTTCAGGCGACATCACTATAAGTACAAGAGGTGGGAATTCATGAAAGTACATTTATATAGTGCCCTTTTGCATGCCTTAGACGCATGGGCATATGTGCTAGACAGAGGTCAGCATGACCGAATGGATAAGAGCACTTGCTTTCAAACTTCCAGTGTGCTGATGGCGAGGTAGCTAGTTCAACCCCTACACCAGTCAACTGGACTAACATGTTGACTTCCCGTTCTTGACTTGCGTACGTAAATTACAAGTACCTCAGAAGTCGAGGATGGCCAGCGACACTGGTAATAGGGACAACTAATCCACACGCAAAAATCAGCTGAGTGCTCTAGAAGTCGTAGCGCGTGCATGTATTACACTTGAGTTCAAAGCCGACGAACTCAAAAAAAAAAAAAAAAAAATGTGGTAAACCATACGGTTTTAGACTAATCGGTGCGTGGTGGTTAAAATGACCGGTATCACTCCCGCCATCTTTGCTTCCCACGACATTTTCTAATACCCATTTTAGGCTGGGTGGACCTGGGAGCTCAAGTCACGTTTAAATATACTTCCCAATTCAGATTCAACTTCCTGACCATGGAGCAAGCAGGCAGGCGCCCAGGCACTACTCTACCGGGAATTTATAAAGCTGAATTTAAGTACAATAGGTCGCTGGAACTTGTTTTTAAACATAGAAATCACAACAGATTCCATAATTTATGGCCTGGCATATTTCGCTGCACGTCGTCAAGAGTAGTCCGCAGAAATATATCGAATGATTGATTGATTGATTGATTGATTTAGGAACCGACATCACAGCATTCGGGACATTCCCATAAGCGCTCCGTCCCCATCCTCAGCAGCCAGCGAAGATATATCGAATGATGTGAATAGGTGAATTATATGGTGCATGAAATATATAATACACATAGTCACTAATACTGTTCGAATGTGGAACACTTAGGTATTTGTAAGGTAATAATCACAACGTCACTATGAAGTCTTTCTGTCTGCATAACCCAGGTTACAGCAACCTAATTGTTGACGGCCCTAGGCGTATTTACGTAATGGTTTATTAATCTCCTAATACAGTACACTTGATTTCTTTCTAAACCCTATATGGTGTGGAGAAGACATATTATATGCACATTAGTTCTTTAACCAGGACATTTCTTCCAGAGCATTGGGCTGGCGACAGTGACACGCTTAAAAGCTGTTAATGAAACTCAATATATGTCTAATCTCCGGTCTATATATGGCATATCTCGTTGCAGGAGCTTGCTATTAGTCTGGGAAGTGTTCGGACAATCACACGTTATAACCCTGAGCTCCATGGAGGAATAGTGAACAATAGGAATAGATGAGGCCCACGATGAGGGTGCCCGTGCTGCAAAGGACGCATTGCATGATGATAGTTTTCGTCATGAAGGTATTCAACCTTTGTGACATTTTCAATTTCTCTATTGTTTTTTGAGAGTGTTGTTTAAAACGTACTTTTTGTTCTGTCGGATATCTTTGTTTCCTTTTCTTTAACATTCAGAAATATGTTCTGATCTTTACAATGTGTGTGTTTTTTGTTTTTGTTTTAACAAACAATATTAACTATTCTAACCCATAGGCAGTTTTATAGGAGCACCGTATCATCTGCTTATCTAAGGTCTGGAGTCAGATTTCCACCAATTATGAATAAGCTAACAACTGAGACTTAATTAATCAGACTGGGAAACCATACAGCAGATTTCCCTGCCGGCTCTATGACAAAAAAAAATAAAAAATGAGAGAACGCATTTTCAATTTCTCTGTTGTTTACCGAGGTGTTCTTTGATACGTACCTTTGTTTGTGGAATATCTTTGTTTTGTTTTCTTTAATATTCGGGAACATGTTCTGATCCTCACTACGTTTAAAAAAAACCAAAAACAAAAACAGACAATACTAACTATTCTAACCATCGAGTGCAGGTTTAGATGAGCACCGTCTCATCTGCATATTTAAGGTCTGGAATAAGATTTATACCAATTATGTATAAACTAAAAATCAGATTGAGAATCCCTGCAGCATAGTTCCAAAGGACCAAACGAATGAGAGAACACTTGGAAATACTTTTAGTAACACTGTTAGCTTAACATACGGATGCGTTTTACAGCCTACGTTTAACTTGCTCCTCTGTTTAGAATGTTTGCTCATAAATTACACAGAAATAGACGGAATGACGCTAATGTTCCGAACATCGTTTAGGGGAGAAAAAAAACCCACGCCAGGTTCTCCTGTCGATGGTTCGTTAAAATTCGGAAGTCTAAATCTCGTCTTGGAATCGCCGAGTGGCCAGAGATAACTCCTGCAGGCAAGAGAAAGCCAGCGGGGACATAACTGGATACTTAACAGAGTAATTTATTTCCATTTCAACGTGTTGAAAAAAACCGTTAGATATTGTCTCCCTTGCTTTCCCAGAGTTCTCCTCGGGTTTTTGGCTGGAAGGAGCAGACGTGGCAGACACGTGTCATTGAAGAGATCTGTTTTGTGAATTCCCACCGATTCCTATCCTCAGGAGAATATCAGGGGTCGTTTTTTATGATTGAATTGTACATGTCGGAAATAAGGTGTGTGTTGCAGTTACTCAAGATGTCATTTGCATAGAGAAAAAGAGTGTGAAACTGCTTCAGAAGACCTGTACTGTTGTATGGATGTGAAGCGTGGACAATGAGCATACAAGCTGAAAAACATCTGATGGCTGTGGAAACGTGGTTTCTGAAGAAAATGCAAAGAATGCCATGGGCAGACAGACCAAAAAAAAAAAATAATAAAAAAATGACCGAGTCCTACAAGAAACAAATGAAACCCGTAAACGGATTAGAGAAATTAGACGTAGACAGTCACAATATTTTTGGGCACGTTATGAGAAGAAATAAATTGGAGAGCTTAGTGACAACTGGCAATGTTGAGGGGAAAAGAACACGGGGAAGGCAGAGAAGTAAATACCTGGATGACTTGGCCACATGATATGGTCGAGACAAAAACACAGAGCTGATTCCAGAGGTGATCGTGTAAGATGGCGAAACATGACTGTCCACGTTTATCGGCATGGCACATGATGATGATCATGAGTTACTCAAGCTGAGGTAAACAGCCTGACAACTAAAACAAAATGTTGCACGACTTTTGCTGGACGTTGCAATCAAACCCTTATGTTGATTTACTATGTAATTTTACTTTCAGTAGCTTGCCATTGCTTTCTAAGTAATAAATGACACGTTTACGCGCGTTAAGACACATTGGACATATGGTGCCGCACCCATATTTGTATAGATCAATCGGCTGTCGGTGGGTGATGGGGGAAGTACCACATCGGCAGCCTTTATTTCCCAAGACACATCCTAGAACTCATCTGAGGCTGGGTGAGCCTGGGAGTCCAGGATGATGTAAATTCGAATCCACCTCTCATCTCATCTCATCTCATCTCATCTCATCATGTTCCTCTTGTACCTTGCGGTGTCGAGGTGAAGTATAAACAGCGGGAGAGTGCCCGCTTATGGGCTTCATGAATCGATATTCCCATGGACTCTGCTATTCCCTCCGTCCAACGTTTACGTGGTCGGCCTGATCCTCTGTTTCCCTCTGGTCTGTACATCATTGCTTGTTGTGGTATACTGTTAGTTGGTAACCTGCTTGCATGGCCAAACCATTTGACTTACTGCCTTCTTATAAAATCTAGTGCAGCTTTAACCCCCACTTTAGTCCTGATTTCTTCATTTCTGATCTGATCTCTTCT
>JACEFZ010026391.1:257500-390000 GCA_014155875.1 Cepaea nemoralis | reverse complement strand
TATGCAAGGAAGTGTGTATTTGTGAGTTACTAAGTGGGTGTATAACTATGCGAGATTGTGTAAATGATGTATGTATGTATGAAGGTGTATGTGTAGGTATTTGATAATGTTTTGTTTTCTTTGAGAATATAACACAACAGATAATTGATTTACGAAAGATGAGTAAATGGAAGGGCACAATGAAAGACGGGTCTGCGTGCCCAATTTGGACCCTTTATTTTCGTTCTCTCTCTCTCTCTCTCTCTCTCTCTCTCTCTCTCTCTCTCTCTCTCTCTCTCTCTCTCTCTCTCTCTCTCTCTGTCTGTCTCTGTCTCTATCTCTCTATCTCTCTCTTATCTCTCTCTTTCTCTCTATCTTCTGTTCTCTCGTATTTTCTCTATCACTTTCTTTCTTTCTTTCTTTCTTTCTTTCTTTCTTTCTTTCTTTCTTTCTTTCTTTCTTTCTTTCTTTCTTTCTTTTCCACTCCCTTTCTTTCTTCCTCTCTCTTTTCCTCTGTCTCTTTCTGAAAAATAAAAAAGTCCCTAAACATGAACTTGCTGTGTATATATGAAGTATATGAAGTATATGAAGTATATGAAATATATGAAGTATATGAAGTATATGAAGCATATGAAGTATATGAAGTATATAAGTATATGAAGTATATGAAATATATGAAGTATATGAAGCATATGAAATATATGAAGTATATAAGTATATGAAGCATATGAAGTATATAAGTATATCAAGTATATGAAGTATATGACGTATATGAAATATATGAAGTATATGAAGTATATGAAGAATATAAGTATATGAAGTATATGAAGTATACGAAGTATATGACGTATATGAAGAATATAAGTACATGAAGTATATGAAGTATATAAGTACATGAAGTATATGAAGTATAAGAAGAATATGAAGTATATGACGTATATGAAGAATATAAGTACATGAAGTATATGAAGTATATAAGTACATGAAGTATATGAAGTATATAAGTACATTAATCATATGAAGTATATAAGTACATGAAGTATATGAAGTATATGAAGTATATAAGTACACAAAGTATATGAAGTATATGATGCATATGAAGTATATGAAGTATATAAGTTCATGAAGTATATGAAGTATATGACGTATATAAGTATATGAAGTATATGAAGTGTATGAAGTATATGACGTATATAAGTATATGAAGTATATGAACTATATAAGTACATGAAGTATATGAAGTATATGAAGTATATGACGTATATAAGTATATGAAGTATATGAACTATATAAGTACATGAAGTATATGAAGTGTATGAAGTATATGACGTATATAAGTATATGAAGTATATGAACTATATAAGTACATGAAGTATATGAAGTATATGAAGTATATGACGTATATAAGTATATGAATTATATGAAGTATATGATATATATATATATATATATATATATATATATATATATATATATATATATATATATATATATATATATATATAGATATATATATATATATATATATATAAGTATATGAAGTACATGAAGTATATAAGTACATGAGGTATATGAAGTAAATGGCGTATATAAGTATATGAAGTATATAAGTACATGGAGTATATGAAGTATATGGTGTATATGAATTATGTGAAGTATATGAAGCAAATGAAGTATATGAAGTATTCAATTATATGAAATATTTTAAGCATATATGAAGTATATGAAGGCATCCAGATACTGAAGTATATGAAGTAGATGAAGTATATGAAGTAATTAAGTATATGAAGTATATGAAGTATATATGTATATGAAGTATATGAGGTATATAAGTATATTAAGTATATGAATTATATAAGTATATGAAGCATATGAAGTATATAAGTATACGAAGTATATGAATTATATAAGTATATGAAGTATATGAAGTATACTAGCTGACTTTGCCCGGCGTCGCCAGGCATCTGGCGGGGAGCGTCTCATTTAATTCATATAAGTAGCCATTATATATTCGAATACATTTCTCTAAACGCACAGAATACGCGTTGGGCCCCTGCTCCTGTTCCCGTTGCTCGTCTGTTTCTGATGCTCCCGTTTCCGTTGTTTGGCTGTTTCTGATGCTCCCGTTCCCGTTTCCCGTTGCTCGTCTGTTTCTGATGTTCCCGTTAAAAATTAAAAATTGATTTTAAACAAATTAATTATTTCAGTTGGATCCGCGGGAGTGAGAACAACATCTGTAAAAAATTTCATCTCAATAAAGGACACACAAAGAAACAAACATTCTCTTATATATATATATATATATATATATATATATATATATATATATATATATATATATATATATATATATATATATATATATATATATATATATATATATATATATATATATATATATATATATATATATATATATATCTTCTTCTTCTTCTTCTTCAGCGTTCCGAGCCATTGAGGTTCTTTGCTGCAAATACAATCTGTCTCCATTCGTCTCTCTGGTGGACCTTCTCTTGCCAGTCGTTGATTCCAAGTGCTTTTAGGTCTGTATGTATATTATCTCTCCACCGCCTTCTTGGTCTACCTCGGGGTCTACGGTCATTTATTTCCTGAGTGTAAGCGAGTTTTGTTTCCCTATTATCTTCCATTCTTTCTATATGCCCCAGCCATTGTAGTCTATTAGCCTTCATGATACCAGTGATTAGCGGGGACTTAAACAAATCATAAATGTCTTTGTTACTTCTTCTTTTCCACTCTCCACTTTGTGTATCCCTAATGGGTCCAAAGATGCGTCTTAAAATTTTGTTCTCAAAGGTTTGTAACAAGGCTTCGTCTCCTTTCGTTGTACTCCAGGTTTCAGAGCCATACAGCACAACTGGTCTGATCAGTGTTTTGTATATTGTGATTTTGGTGTTACGAGATAGCGCCTTATATATATATATATATATATTAGGGGTGTACCGGATTTCGGCTCCGGCTCCGGCACATCCGGAATCCGGTCATTTTTACAAATCCGGCTTCGGCTCCGGCACCGGCCGGATCTCACTTCATAAATCCGGCCAAATCCGGCTCCGGCCGGATTTCAAAAATTTGAATCCGGTACAGCCCTAGTGAAAACACTCATGGCTTTCCTCCAGAAAGAAGGTAGTGATGCTGGGATCAAAACTATGAAAGCAGCCCTGCTTGAAGCTGTTAGCAGCAGATTTGCGGACATTGAATCCAACAACCCCTCTGCTGTGTGTCCACCGTGACGAGGTAGAGGGGCTTGTGCGTCCCAATGACCCAAAGAGCTATGTCGACGGTAGCACAGCTACTGGTAGGGCCACCCATGTCGGACAGGTCAAGGGAGAGGGACCAGACGAAGAGACACTCAAACCTGCTGCCTTGTAGGTAGACTGGGGACAGTCAAAGGCTAGGGAAAGCACCCCGAATACATGCTTGTCAAAATCGGATGTACTGAGCCACAGGCTTGACAAAGCAGTGCAACGTAAAACCTGCTGCCTTGTAGGTAAACTGGGGACAGTCAAAGGCTAGGGAAAGCATCCCAAATAAATGCTTGTCGAAATCGGATGTACTGAGCCACAGGCTTGACAAAGCAGTGCAACGTAACTTAATTCATGATGTCACAAATCAAAATTAATCGTTATGGTGCTAATCCCGTGAAGTCCCATCAGGCGGCGATAGTGCCGGGCCCCCTGCCTCGAGGGGGTCCACCCATGACTACTGGTGGTCACCTTCCCCTGTGCTGTGGAGTCAAGGCACAGAGGAGTAGGTTAAGAGCTATTGACCAAATACCCCGGACACTCAACATACTACAGTGGAATGGCCGAAGGAGTTTACAAGAAGAAAGACTCCCTAACACAGCGTCTTCATAAAGATAGAATAGATGTGCATGCATTCAAGAGACACACCTCAACGCCAATCACAAATTCTCAGTCAGAGGATATCAGGCCACACGTTTCGACCGCGAAGGACACAAAGGAGGAGTTCTAATACTTACACGAAATACAATACCTTGCAGTGAAGTATCTGTGATCTCTGACAACCAAACGGAAATTATAGGTGTTGATATAATGATAAAGGATGTGAAAATAAGAATCTACAGTCTGTATAGCCCAGCAGATAAGGACCTTACACTCTCAAACATGAAAATAACTGACACAAACTGCATTATTGTTGGAGACTTTAATAGCCGTTCAGAAAGATGGGGATACCCAGATACTGACAAAAGAGGAGATTAATTGGAGGACTGGGAAATAGACTCAAATCTCCATCTACTCAACAAAGCGGATGACACACCGAGCTTCTACTCCAGAAGATGGCTTACCACTTCTACTCCAGACTTAGCTTTCTGCACAGGAGACATCCTCCACAAAATCGATCGCCATGTGCTGGACCAATTAGCAGGTAGTGACCACAGACCAATCAAGCTTGTAATGAATATGGAGTATGTTCCACAGGAGCAAAAGCCCTTGCCCCGATGGAATTACAAACGAGCAGATTGGGACAGTTTTGCCATACTAACAGACAAATATTGTGAAAACATAAATACACGATATGGCAACATAAAGCAAATGGTGGAAAGTCTAAACAGAGCGATAATACAGGCAGCCACTGAGTCCATTCCTAGAGGAGCGAGGAAAAATTACAAACCATACTGGACTGAAGAAGTACAAAGTTTGGAGGACAAAGTTGAAGATGCCAGGAAGACAGCAGAGAGAGAACAAACAATTGAAGCGAATATCTCTCTCAAAGCCATCTCAGCAAAATATAAAAGAACAGTAAATCAAACAACAAGAGATTGTTGGAGGGAAAAACAGAAAACCTGAATTTTGACAGGGATGGAAACAAACTATGGAAACTAGTGAAAGCCATGAACAATGAAGGACCTAGAAACAAACAAATAACAATTAAACAAGGAAATGCCTTGCTTACAGGAAAAAAGGCTGCAAATGCACTAATGGAACACTATGCAAATGCAAACCACATTGATATTACAACCGAACAGAAGAAAGCAATCAAAGACAAACAGATACATCATAGAAATACAGAGACAGCAGCAGAATATATGATGGCAAATCTAACAATGGATGAAATGGAACAGGCAATGAATACACTAAAAAAGAAGAAATCACCAGGAAAGGATGGAATCACCAATGAAATGCTAATAGGACTAGGCACCAAGGCAAAGAAGAAACTACTAGCAGTCCTAAATAACAGCTGGAAGAGAGGAATAGTCCCACAGGCATGGAAGGAAGCTATACTAATACCAGTCCCAAAGAAAGGAAAAGACCTGGAAGAACCAAATGGCTATCGACCTATCAGTCTACTTAGCTGTGTAGGAAAATTAATGGAACGCATTATCAATGGCAGGCTAACATGGCATCTGGAAGAAAACAAACTCTTAACACCACACCAAGCAGGATTCAGAAAGTACAGATCCACTGAAGATCAAATAACCTATATAGCTCAGGAAATAGAGGATGCCTTCCAAGAGAAAAAGCACACACTAGCAGTCTGGATAGATTTAGAAAAAGCATTTGATAAAGTATGGAAGGAAGGACTGAAAGTAAAACTGCAAAACATGCATGTTTGTGGAAAAATTTATAAATGGAGCAGCCACTACCTTGAGAACAGAACTGCCAGGACAAAAGTACAAGGACAAACAAGCAAAATGATGCCGCTGGAGCAAGGTGTCCCCCAAGGAGGAGTTCTTTCACCAACATTATTCCTAGCATATATAAATGACATCACAGAAAATTTTCCAGCCAGAGTACACACATCCTCCTTTGCAGATGACCTAGCCATATGGACATCTGAAGAATATATTAGTACAGCTAACAGCAGAATACAGCAAGCCTTATTAGCGCTAGAGGACTGGTCAAAAGCATGGCTAGTGAAGATAAGTGAGGAGAAAACAACATGCACAGTGTTCTCCCTCTCAAATAAAACTCAGCAACCTAAGCTGATATTGAATGGAAAAAATATTGCGCCATGAAGTAAATCCAAACTATCTAGGAGTCACCTTCGATCGTCGCCTGACATGGAAGACACAGGTTGAGAAAAATCGAACAAGAGCAAGGCAGAGAATGGCAATCATGAAAAAGCTTGCTGGTACAACGTGGGGAGCAGATGAGAAAGTTCTCAAGAAGTTATATACTGGACGGGTGAGGCCAGTACTGGAATATGGCATTGCAGCTTGGGCAACAGCAGCTAAGTCAAACTTTAACAAAATAAGTAGAGTCCAAAACCAAGGAATGCGAATCATAACTGGAAGCCTGAAGACAACGCCTATTAATGAACTAGAAAAGATCACTTGTTTACAACCAATGCAGGATAGAAGAGATAGCAGAGCCCAGCAACAAGCAGAAAAAATTTAGAAGATTTACAGACCACCCTATGTACAACAGAGTTAATGGTTTTGGAAAGGGAAGACTGAAGCGAAGCAACTTTGTAGAAACTGCAAAACGAAGGATTAGGGCAGATCCTATACTTAACATATCAACAGTCAAGCCCATACACAATGCACACAAGTCCCCAGCTTGGAGACAGCAGCAACTGCCTGAGATGATAGAAAACATTCCTGGTATTGAGAAAAAGAACACTCAGCATGAAACCGAAAGAAGAGAAATAACCCTAAACTACATAAAAGAACATTACCCAAGCAGGAATTGGACCCATGCATATACAGATGGATCAGCCAAAAATTCAATAGAGAATGGAGGAGGAGGAATTCTCCTAAATTTAAAAAATGGAGTGAAAAAAACACATTCAATGGCAACTGGAAAATTTTCAAGTAACTTCAAAGCGGAGGTAGAGGCTCTGAAAACTGCAGCAGAAATGCTCCTGATGGAGGAAAATAAAGAGAAGCAAATAGCTATCTTCACAGATGCAAAGTCAGCTGTCTCAATACTGAAGAGCAATAACAGTACAGAACTAACTGACCTAAGAGCAGCACTCCATGGTCTATGCCAGAAATCCAAAAAAGTTGTAATACAGTGGATCCCATCACATTGCAGTATACCTGGAAATGAAGAGGCTGGCAGACTGGCAAAAGAGGGCGGACGACTACCGCAGCCTGACATAGACATAACCTATAATGAGGCAAAGAGGTTGATAAAAAGCACTTATAGAACCAAATTGGAATCTGAGCATCCAGGCCATCAGAAGGATGATGCATATTACAAACTCGACCGAAGAGAACAAGTAGCAATCTTCAGACTCCGCACAGGACATAACAGGCTGAAATACCACTTGTTCAATAAACTAAAGATAGGAGATACCGATGAATGTAATTGTAGAATTGGAAAAATGACAGCAAAACATTTGCTGCAGGATTGCCCAACATATGCAGAACAGAGAAAGATATTTTGGCCCACACCTGCTTCATTTGAGGACAAGCTCTATGGAGATATCAACAAGCTAAAGTTGACCGCAGCTTACTTAAACTACATACAGGTTGACATTTAAAGGTGCATGAAGACCCAGAGGCATGAAATGGAATATTGCTTGGATAGCAAATCC
This sequence comes from Cepaea nemoralis, assembly GCA_014155875.1. Lineage (NCBI taxonomy): Eukaryota > Metazoa > Mollusca > Gastropoda > Stylommatophora > Helicidae > Cepaea > Cepaea nemoralis. The sequence continues at coordinate 382,497 of JACEFZ010026391.1, read as the reverse complement.
ATTATGTGGAAAGTCCAAATCGAAAGCTCGCTGTGTGGGCTTCATAAAAGGTGGAAAAGTGTCCTAGTGGCATGAAATGGAATATTGCTTGGATAGCAAATCCATTACATGGAAAGTCTGAATCAGAAGCCCACTGTGTGGGCTTCATAAAAGGTGGAAAAGTGTCATAGTGGCACAAAATGGAATATTGCTTGGATAGCAAATCCATTACGTGGAAAGTCTGAATCAAAAGCCCACTGTGTGGGCTTCATAAAAGGTGGAAAAGTGTCCTAGTGGCACGAAATGGAATATTGCTTGGATAGCAAATCCATTACATTGAAAGTCCGAATCGAAAGCTCACTGTGTGGATGTCATCTGCAGACTGCATACTTCTGGTTTCCAGAAGAACAGCCTGTGGTGAACGGAAGGCCCAATATACGGAAGTGAGGCTAAGCAGCCATGTGCAGGACGTGACGATTCCTTGGGTGAGCCCAGTACCAGAGCGCTATGTATCGGCTCTGCAAGTATGGAAGCCTCCTTGGATGGCGGGGAATGCCCATGGTCTGCCCCTGCCTTCCCTTGAGGGCTGACCAGGATCTTTGGCTGTTCTATATGGACCAGCTGGGATGGGGGATAACACCACAACAGTGCGAGTCAAACGTCCTAAGAAACCCCCGGGAAGGTTAACCCGGTCAACAAATGCCCGCAGAAGTCGGATGTGTCGGCCTAACGGCGCAAGAACGCAGCTCTGCTGTAAACAGGCACAACGCAGTCACATCCGGAAAAAAAACAACTCCGGATGAACGAAGAAGAAGAAGAATCCAACAGTATTTACACCTGTGCCACACTACTGGATCCTCGATTCAAGCTGTGCTTCTTCTCCGAACGTGGTAGAAGTGATGCACGAGCCCATCTGCTGTTAGCAGCTAACTCCATTATTGATTCAGCAAACACAGTCAGTCCACAGGATCCATCAGCTACTAGTAGTAGTAGTAGTACTAGTGTTTTGACTTCTGTGAGCACTGCCACACAGTACGAGTCCAGCCTATGGAGCTGTTTTGACACAATTGTCGAGGAAAATCCCACCACAGATCGTTCTGCTAGTGCCGAAGGCAACAGCATTAACACTGAGGTGACACAGTACCTGTCAGAGCCACTTCAAACTCGACAGTCAGATCCAGTTTCATGGTGGCATGCCAATAAGCACAGATTTCCAAGTATGGCTAGACTGGCGCAGGCATTTCTTGCACCACCACCTACAAGTGTGCCATCGGAAAGGCTGTTCAGTACTGCAGGAGACATTATCACTGACCACCGTAGTAGCCTTTTACCACAAAATGCGGAGACGTTGATTTTCCTGAAATACAACTCGTCCCTTCTTGACTCTGAGAGTTCAACTTCACAGCCATAATGAAGACTGACTGACTGAAATAGTTAAATTACTGAAGGAATGTATTTCAATAAATTCAATCTGTTCAATGTACTGTTGTTGTGAGTTGTAACTGAGCTGTCAATTTGCCAACTGAAAACAATGTGAAAACTAAAAACTGAAACTGAAAACTAAAAATTAAAATTACTAAATTAGCATTATGTGCTTATGTATTATGTTTCATCTTGAACTTATGCAACTTAATATTACTTAATTACTTATTCTAATGTAAATGTAATTATTTTACATTTAAATGATTTAATATGAGTATATGTCATCATTATTAATGTACATGCACCTACTGAAGAGAAAGAAGATGATATTAAAGAAGACTTTTATAATGATCTGGAAGATGTCATAGAAGAAACCCCCAAACAGGACATCCTGATTGTGCTGGGAGACTTCAATGCAAAAATAGGTAGAGAGCAAACTAATAAAAAAGTGGCCGGTATGGAAAGCCTACATACAACTTCAAATGATAATGGATGGAGAGTCATCAACCTGGCAGAAGCCAAAGGACTGCAGATTAGCAGTACCAGACTACAAAGAAAGGATATACACAAACAAACTTGGAAATCATGTGACAAGAGAACCTATAATCAAATAGATCACATTTTAATTAACAACAGAAATGCATCAAACATACAGCAAGTCAGAAGTTATAGAGGAGCTGAGTGCCACAGTGACCATTTCCTCGTTGGAGCAAAATTTAAAATAAAACTTAAGAGAGCTTTCTATACTAAATTACAAAGATTACACCCAACATATAACAGAGAAAAACTACAAGACATTACAGTCAAAGAGAAATTTACAGATGAAATAAAATGTAAACTTGAAACTTTTCAAAACCCTTTGGAGGAAAGCGTTGACCAAACTTGGTTGAACATCAAGAATACACTTCAATCTACCGCAGAAGAATGTCTCGGTGTGTCAACCACGCATAGAAAGAACAGATGGTTCAATCAAAAATGTGAAGAAGCAGTCACTAAGAAGAAGAATGCCAGACATGTATGGTTAAATGACATCAATAACATCCAAAAGGAAGAGCATTATAGAAATGAATGTAAAGAGGCTACAAAATAGTCAGACAGCAGAAGCGAGAATATATGAGTAATATAATCAAAGATATGGAAACTAATCACCAGAAAAATGAATCCAGAAAGTTTTTTAAAGTACTGAAGTCAATGAAACGAGGGCACCAACAAAACACATATGGTTTAAAAGACAAAAATGGGAATATGATAAATACCAATGAAGAAATGTGCAACACATGGAAAGAATATTTTATTGAATTACTAAATTGTGAAGCTCCAAGTAACATTTTCCCACAGGAAGAGGTTCTAACATGCGAACCACAAATTGAAGAACCTACATTTGAAGAAATCCTATATGTAATCACACGACTTAAAAACAATAAGGCAACTGGGACTGATGGAATTGCTGCTGAATTTATAAAGGCAGGTGGCCATGCATTACATCTAAAGCTATACGAACTAATAATAAAAATCTGGAGGACAGAAGAATTACCCCATGACTGGAAAGAGTCATTATTGATACCTATCTTTAAGAAAGGAGACAAGTTCCAATGTGGAAATTATAGAGGAATATCACTACTGTCCACAAGCTATAAGATACTATCCGCAGTATTACTAAATAGACTAAAACCATATTCAGAAGACATATTAGGTGACTACCAGGCGGGTTTTAGACAAAACAGATCAACAATAGATCAGATATTTATCTTACGACAAATAGCCGAGAAACATTGGGAATATAAAAGAGATCTCCATAACATTTTTGTGGATTTTAAAAAGGCTTATGATAGTGTCCATAGGAATAGTCTATGGAATGTTATGCAGGAATTTGGAATACCAAGGAAGTTAATTAACATGACCAAACTATGCATGGAAGATACTTATAATATAGTAACATATAAAGGCAGGAAATCAGACCCCTTCCAAATAACATCTGGCTTGAAACAGGGTGATGCACTATCGCCGCTACTCTTCAATCTGGCTCTAGAGAAAGTTGTAAGGAAGGTAAAGGAGGAATGTGATATTGGAGGAACATCCAAGCTGCTTGGTTATGCAGATGATATAGATATTATAGGGCAAAGTGAACAAAAGACATTAGAAATATTGACTCACTTAAAGGAAAAAGCCCAACAGATGGGGCTGGTTATCAACCAAGATAAGACAGAATATATGGTAATTTCAAGAGACGGAATGGCTAAAAACTCTGGCCACATACAAATAGATAATATGACCATTAAAAGAACGGAAACATACAAATACCTGGGTACAATCTTCAACTGCTCCAACATCATAAGGGAAGAAATACAAACTAGAATCAACTCTGGAAATAAGATATACTATGCACTACAACATCTACTAAAATCAAAGGCGCTATCTCGTAACACCAAAATCACAATATACAAAACACTGATCAGACCAGTTGTGCTGTATGGCTCTGAAACCTGGAGTACAACGAAAGGAGACGAAGCCTTGTTACAAACCTTTGAGAACAAAATTTTAAGACGCATCTTTGGACCCATTAGGGATACACAAAGTGGAGAGTGGAAAAGAAGAAGTAACAAAGACATTTATGATTTGTTTAAGTCCCCGCTAATCACTGGTATCATGAAGGCTAATAGACTACAATGGCTGGGGCATATAGAAAGAATGGAAGATAATAGGGAAACAAAACTCGCTTACACTCAGGAAATAAATGACCGTAGACCCCGAGGTAGACCAAGAAGGCGGTGGAGAGATAATATACATACAGACCTACAAGCACTTGGAATCAACGACTGGCAAGAGAAGGTCCACCAGAGAGACGAATGGAGACAGATTGTATTTGCAGCAAAGAACCTCAATGGCTCGGAATGCTGAAGAAGAAGAAGAAGAATATGTCATCATTGTCATGTCTATAGTAATGAACTGCAGTAATGAACAGTCGAGTAACTCCACTCACCTAAGTCAAGTGATGTAGTAAGTTATTTTATTTTTATTTTTTTTTTATTTGTAAATCCGGCTCCGGCCGGATCTCACTTCATAAATCCGGCCAAATCCGGCTCCGGCTGGATCTCACTTCATAAATCCGGCCAAATCCGGCTTCGGCCGGATTTCAAAAATTTGAATCCGGTACAGCCCTAATATATATATATATATACTAGCTGCCCGGCCCGGCTTCGCCCGACTGTCTGTCTGTCTGTCTGTCTGTCTGTCTGTCTGTCTGTCTGTCTCTCTGTCTAACCGTCTCTCTGTCTGTCTGTCTGTCTGACCCGGCCCGGCTTCGCCCAGTTCCTGGCGGGGATCTGTCTGTCTGTCTGTCTGTCTGTCTGTCTGTCTGTCTGTCTGTCTGTCTGTCTGTCTGTCTGTCTGTCTGTCTGTCTGTCTAACCGTCTCTCTGTCTGTCTGACCCGGCTCGGCTTCACCCAGGCCCTGGTGGTGATCTATCTATCTATCTATCTATCTATCTATCTATCTATCTATCTATCTATCTATCTATCTATCTATCTATCTATCTATCTATCTATCTATCTATCTATCTATCTATCTATCTATCTATCTATCTATCTATCTATCTATCTATCTATCTATCTATCTATCTATCTATATATCTATCTATCTATCTATTTATCTATCTATCTATCTATCTATCTATCTATCTATCTATCTATCTATCTATCTATCTATCTATCTATACATCCATCCATACATACATACATACATCGCTCTTTATATATATATATATATTAAAGACGACTTCAATCAAGAAATCCAAAACCTACATAAGAACATCCCTGATGACCACTCAAGCGTAGATAAGGAATGGACATGTTTCAAGGCTGCCATGCTCGACACACTGAAAAATAAATGTGGAACAAAGAAAGTAGGGCAGGACAAAAGATTCAGAACAGCCTGGTGGAACAACGAAGTTAAAGATAGCATATTCAAAAAGAAGGTAGCATTCAAAAAGTGGATCACAACTAAATCTGAACAGGACTATATTACTTATAGAATAGCACGACGTAAGCCAAACGAACAATTAGAGCATCTAAAGATGAATCCTGGAGAATATACGGTGAACAGATGGCGACCCTTAGCAAAGACTGCCCAAGAGAATTTTATAAACGTGTCACCACAATTAGAAACAGAGATGCATGTTACAACCCAACCACCATCATAAACAGCAAAAGAGGTATGCCAATATTTAATCCACAACAAAGACTAGCAAGGTGGGCAGAATACTTTCAAGAACTACTTAACCCCACAGATAACATAGGAAACCTCACTTTTGTGCCTAAACGCCAGGGACAGCAAGAACCAAATTTCATACCTGCAGAAGTCAAAGCAGTTATACAGAAAAGTCCTAAAAACAAATCACCAGGTCCAGATGGAATAACCACAGAAGATATTCAGGCCTGTGGGGAAACAGGAGTTAAATGGCTAACAAGACTTTTTAATATAGCATGGGAAGAAAGAAAAGTCCCAGATGATTGGCAACAGGCAATAATATTACCAATATGGAAAAACAAAGGCAATATGAGAGAGTGCGAAACATACAGAGGTATATCACTCCTGAGCCATATAGGGAAAATGTATGCAAAACTTTTGGAACAAAGAGCTAGACCAATAGTTGAACAACAGTTAAGCAAAGCACAATTCGGTTTTCGGAAAGGTAAAAGTTGCACTGATGCATTATTTACACTTAGACAAATTTGTGAAAAAACTATTGAATATAGTGACCAGCAGAATATTGTGTTTGTAGATCAGGAAAAGGCTTTTGATAGAGTAGACAGATACAAATTATGGACCATCCTTGAAGACTATGGGATAGAAGGGCAACTGCTAGAAAACATCATAGCCATGTACCACTCGAGCCAAAGTGCAGTAAGAACACAGGAAGGTATATCAGATATGTTCACAGTCAATACAGGAGTGAGGCAGGGATGTGTGCTCTCTCCCCTGCTATTCAATATCTACATGGACAGAATTTCCAAAGAAGCAAGTCTCGACAGACCAGATTCAGAAAATTTAGAACTCTTTACTCCAGATGAAACAACTGACCCACAGGGAATAAATGAACTTCTATTTGCAGATGATCAGTGCCTGTTTTACAGCGACGAGGGCAGACTACAAAATCATATTACTAATCTGAGTTCAACCTGCAGCAGATACAATATGAGTATAAACACAGACAAAACTGAAGTAATGCAAGTTAGCAGATCGCCAGGCCCACTAAGTATACAGATAAATAACACAACTCTGAAACAAGTTAAAGAATTCAAATACCTTGGAAGTATGATCACAGAAGATGGCAGATTAGACAGAGAAATTGAAATCAGATGTCAAAAAGCTAGTGCACTTACATATCAACTGTCACCCTTACTGAAACATCCAAACATACCCATGTCCGCAAAACGACAGATAATAAACAGCATATTCACACCAACCCTATGCTACCAATCTCAAACCTGGACTTTATCCAAATTACACCTTCGCAAAATCAACACCTGCGAAATGAGATGCCTGAGGAGAGCTGCCAACTTAACAATCCGAGACCGAGTAAGAAATGTTACTATCAGACAGACTGTGGGATCAACACCTTGTGCCACATTTATTGAAAGACAGAAGATCAAGTGGTTTGGCCATGTTGTTAGAATGCAACATCAGCAACTACCATCACTGGCCTTACATCAAAGATCATCTGCGACGAGACCACGAGGACGTCCAAGAAGAAAATGGATTGACGACATCAGAGACATTGTACAACCACACGGAATGACACTATCCAGTGCCGCCCACCGGGCGCTGGAACGCAAATTATTCCTCCCCACGACGCTTGACGGCAGAAGTGGAAGATGATGATGATGATGATGATGATGATGATATATATATATATATATATATATATATATATATATATATATATATATATATATATATATATATATATATATATATATATATATATATACACTAATAAGAAATATACTATATAAGAGAACTATCTTCATTCCAATAACTAAATAGGGAAACCTGAAACTACTGAGCGAAACACCCAATAAATGCTGGGTTGACTGCGACGTATTTCAAAGGATATGCAACTAACTTTGTCTCCAATTTTTTTTTTTACATTATTCAGTGTAGTAATAGAAGAATAAAACATTTAATGTGATGTCGAAGAGAAATTTTAAAAAAAGTTAGCTACAAAATTTTCATGTATCTAAAATAGACGCATTAATTTTATGAAAACTTTAAAGATGCATTAAAAATTTTAAACCTTTGTTTATAACGCATATGACTGTAGATAACTTCTTTAAACATTTTATAAAACTTTAGAAAACTACAACAATTATATAAATTACATAATATAGCAATGGTACTAAAAGTAATGTCCCTTGTTATAACTTTTATTGTTATGTCCCCGTGCAATATTTTAATTATACATCTCTCCTTTTAATGTTGTTTTATTATGTACAAAACTGTTTTTAAATTAACTAACTGTTTCAGTTGGATCCGCAGGAGTGAGAACAACATCTATACACAATTTCATCTCAATCGGATGGACCATTCGGGAACGCATAAAGGACAAACAAACAAACAACCAAACAAACAAACAAACAAACAAACATTCTTTATATATATATATACTTAAGTATATGAAGTATATGAAGTATATAAGTATATGAAGTATATGAAATATATAAGTATATGAAGTATTTAAGTATATGAAGTATATGAAGTATACGAAGTTTATAAAGTATATGAAGTATATGAAATATATAAGTGTATGAAGTATGCGAAGTATATAAGTATATGAAGTATACGCAGTATGTGAAGAATATGAAGTATGTGAAATATATGAAGTATATGAAATGCTAGAATCTTCACATTTTCTGGGCCTGAGTACATATAAGAATAAGTGGTCAGTATTTTCCTCGCGTAGCGGACGGCGAGTGCCAGTAGCCGATACCCCCTCCCTACCGTACTCTTGCCGATGCCAGCGTAGCTCCCAAACCATGACACTAATTCGCCCGCTTCTCTTTCTAATATCTCCGTATATAGTTTTACTTTCATCAGCCACTGTTTGATATCTCTGTATATTATTCTACATTCATCTGCCAGCCTCTTCCAGACACCGATTGTTAATGACTCTGACCCGTTTAGAGTGTTCGCAACCTTCGTCTCATTGACCACATTTCAGCTGCCCTCCGGTCTCTTCTAAAGTATATTTATCTCACTAGTATATTCTTACCTATTTGCTTTCTCTGGCGGTTACTTCCATTTTATTCCTTTACTACATACCGCTGTCCTCGCATACTTATTCCAAGCCATACAGGGAGCTAGCCTAGTGGCTAGAATGCATGAGTTTTTATTCGGGGGAACCCGTGTTCAAATTCTCGGTAAGGGGTGGAGTTTTTTTTCTGTCGGGGGCAAACAGAAAATCCTAACCTGCACAGTTCGCGGCGACTGCACTAGCCAAGCGGCCTTGCTACCAGCTACCTGACCCAGGTGATGCTCTGGACCACTGGCTGAAGACCTTTCTAAGTGTATTTGATAAGCATGTTCCAATTAAGGAAGTTCGTGTTAAACATCACACTAAGCCCCCTTGGATCACACAGGAGGTAGTTGATCTTATGAGTGACCGGGACAGGGCACATAAAAATAGAGATCTAACTATGTACCGTAGTCTTAGAAACGAAGTTCAATATTGTATTCGAAAAGAAAGGAAAAACTATTTTAAGAACTTAATAATAGATAAAACCATCACTAAAGATATATGGAAAGCAATTAATACCTTGACAAACAAACACAAATCATCACAATCGTTACCATCAAATCAGGTTACATGTGATCAATTCAGTAGTTTCTTTCAGTCCGACATAAACCAACTGAAGGCTGCAATACCAGATGTGCATCATGACATATCTTTATTATCATCATTCTGTGAGAACAAATGCTATGGAGACATTCCCATAAACATACCGCTAATGACGACCACTGAAGTATTTTCTCATCTCAGTAACCTAAAAAACAATAACTCATCAGGACTAGATGGAAACAGTAATCGGATCCTTTGCTATGCTGCACCGGCGATCTGCAAGTCACTAACTTTTATATACAATCAATGTCTCACCAAAGGTCACTTCCCATCAGCCTTTAAAATCGCTAAAGTGGATCCTCATTTAAAAGCTATTTCATTAGACGATTGTATCATGAGTAATTATAGGCCAATTTCCATATTATCCTCACTATCCAAACCGCTAGAAAAACACATCAACAAAACAACACTAGCGCACTTAGCTCGCCACAAACTAATAGCTGACATTCAGTCAGGATTTCGGCCAAAATATTCCTGTCATACTGGCCCTAACAAACATGATAGAAAACTGGCATCAAAATATTAGCAATAATACTCTATGTGGAACGATGTTTATAGATTTTAGAAAAGCATTCGATATGGTAGATCATACTATCCTAATTTAAAAAACAAAACTAGAAACAATGAAAGTAAGCTTTAATATAGTGACATTAATAAACTCATTTTTATTAGACAGAAAACAAGTAGTGTCACACAATAAATCTCTATCCCAAGCCATTACCATTAATACCGGAGTACCCCAGGGGTCTATACGTGGCCCTCTGTTATTTACCATTTATATAAATGATCTTCCCTTATATCTGTCATCGTCCTGCGATCTATTTGCAGACGACTGCACATGTATATACAAACGCTGTTGATCGTAATGTGCTAGAATTATCTTTGCAATAGGAAATAAATAGTGTAGTTAACTGGAGTCACGCAAACCGCATGCAAATTAACATTTCTAAAACAAAATCTATGTTAATAGGAACCAGGCAAAGACTTCACACTCTAAACTCGCAGAGAACTCTTCAGCTGCACATTGGTAGCACGCCTATAGAAAGTGTAACCGAGCACAAGGCACTGGTCTTATCATAGATCAAAATCTATCCTTTAATTCCCATGTTCATGCTCTAGTTAAATAAAATAGCCAAAAAGTATACCAACTTGCCAAAATTAAAATTTTCCTCGACGAAAACACAAGAAAGATATTATATACTTCCCACATACAAACACATATTGATTATTGCTCCACAATCTGGGATGGATGCTCCAAATCAATAACAAAACGCCTTTATTCACTCCAGAAAAGGGCAGTGCGTCTAATCAATGGTGATAAGCTTACAGACAATTCTAACCTACATGAACGTCTTCAGTTACTGCCACTCCACAAACACCTACTTTTTAATAAGGCTAAACTAATTCACAAAATCCTATTTCAAAATACCCCAAGCTACCTTTGGCCATTGGTTAAAAATAACGCAAGACATAGAGAACTTCATGTCCCTAGACCTAGGATAGACTTATATAAAACAAGCTTAGCATACTCTGCCACACAGTTGTGGAACAATCTTCCACAAGAAATCAAAGACACCACCAATCATTATACATAGAGTCGCAACCTGTTTGAACACTACTTCAGAAAAGACTACACGCCCCCTTAAAAATAAAAATAGCAACAAAGGCAATAATAATGGTAAATTGTCTCGAGCGACAACTAGCAAAATAAAAAAAACAATAAACCATTCCCATATGTATGGCACGTTACACCCACCTTAGGTATTTATGATGTCCATGTTAAACATATTTAATGCGTTTTTAGGAGGAGGAGCCGAAGAAGAGACAGAATAGGAGGAGAAGGATTATGAAGGACACAAAGGAGGGACGGAGGAGAAGGAGGAGGAGGAAGAGGAGAAATATAAAAAACATTCTAAAAAAAGAAGTCGCTGTCGCTATGAAATATATGAAGAAAGGAAAAACGGCTGAGCCAGATGAAATCACAATAGAAGAATTAGAAGTATTGGGAGAATTTGGAGTAGATATATTAACCAAAATGTTGAATGATATTTACAGCAGTGGATATTTATTTACCCAGTGATATGCTGAAATCTGTATTTATAGCTATACCAAAATGACCAGGAGCAATTGATTGTGAAGATTTTCGTACAATTAACCTTATAACCATATCACTAAGCTTCTACTCAGAATTGCTTGCTTGCTTGCTTGTGTTCGTTGGCTTGAGCTCCAACGCGAAGTCCTGTATATCGGATGAAGGCATCCTGTTGTCCAACATCAGTGTGATGTCATACAGGACCTGAGGTTTGCGTGAGTATCCGTTGTCCCATGTCTGGCTTATTGGTGTGCAGACTGGTGGTTCCTCGCCGTACAGGCAGACACTCTCCGACTTCGGAGGAATCGGCGATCCTATTGACTTTAGCCAGGAACCCGAAGGGACCTGTTGCCCAGGACGCTCGACGAGGACGAGTCAATAGGTCTTGGCCAGTATATAACCCGGCCCTGGTGCCTTGGAAACACCTCTGCGTCCCTACTCAGAATCATAATGAGAAGAACCACAAAAAAAAAAATAAAAATAAAAATGGAAATTAGTGAAGAACAGTATGGATTTGTGGAAGGAAAGGGCACAAACAATGCAATTTATACACTACGGACACTAATAGAAAGGTCAATAGAGAAACAGAGAGACATATATTTGTGCTTCATAGATTATACTAAGGCACTTGATAAAGTAAAACATGATGAACTGATTAAAATGTTGGACGATGTCAACATTGATGGAAAAAATTTAAGAATAATAAAGAACGTTTACTGGAACCAAGTAGCAGCAATTAAAATGGGAAATAAAGAGGGTAGTTACGAACAGATAAAGCTAGGAGTACGACAGGGGTGTGTCTTGTCACCAGATCTTTTCTCCCTGTATAGCGAAGTAATAATGAGAAAGATCAAAGAGATGCCAGGAATACTAGTTGGAGGTTATAATATAAATAATATACGCTATGCAGATGACACAGTATTGGTGGCGGATAATTCAACAGACCTACAACAATTATTAGACGTTGTAGTAACAGAGAGTGCAAGGAAAGGACTCTCCTTGAATATCAAGAAAACAGTAACAATGGTGATATCAAAGAAAATGGTGACACCAAAATGTGACATAGAAATAGAAGGGAAAATTCTTAACCAAGTGAATAATTGTAGATACGTAGGGGCATTTATAACATCAGATGGAAGATGTACAACAGAGATTAGGAGCAGAATAGGGCAGGCAAAGGCCGCATTTCAGAAAATGAAGAGTATCTTATGCAATAAGTCACTATCACTGAATGTAAGAAAGAGAGTGCTGAAATGCTATGTAGAACCAGTTTTCCTGTATGGCAGTGAATCTTGGAATGTAAATGAACAAATTAAGAAGAAATTAGAAGCAACAGAGATGTGGTTCCTGAGACGAGTGTTGCGAATTCCTTGGACTGCCAGAGTAACTAACGACGACTGCCTGAAACAGGCTAATGAAACTAGAACATTATATACAACAATAAGACAGAGACAAACATCTTTCTTCGGTCACGTGATGAGAAGAGAGGCATTGGAGAACACCGTAACAACTGAAAAGATCGAGGGGAAGAGAGGCAGAGGCAGACCAGGAGAAATGATGCTGGATGGATTGAGACGGTGGCATGGAGGAATATCAGCAGCAGAGTTGATCCAGAAAACCAAAGACCGAGATCTGTGGAGAGCAATGAACGCCTACGCCAGCCGGCACGGCACTTGATGATGATGATGATGATGTTAAACGTTGCCTCAACGAGTCATGTATTATTGATATTTTTCATGCGTTTTAATGCTTATTGTTCTTTTGTTGTCAAAGAATTGCTTCATAAGAGATGTTGAATGAAAGAATGTATGAGAGGAAATATAGAAGAAGGGCAGAATGTCAGACGGGCCTGCGTGCCCAATTCTTAACCCTTTGAAAATAAAGATTTTTCGTTCGTTTGTTCGTTCCTTTTCGTTCGCTGGCTGTGAACTCCAGCGTGAAGTCCTGTATGTCGGATGAAGACATCCTGTTGTCCAACATCAATGTAATGTCATACCGGACATGAGGTTTGCGTGAGTATCCTTTGTCCCATGTCTGGCTTATTAGTGTGCAGACTGGTGGTTCCTCTGTTTCACCACCATGCATGTGTGACCCAATCAAACACACTGCTGAATATTCACTGGAGGACTGTTTTATGTACGGCGTGTTAAAAAAATATACTGCTGCGCTGTATCAATATATAACTGCAGACTGCCTGGAAATGAAGAGGACTGATAGATGACACCTGGGCTCACGGTCTACGCCTCGAAGAAGAAGAAAATGGAGGAGGAGAAGAAGAAGATGGAGAAAGAAAAGGGGAACAATAGGAGGAGGAGCCGAAGAAGAGACAGAGTAGGAGGAGAAGGATTATGAAGGACACAAAGGAGGGATGTAGGAGAATGAGGAGGAGGAAGTGGTGGAGGAATTGGAGGAGCAGCAGGAGGAGGAGGAGAAGGAGCTGGAGGAGCAAGAGCACGAGGAGGAGGAGCAGGAGAAAGAGAAAGAAGAAGAAGAAGAAGAAGAAGAAGAAGAAGAAGAAGAAGAAGAAGAAGAAGAAGAAGAAGAAGAAGAAGAAGAAGAAGAAGCGAAGGAGGAAAAGTAAGTGTGGAAGCGGAAAAGAAGTTGGACTAGAAAGAAGAAAAATATAGGAGACGTGTGAGTGAGTGGTACCTTGCAGTCTTGACAGACCAAAGTATGTGAGTTAGAATGTGGCCAATATTCCATCACAATGCCTAGGCAGAGCTTCAGAGAAACATGTGGTGCCCAAACAACATGTTCCCTCTCTCGGCCTAGTCTTGTGTATTCCAGAGGAATGGGTAACTAATACGTCTGGCACAAGGTAGGCTGCAGACGCTGGCGGCTCAGCGTCAAACCTCCGAGACCTCGCCACCACGAGCAGGTGGCGAGTGATGGCCGTGGAACCCAATGGACACGGCTTAGAGGCGTTCAGCCAAGTCCCACAGGTGAGGGCCTCGTACGCACCTGGACCATAAGGACGCGTACTTCTGTCAATCACAAGTGTCCGGACCTGTATAAAGCGTGCACTATCGTCAGACTCCCCGCCTGTCTTTAGCGGATTACGCAACCAGCGGGAATAGGCCTGCCGGAGATACCGCAGGAGATATTGCTCGTCGATTGGGAGCAAATCTCCCATCCTTCCACTGTGCGGATCTCGCGACCAGCTAGAATAGATAAGTAAAGAAACGATACAAGTAGTGGTATTTCAATTTCGCTTGCGCTCCCACCTATGCTACAGCCTTCATGTGTCTTCACAAAGTCGGACTAGAGTCAATCTCAACAGGGTATTCTTTCCCCACTGATTCTACCAAGCCCGTTAAACTTTAAGTAATTAGACAACAAATAATACCAAGTAACATGAACTTGCCGGTCTCTCTGGCTGAGCGGTTACAACACTCTCTCCGTAATCCCGTTTATCACGCAGAGTCTCGTAGCGGGAGGGAACTGGGAGCGGTTCGACCCCCGCTGGTGACTTGCGGGATACTGAGCCGGCCGCTCAGAAAGCAATGGCAAACTATTGAGCGTAATCTTGCCATGAAATCAACAGACAGCTGAAAGATGCTGCTGTTGACAGCGATGTCCTGTAAAGGATATGCAAAAAAAAAAAAAAAAAAAAAAACATCAACTTAATCAAACAACTATAGTATAGAGAGGATGGCAATGACATGAAAGCTTTGTCTTCTCAAAGCTATTCGTCTGAATACAAGAATATCTGCACACCCAGCGTTTTGCTTTAAAGCGAATTTGCCGTTATCCGGAAATGTTCTCTCTGTATAAAAAACATAATATTAGCTTGGCGCCGCTAGCTAGAACTTCGTTCGATCAAAATGCAAACTTTTAAATAAACAAACCTGAGAATATTCTAGTTGAACTAGAGTGGGTGATGAAAAACTCATCTTCAAAAAAGAAAGATGTAAGAAAACTGGAATAATTTAGTTATTGAGACTGGGAAAAGATATATTATGATGTCGGGACAAATTATTAGATCATTTGATAAACATCTTTGGCTGGGTGATTTATTATTGCTTGAAAGCAGAAGTTAGGAATTGGTGGCGATACAAAATAGAATCCTAGTTAACCCTTTCTAACCTGAGAATTACTATTTTAATAGTAGAATTACAATGGGTAAGATGGTGAGGCCGGTCTCTCTGGTCTAGGATATACACGACTTTCTCCGTAATCCTGTATACTCTCGCAAGTAACGTGATGTGTGCGAGAATTGGTAGCGGGCCTCTCCGCGTCGGTAACTTACGGGGTATGTGAGCCGGTCGCTCAGAAAGCAATGGCAAACTACTGAGCGTAATCTTGACAAAAAATCAACAATCAGCTGAAAGATGCTGATGTTGACAGCGATGTCTTGTAAAGGATATATATATATTTTTTTTTTTTTTTTTTTTTTTTTTCCGCGTTTCCATCCTGTTTCAGGATATTGCGATCAACACCAGCATCTTTCAGCTGTATGTTGATTCCTAGGCTAGATTACGATCATCAGCACGCCACGACTTTCTGAGCTACCGGCCGCATACTCTCATAAGTCACTGGCGCGACTCGAACCACTTCTAATTCTCGTGCGCTCACGTCAACCACGAGAGTATTCGGGGTTAACGGAGAAAGCTGCTAACCCCTCGGCCAGGGAGCCGGCCTATAAAGGATATGCGAGGATATAAAAAGATGGTGAGAGAGAGAGAGAGAGAGAGAGAGAGAGAGAGAGAGAGAGAGAGAGAGAGAGAGAGAGAGAGGTGGGGTAGGGGGGGGGGGGTGTTAAAATAGTGTCGTATGAAAATTTGTTAGTTACGGCAGTAATATATACACATCTAGAGTGGACACCAGGGTGGAAACATTTAAGGTAACAAATACGTTGGAAAAATGTAAAGTAACAACTAGGATGGACACATTTAAAGTAACAACCAGGATGAAACATCTAAAGTAACTAAGATGGAAACACTTAAAGTAACACTCAGGATGGAAACACGTAACTTAAAAACTAGGATGGAAACATGTAAAGTAACAACTAAGATGGAAACATGTGAAGTAACAACTAGGATGGAAACATGTGAAGTAACAAACTGGATGGAAACATGTAAAGTAACAAACTGGATGGAAACATGTAAAGTAACAACTAGGATGGAAACATGTAAAGTAACAACTAGGATGGAAACATGTAAAGTAACAACTAGGATGGAAACATGTGAAGTAACAACTAGGATGGACACATGTGAAGTAACAACTAGGATGGAAACATGTAAAGTAACAACTAGGATGGAAACATGTGAAGTAACAACTAGGATGGAAACATGTGAAGTAACAAACTGGATGGAAACATGTAAAGTAACAAACTGGATGGAAACATGTAAAGTAACAACTAGGATGGAAACATGTAAAGTAACAACTAGGATGGAAACATGTAAAGTAACAACTAGGACGGACACATGTGAAGTAACATCTGTGTCAGAGTCCGACAGTGGACAGCGATGCAGGGACATCGTTACGACCGCCAGGCGACTTGGCTCCCAGTAAGGGATGCAACCACTTCGTTGCGCCGGCAGGCGAATGAGTTACCGGCCTGCGAGATCGCTGGCTGACCAGCGGTCAGGCCGCCAACGCAAGACGCACGACTGCCACGTGACGCCACGTCAGGCAGGAGGCAAGTGGCCTACCAGGTCCAGACAGCTCTGGGGACACGGAACAGGACGGACGTGTGAGAAAGGCATTGTGTGGTTTCTGTATTGAAAGGCGAGTGTCTGGACATCTTGCGAGTCAGACTGACTGTATTGTGGATGTAAGTTGTAAAGTATTCATTATATGTATTTGTGATCATCGTTCTGTATTTGATATGTTAATAAATCCACCAAACGATGTATCGTTGAGTCTTACGTCAAATCACGTTGTATTTGTACTGTCTCACACTAGTTAGGAAAGCGAGCCAAGTTTAAGACCCTGACATGTGTGAACGTGGAGGGCTCGTCCAGCTTTAAATTAGTTAGTTATTTGAACGTGAATAGCTTGTCCTTGTTGAACATTGAATTGAATTAGACTTAGATTTAAACTTAAATGTGATCATGGAAAGCTCATTTTGATTGTTACTACATTATTTAAACATGTGTAAGACCATTTGTAAACGTACAATGCATACATTTTGTTTGATCCTGTAATCGTGTAAAACATTTGTGATTGTGATCTTGTCGCCATTTTGACCTTGTCGCCATCTTGTAAACTTGATGTCTATGTCCTTACTGAATGTCATCTCGATGTAAGTGATGTGTCATCAAAGTTGTAGAGTGTTAAGATACTTGTAGATTGTCTTTGTGAATTGAGTTTGTGGAACGCAAAAAGTGTTTGGAAAGGAAGTAACGTGTATTGTAAAAAAACTGTTGACGGACAAACTTACGACATACAATTACACTCAACGCCATACAAACCTAATCAACACTTAGTGACAAGCAGGCACACACCAACAAATAGACGCTAATTTATCTTCTTCCAAAATAAAAGCAGGTTTTTCCGTACCATCCGAAACCTTGCCGTAGAGGTCATTTGTATTCGAAGTAGCGACCCTACAGTTCCTAGGCCGATTTCCAACCGGTCTTCACCGCATCCAGGGCACTTGAGTATACTTTTTCCTTTTCGTATACTATAAAAATGCATTTTTAGGCACATATCGTCCATATAAACAGATTGTAATTTGTTGATTACTAACCACTTATAACATATTGTGGGTGGCTGGTATTTCATTGACATTTTTCCATCATGTCTTCATTATTTGATTTCATTGATATGGGCATAAAGTTACAGTTACATGGTGAGGAACTAACACAGTGGAGTGAGCAGAAATACGCTGAATACCTACAAGTACAGGAAAAAGTGGCTGAGCGTGAAGAAAGAGCAGCTGAAAGAGCTCTTAAACAGGCAGAAGCAGAAAGAACTTCCAAGCAAATAGAGGCAGACACAGCCTTAAAGCAAGCTGAGATAGATAGTGAGCTGAAAAAGGCAGAAATAGCAGCTCAGAGTAAGAGAGAAGAACTGGAGTTACAGCTAAAGATAAAACAACTAGAGGGAATAAATTTATTCTAACGTTGATTGATCAATGTAGTCGCTGGCCAGAAGCTATTCCGTTAAAGAACATAACTGCCAATGAAATAATGGAAGTGTTCTTCCATATTTTTTCTAGGATAGGGTTTCCAGATACTATCCAATCTGATAGGGGCACTCAGTTTATTGCCGCATCCACCCAAGCTTTCACCAAAATGCTGGGAGTTAAGCAGTGTTTCAATTCCCCCTACCATCCTCACAGTAGCGGAGTAATAGAGAAGTTTAACGGGGATCTTAAGCACATGCTTGCAAAAGTGACGCAAGAACACCCCAACAACTGGGATGTATATCTACCAGCTATTCTTTTTGCTTATCGCGAGGTACCACATGCTAGTACCGGTTTCTCTCCTTTTGAACTTATCTATGGTGCCAAACCACGTGGCCCATTGACCATTTACCACCAAATGTTAACTGACTCTACACCAGTACTTAAACCCATATCATCATACTTATATGTGACATCATTGCGTGAAAGAATCATCAAATCTTGTGTTATTGCAAAGAATGCACTAAAACTATCTGGTGCTACTTACAGACAGTATGCTGATAAAGGTAACAGGACAATAACATTGACACCTGGACAGGACATTCTTCTTCTGCTACCTAGTGACAGACACCTTCTGACTGATTCTTGGCAGGGACCTTTTAAAGTGACAAGACAGATTTCACCTGTAGACTACGAGATCCTTATAAAAAACAAACACAAAATATTTCACATAAATATGCTAAGACCTTACTACAACAGAGACGACGCACAAGACGATACAACAGCTTGTACAGTGATAATAGATCACGAAGACGACGATGCTAGTGACGAAATTCCAACACCTGCATTAGACACGACAGACTGCTTGAAGGAGATCAAAATCAACCCAAATTTAACTCAAGCAGACACAGACAGTTGCAAACAACTTATACAACAGTACAACACCATCTTCTCCAACAACCCAGGACAAACAGAATTAATACAGCATCACATCGCACTCACATCAAATGCACCCATTAGATGCAGACCATACACCATCCCATTGCATTACAAAGAACAGTTACATCAAGAAATCATCAACTTAGAGAAAAATAACATCATAAGACGATCCCAATCAGACTACTCATCTCCCATGGTCATAATACGCAAAAAGGACAATACCATAAGACTGTGCATCGACTACCGAAAACTGAATAAAATAACTGTTCTAGATCTTGAGCCTATGGCAAACACTGACGATCTTCTGACAGAACTGACAGACGCTAGGTTCTTCACGACTGTAGACATGGTTAAAGGTTATTGGCAGATTGCTGTAGACGAACAGAGCAGACATCTGACAGCTTTCGCCTCACCTTGGGGACTGTACGAATGGTGCAAACTTCCATTTGGGCTAGTTAACGCCCCAGCCACATTCGTACGTATGACACGACTACTGCTAAGAGACATTCCTAACATAATCTGCTATATTGACGACATATGTATTCACACACAGACAATGACGGAACACATTAGGACATTAGACCAAACATTTGAACGGATCAGACAGCACGGACTGACAGTGAAGCCGGCAAAAGTAGACATAGCCTACCAGGAAATATCATTCTTGGGTTACAAAATATCCAATGGCTTTGTCACGACAGACGATAAAATTGTGTCCAAGATACTAAAACTCTCACTTCCGACTACTAAGAAACAAGTCAGAAGTGTGCTAGGCCTAATCAATTACTATAGGCAATTTATTCCTGATTTTTCGGAACTGACCGAGGTCTTTACTAATTTACTAACAAAGGATAAACCTGAGAAAATTGTACACGATGAATGCCTAAAAATCGCATTTCATAAAGTGCTAGCATGTTTTTCCGATAAGAATAAACATAATCTTATCCTTAAATTGCCCGATATCCGTTTACCTTTCAGATTACGCACAGATGCTAGCTCCGTCGCGATTGGAGCAGTCCTGTTGCAGGAGTATAACAACATCCTCCACCCAGTTTATTTTGTATCCCGGAAGCTGAAAGCCCGAGAGCGGGCATGGTCCATTCCTCAACTAGAAGCCCTAGCTTTAGTAGTAGGGATCACCAAATTGTCTAGATTTCTTCTAGGACGCCATTTCATCGTAGAATCGGACAGCAGCCCCTTACGATGGATGAATTCAGGTGTGCCATCGAATCATATGATTGCACGCTGGTCTTTGAAACTTCAAGATTATAGTTTTGAGGTTCGACATATCCCAGGCAGAACCAATTCAATTGCCGATCTTTTGTCACGTTGTCCGACCGACCCAGTGAGCACCAATGTCTGAGTGCGGTATGTAGAAATACACTCAGACCGACACAGCCATTTAGCAGTGAATAGTGTTGTTTC
The DNA here is from genome assembly GCA_014155875.1 of Cepaea nemoralis. Lineage (NCBI taxonomy): Eukaryota > Metazoa > Mollusca > Gastropoda > Stylommatophora > Helicidae > Cepaea > Cepaea nemoralis. The sequence goes on along the minus strand of JACEFZ010026391.1, from coordinate 361,671 downwards.
ATTCACAAAAAGCTGTGTAATGTCTACAATATTGTGATATGGATTACTCCCATTATATATAGTGTTCTTATTTTACTAGTTCATGTAGTGATTGTCGTGTATAAATGTGTAGTATGTGGTAGAAAGCGAACTTTATTAACTGTATATATTACGTACAAGAACAGTGTCACTTTCGCACTTACCTGAAGCGAATTATCCAACTTGAGAGTGACAACTTCGTGTTGATTCTTCCAGGAACATTTTAATGACGAGTGTGAAAGTAAAACTGAACAGTGACGACTTTTCTACACCTTTGCAGTGAACCGAAACCTTTAGTGTTCGACTGAAACAGCTAACACATGAACATTCGATCGTAATCCAGAAGATTGTGTACCAAAATCCACCACGAACTTTGAGAACAATTGTTCCTTCTTTAAACTACATCAAACCGGAACAGCTGTGTTCTACAATCTTAACCAACAGCTGATTGTACAGCTCGTGTGTACTTCCGGATTAATTATAAATTTAGAACAAAAATAGCAGACAACATTGAAAATGTTAAAAAGTTTTGACGATTTTAGAATATTTAGGATTCTATAAAATTGAATACACGAATTGTGTGTTTATTTATTTCTCTAATGTAATCTTAGAATCATATCTTGATTAACGTATTCATATTACCGACTTTTTCTCGTTAATATGAAGAAACGTCAAGCAATGACACTAAGAATTTAGATAGTTATTGTAAAGTATTGTGTTTCACTAATGTTAAAATTATTTCCCTTTCATTTTATTGTTATTACATTTTCACACAAAGGGCCATAATTTGAAATGTATATGCTAATGTGTTGTGTGTAATATAACATGTTGTTGTTAAAGTGTTGACACCACAGGCAGGCATCTACTGGGCATGGCAAAGGGTTGCCAACATTGTATACCAACACAATAACTCCTGGCCAAGTAGGGACAGGGTTTGAGTGTTTTATACGACTTATATAAAGTCGTATTTCAGTCTCGCGAGATGGTTTTTGTTTCAAGAACCATATTATTATTTTTTTTTCAAATTGCGTTGACGTAGATGCGTGAAGCTGGTGCTACTGATCCGACTGGGTGATAATACGATTGAGGTAACCAGCCATCGAGAGGGTGAAGCCTGATATGTGTTAAACATGAAGCACCACATGTCTTTGTACCCAACTCCCAGTTCTTATATATTTCTATGGCATGTGTGTAATTTTGATAACGTTTTGTATAACAATGGAAAGGTAGACTCTGACAAGGGTATACTATTAACCCAACAGGTACAGACATAGCATGAAAGACGACATCTTTCATGGAGTTACCGGGGGAGCGTGTCAGAGTCCGACAGTGGACAGCGATGCAGGGACATCGTTACGACCGCCAGGCGACTTGGCTCCCAGTAAGGGATGCAACCACTTCGTTGCGCCGGCAGGCGAATGAGTTACCGGCCTGCGAGATCGCTGGCTGACCAGCGGTCAGGCCGCCAACGCAAGACGCACGACTGCCACGTGACGCCACGTCAGGCAGGAGGCAAGTGGCCTACCAGGTCCAGACAGTTCTGGGGACACGGAACAGGACGGACGTGTGAGAAAGGCATTGTGTGGTTTCTGTATTGAAAGGCGAGTGTCTGGACATCTTGCGAGTCAGACTTGTGACTGTATTGTGGATGTAAGTTGTAAAGTATTCATTATATGTATTTGTGATCATCGTTCTGTATTTGATATGTTAATAAATCCACCAAACGATGTATCGTTGAGTCTTACGTCAAATCACGTTGTATTTGTACTGTCTCACACTAGTTAGGAAAGCGAGCCAAGTTTAAGACCCTGACAATCTAGGATGGAAATATGTAAAGTAACAACTAGGATGGAAACATGTAAAGTAACAACTAGGATGGAAACATGTAAAGTAACAACTAGGATGGAAACATGTAAAGTAACAACTAGGATGGAAACATGTGAAGTAACAACTAGGATGGAAACATGTAAAGTAACAACTAGGATGGAAACATGTAAAGTAACAACTAGGATGGAAACATGTGAAGTAACAACTAGGATGAAAACATGCGAAGTAACAACTATAATGGAAACATGTGAAGTAACAACTAGGATTGAAACATGTGAAGTAACAACTAGGATGGAAACATGTGAAGTAACAACTAGGATGGAAACATGTAAAGTAACAACTAGGATGGAAACATGTAAAGTAACAACTAGGATGGAAACATGTAAAGTATCAACTAGGATGGAAACATGTAAAGTAACAACTAGGATGGAAACATGTAAAGTATCAACTAGGATGGAAACATGTGAAGTAACAACTAGGATGGAAACATGTGAAGTAACAACTAGGATGGAAACATGTGAAGTAACAACTAGGATGGAAGCATGTGAAGTAACAACTAGGATGGAAACATGTGAAGTAACAACTAGGATGGAAACATGTAAAGTAACAACTAGGATGGACACATGTAAAGTAACAACTAAGATGGAAACATGTGAAGTATCAACTAGGATGGAAACATCTAAAGTAACAACTAAGATGGAAACATTTGAAGTAACAAACTGGATGGAAACATGTAAAGTAACAACTAGGATGGACACATGTAAAGTAACAACTAGGATGGAAACATGTAAAGTAACAACTAGGATGGAAACATGTAAAGTAACAACTAGGATGGACACATGTAACGTAACAACTAGGATGGACACATGTAAAGTAACAACTAGGATGGACACATGTAAAGTAACAACTAGGATGGACACATGTAAAGTAACAACTAGGATGGACACTTTCAAAGTAACAACTAGGATGGAAACATGTAAAGTAATATCTAGGATAGAATCATCAAGCAACAATTAAGCTATAAACATTTAAAATAACAATAAAAATACAAAATATGTAAAGCAACAACTAGGATAGAAGCAAAGATGAGTTGAGCGAGGAACTGACATCACTGCACTCAGAACATTCTCATACGCGTCTTGTCCCCTCGTTCAACAGCCAGCGAAGAGAGGTATACTGCTAATCGTTCCCACCGCTATCTGATTAAATGTTCTCATGGTCTTCCCTCTAAGTTTTGAGATTCTACCAATACCCCTGTCAACCCCCCCCCCCTTTCTTCCCCCCCCCCCCCCCCCCGCAATCTTATGCTTTCCACATAAGGGTTCTTTGTTTCTCCACCTGGTCCAACAGGCGCACGCCCCTCCCCTCCCCTTGTCCATAGGTAATCTGCCACGAAGAGGTGCATCCCCTGCCAGCCCATCAGCCTGTTCATTCCACTGCACTCCCACATGGCGAGGACAAATATTTCATACATTTCTCATAATCTAGCTAGTTAGTTAGTTAGTCGACAGATCATCCTCATTTACACATCGAACCATTCAGTCCATACTCTGTGACAATATGTGACCTTCTGAAGCGAGGTGAGCCTAGGGTTGCAGATATGTGGACATCAAAAGGAGGACATAATGAGACCCAAAAAAATAAAAAAAAGAGGACAAAGGAGGACACTACTGAATGTTTCATTTGAATCGTTCCAGATTAAACCCACAATCAGTACAATTTTATTACAATAGCTGCCAATAAGTGTATCTTACTGTTAGTGAATCGACCAAGAAACAATCATGTTAAAAAGATAAATATAAATTCAATGGAGGCCTTTTTCAAAATGCTAAAAACATTATTTAAGCATCCGATTGTACAATTATTACCTTATAATCTTTATTAATTACTCATAAAATATTTAAAAAAAATAAAATATAAGAAAAACCGAACATTTTAAAGGTTTTTAGCTTAGCCTGCCGGCCGGAGAATATTAGGCTAAATTGGATGACATGTCCTCTTTTTTGCCGGACGTCTGGCAACCCTAGGTGAGCCATTCCACGCGAAACATACCTTTCTCCACCTTACTCTGCACACTCCTTGAGTCCGTGATGAAGATAATGTGTGTTGCAGTGGTCTCCTCTAACCAACGGAAAGCCACTGTGACTGCTTCCATCTCAATTCTCATGCTAGAGGTCGTAGCTTCATATGCCACTTTCCTTATTTAAGAATCGTCCATTAGCCTTCACAAGGAAACCCCAACCACTCCGTCTGTTCCTCACCACTGACCCATCAGTATAGATCACTATGTCACTTTGATATGTATTACTCTGAATCAGTTGTTGCACCATACACTCTGTGCGGCCGGCTGTCATTCTCTGCACTCATGACCCAGTGTTGCTATTACATTGTGCCAGTCCGTCATGTCTTCTGGTACTTCAAACCACTCTGTTTCACGATTGACTGTTTCTAGACCACTTACCTGACGTATAGATATTTCTGCCTGTGCCATCCAGGACCTGCCTCGTCTTAGTCTATGACCCTTGATCATATCTATGACTTCATGCAGGGGGTGATGCCTATCTGCAGCAACTCTCAGGTACCATTTGGCTTGAAGGACCCTCTGCCTATCCGCCATTGTTGGTAGCGCCAGGATATGCCTCATGAATATAATTGGTGTGTCTTTTGTGCACCCCAGGATCACCCTTATGGCCGCATTCTGTATGCGCTCCAACCTTTCCAGCTGACTCTTCGATACTGTCAGCAGCCCCAAACCATACTCAACGACAGATGTTATTAACTGCTGAAATAACCTGTAAAGCATCCTCTGCTCTACCCCGTTTGCCCTCAAAGCATTAAGTCCCCATACCAGCCTTCACCACCAAAGCCTCCACATGATCTTTAAAAGACATACAATATCTCAATAGCTGCGACTTTGCTGATGTAGATATTAAAAAGCACTGGGGACATAGCAGATCCCTGTGGCAACCCACGTGTAATAGTACAGGGGTCAGAAGTCCAGGAACCCTTGCGCAGTGCAACCTTACGCTCATAAAGGACTGCCGCAACCCAAGCTTAGGGCAGACCCCCATGTTCAACAGAGTGTATATCAATCGATCATAACTGACCTAGTTATACGCATCCTGAAGGTCAAGAGCTACCGCCACTGTTCTTGCTTATCATTGAAGCCCTCATAAATATCAAATGCAAAAGTAGCTGTATTGGCCCATGTGTCCTTCCCAGACCGATAACTCCCGAACCCTTTGGGAAGCAGATTACGACTTTCCAAATGTTTCTGGAGCCTGCGTGCTACCATCTTTTCGAGAACTTTGCCATACGTGTTTTGCAGGGTTATGATTCGGTATCCATTAAGTCTGGAGTGATTCTTACCTAACTTTGAGAGTGGCACCAGGTAATACGGATAGAAGCAAGTAAAATAACAGCTAAGATAGTAACATTTACAATAACAACTACGATATAATCATTATACAGTTGCAGTTAGGATGGAAGCTTATAAAACAACATTAAAGAAAGAAGTTTGTTGAATATCCTTACAGAAGTAGCAGTCAACCCCAGCATTATTTGCTGTTCGAGATTCCTGGGCACAGTTTTACGTTCAGTAAGTTTGCCATTGCCGGTGTCCGTGGCCTAAAGGCTTAGCAAACGCGATTCGCGAACCGCTTACCACCACGCGTTTCGAAACACAGCATGCAACCGACTTGGCAGCAGACCGTGTTGTCGCGCTGGGGTATTAACGTGTTGGTATAGGAGCCTGGTCGTTCAGAACTCAATGGCAAACTACTGAACCTAAATAAAAACTTGCCAAGACATCAACAACGACAGTAAAATGCTGGTGTTGACAACGATGTCCTGTAAATAGGATATGCGAAAAAAAAAATAGTTTGCCTTTGCTTTCTTACCGACCGGTACCCATTCCATTTCATTAAATAAAACCAAAAAAGCTGTGTTTCTAATGCGGTATGCGGGATTACAGACTGCATCCGTAACTCCTCCGCCACGGAGACGACTAAAGAAAGAAACATTTAAATAAAAAACCATGATTGAGCAATGGAAAGTAATATCTAAGATAGACACATTTAAAGAAACAATGCCGAAACAAACATTTAAAGTAACAAAAACGATATACACATTTAAAGTGACAAGTAGGACATAGACATTTAAAGTAACACGTAGACTATCAACATTTAAAGAAACAAATAGGATATACACATTTAAAGTAACAAGTAGGATATCAGCATTTAAAGTAGCAATTCGGATATAAACAATTAAAGAAGCAAGAGTTATTCAAACTTTTATAGTAAAAATTAGGGGAATAGAAAGATGTAAAGTAGTAACTAAGAGGAAACATTTACAGTAACACTTAGGATAAACATATTTAGAATAACAAGTAGATTAGAAAAAAAATGTAAAGTAATAACTAAGATTGAAATATATACACTAACAACTAGGATACAAACATGTAATATTACAGGTGGGGTATAAACATTGAAAATAGCAATAAAGGTAGAAACATGTAAAGTAATGACTAAACTAAAAACATTCAGAGTAACAACTAGAATATAAACTATTAAAGTAACTACTAAGAAACAACATTGATACAACAACTGAAATTAACAAGTAGGGTATAAATATTTATAATAACAGTTAAGACAGATACATTAAAAACAACAACCAGTAAAAGTAATTACTACATTATACATATTCAAAGAAACAACTAGAATTGCAACTTTTAAAAGTGATAATACATTTGGTAAGAAGTGATTAATAAATAATATATCTGAAAATGTATAAATTACAGTAGCAGCTATAATAAGTTTTACAGCTTTACTGAAGTTAAATATTTTTCGTTTCTTGTCGTTATCCCTTTTTGGAACTGCGACTTTTTATAATTACTATTTTACTGGCAAGATCGAGGGGAAGAGAAAAAGTGGAAGACAGAGAAGTAAATACCTCGATGGCTTGACCACGTGGCTTGGTCGAGTCAAGAACACTGAGCTGATCAACGACTCTGGTGATTGAGTGAAACGGTGAATCATGAAAGCTCACCCTTACCGGCATGGCACATAATGGATGGATGGATGGATCATGTCCTGTCTTTACTAATATCCTGAGGGAGTCTGAGCATACGGGGCTGTTCCTAGGCGCTATGATGTTGGTTCTGTGGAGTTAATGTTGATTCAGAGACGTGGCAGTTGTCAATATCTTTGTTTGTTGTCCTCTCTGTTCCAAATATTTTCACACACTCAGTGACTGGAAGTAACCTTTGTACTTACCTACCTACCTACCTACCTACCTACCTACCTACCTACCTACCTACCTACCTACCTACCTACCTACCTACCTACCTGCCTGCCTACCTACCTACCTACTTACCTGATTAAATACCTACCTACCTACCTACCTACCTACCTGCCTGCCTGCCTGCCTAACTACCAGCCTGCCTACTTGCCTGCCTGCCAACCTACCTACCTACCTACCTGATTAAATACCTACCTACCTACCTACATACCTACCTGAATAAATACCTACCTACCTATCTACCTAGTGTCTGTCTGTCTGTCTGTCTGTCTGTCTGTCTGTCTGTCTGTTGCTTTCTTTCTTTCTGTCTTTCTTTGGTGCATTTCATTCATTCATTCATTCATTCATTCATTCATTCATTCATTCATTTATTCATTCCATTCATTCAATCAATCATTCATTCATTCGTCCAAATATTTACTCATTAATGCACTCATTCATTCAATGATTCATTCATTCTCACCTACATACTACTACAGAAAACGTTCTTGCAGTTTACGAGCATTCAGATCGTAATCTGACATTACCTCAGCAAACCAGTATTTAGTTACACATCACACTTCCACCTTCCCCCATCACGATAACTTCACTTTGTGTGTGTGGTATATGTGTGTGTGTGTGTGTGTGTGTGTGTGTGTGTGTGTGTCTACAACCATCACATCAGCCCTGACCTTGCAATACACATATAGGCAATCTGCTTACATACACGCTCTCAAAGGCACACACACCACCATGTTAAAACTAGAAGTTCTGCTTATTATTATTTTTATTTATTTCGTTAAATAAAAAAATTCCCGTGTCACACAGACTCCAGATTTTAATCTCTTAATCCAGCCAGATAAATGGGCCAGGTGATGAAAAATGTAATCCCCTAAGTACTAGGGGAGCCCCGGGAGTTTATGAGAGGTAAAGTGAACTAATTTAGATTGAAAACATGTTTACTACTCGTAGATTTGCGTACGTTAACTTGTATTATGCCACAGAAATATGGTTTTGCTGAAGCGTGTGAGGAAATGAAATTGGCAGCCATAATGGCGAATGAAGATATCTAAAAGGAGGTCAAGTTGTGAAGGAAACGAATCATAGATCGTTAGAAGGAAGCTAGGGTCGCAGTTGTTATCGTTGAAATGTGCCCTGTCAAATGGCGCAGGCGATCATGAATCTCCGAGAAAATTGCACCCGTGAACTGAACGACGTGGCCCGAAATGGAACCCACAACTTTCGAAGAGCGAGGCAGGTGTCTTAACCACTTCACAATGGAGACTCACCAAAGATTATTTCTGCTCCACTTTTCACATGGAGCAGTGAGGAGCAATTTGTGTGATATTTACTGTTACAAGAACGGAGTATAATGGGGCAATCCTTTCCCGTGATGTTGGAACTGCGACTAACAAACTTTTTCTTCAAAACTATATTGATATAGGAGGTTGTGGTGGCGTAGCTGCTAACAGGTTTGCTCTTCGACTCAGTATTCATGTGTTCGAATCCCCATTGAGGTTTTTTTTCCGGCGAGGAGCGGGTTCAACCCCTGAACCTGTCAGTTGGACTAAAATGTTGATTTCTCGTCCTTGACGTGGGGACGTAAATTACAAGTACCTCATAAGTCGGTGTTGGTTCGTCTGATGGTGAGGGAAACTGTTAATAGGGAAAGCTTACCCACAAGCAAAAATGAGTCCAGTGATATTAGAATAGTGTAAGGGCTACTTTTGGGATAACAAATCAAAGACAGGGAGCACCCGTTGGATATGTTCCACAGGACATGCTGGTGTGTTGGGAAACGAGCAGGCGGACAGATTGGCTGGGTCTGGATCGTTGGGTGGGATATTGGCACCCGATAAGGCAGGTGTGGTCAGGGCGTGTTCAGATGATGTGAATAGTATGGAAGATCAGATAGATCATCAAGGCCTGGAGAAGATGGGGCGGCCAGAAGGTTGACCGACATCCAGTACTCAAGTGAAAGACCAGTGGGACACATAATCAGAATGCAACCGATACCATCAGTATTTGCACTCTTAACTGGTTGTTGAAGATATGGTCGGAGTGCTTGCGTAACGTCCTGAGTGCTGTGATCTCGGTTCATGACTTAACTTAATTCAACGCTACTAAATTCAGCTTAGCTAAACTCAACTGAGCTTATTGTCCATACAGAGAGTTACAAGAAGGCAATGGGACGCAGAGGTGTTTCCAAGGCACCAGGGCCGGGTTATATACTGGCCAAGACCTATTGACGCGTCCTCGTCGAGCGTCCTGGGCAACAGGTCCCTTCGGGGTCCTGGCTAAAGTCAGTAGGATCGCCGATTCCTCCGAAGTCGGAGAGTGTCTGCCTGTACGGCGAGGAACCATCCAGTCTGCACACCAATAAGCCAGACATGGGACAATGGATACTCACGCAAAACTCAGGTCCTGTATGACATCACACTGATGTTGGACAACAGGATGCCTTCATCCGACATACAGGACTTCGCGTTGGAGCTCAAGCCAACGAACACAAGCAAGCAAGCAAGCAAGCAAGCAAGCAAGCAACAAGAAGGCAATCTGACGTACTACGACGACCTACAGTATAACCCCAACTAAACGAAACACAACTTGATTTGTGTTAGAAAAACAAAGGATGCAAAGATGCCATCTTTGTTCTTAAAAACTTAGATAGAAAAATCAATTGAATTTAATCAAACACTCTAATTAACCGTTGTCGACCAAGAAAATGCATTTGATAGAATAGATAGAAACAAGCTGTGGAAAATCATTTAATGATATGGAGTGAGTACACATCTAACAAACTTATGTGGAAGCATACACAACAATAATGAATGCACGGTGAGAACAAACGGAGGACACTCAGAACCCTTCACCATAAGGTCCAGTTTACGACAAGGTTGTGTCCTGCAACCCCTCTTGTTCACAACCTATAGAGCACAAGCGATGATGTACAGACCAAATGAAACCAGAAGAAGATGCCGAACATGTAAACGATGGTCAGAGGGAATAACAGAGCCCATGGGAATCTCTATATATGAAGCATATAAATGTGCACTCTCCCGCTGTTTATACTTCACAAGGTACAAGAGGAACGAGATGAGATTAGATAATAATGAGAACCTGACGTAACTTGTGTCCTTTTATCCGCATTGCACTTAACCGAAACCAAACCGTTACTGGCTATTTAACAAATTAACTCTTAAGACGGAAGAAGGGATAACTCTAAGTAAGTTCTATTTGCAGGGGTTAAAAGTGGATAGCAAAATGTCTAGAAGAGCTTAACGTCAAAATAACGCTAGTTTGTTTTCTGTTTTCTTAATTTTCTCTCCATGTTTCCACGTACTCTCAAAACTAGACCTTCAGGTTTGTAGTTGTATTTACATTACGAAACGCGATATTAAAATGTTGGATTACTGAAATCCGGCGCAGACAGGCGAAATCAATTACCCACAGAGATCTGTATTTTTGCAGTTTTCCGAAAGCCTGCAACTTCAGGCATAATTGGGCATCTTTCTTTTTCTACCTCCTTTTCTCTCTTTTTATGTCTTCGCGTAATTATATACGTTCGTCTGTCTATCTAGTTAAACACGTATTGCCGTGTTGAAAGGGTACTTACCTCCCAAAGTCTACTTGGAGTTCAAGTCCCAGTGAATGTGCCTTGATGATTCCGGGTGTGTTTTGAAAACGGTAAAGCAGCTCAATTCGAGGTAAAGCTGCTTTACATGAAGCTAATAGATGCATTCAGGCAGAGAGTGGAGTTTGCTGAATGTAGATATTTGCAGGCAAACTCATTCTTTCTTCTTTTGTACAACTACTTTTTCCGTGTGGCTCCTCAGAGAGGATTTAGATGTAATTTTCTGTGTTTGGCTTGTTCGCCATGTTGCATGTGCTATTGTCATATTTGTTTTCGTAAGTTCAGCTTGGTCGAACGGATAAGACCGTGTGTTCTTAAACATCCGGTGTGCTGATGCCGAGGTAAAAGCCCCCAACACCGGACAGTTGGACTAAAATGTTGACCTGTCGTCCTTGACTTGGGGACGTACATTACAAGTATCTCTGAAGTCGGAGTGGGTTCACCTATGGCAAGGGACCCTGTTAATAGGGAAAGCTAACCCATACGCAAAATTCAGTCCAGCACAACTAGAGGTAGTATGTATAGACGGCGCGTGGGTTCAAAGCGAGCGCAAAAAAAAATGTTTTCTGTTTTTCGCTTGTTCAAGTTGCTGCTTGTGTTTACTTCATATTTGTTTTCCGTATTTCGCTTGTTCGTCTTGTTTATTGTGCTAATGTCATAATTGATCTCTACAGTACCTCTGTTACTCTATCTTGGCATCGCTTTCTGGGTCGTCCGAATGGTTTGTCTCCTGATATGCTTATGTAGAACGCTCTAGTCGCTAGTTGATCTTGTTCCATTCTAGCTTAATGTCCGAACCATTTAATTCTTTGATGTTCCATAAAGTCAGTAATCGGTGTTATCGCTACTTTTGTTCTTAGTTCTCATGTGCCTCTCTATCTCCTATTGTCTTTTCTGCAGCATTTCTAATGCATCTCTATTATCTGTTGGCGTATCCGGGCAACCTCATAAGTGCTCAGATTACCTCCCCCCCCCCCACCCCTCAACATATGTATCAGCGTCCGGAGACTCATAGTATCATTTCCGTGTTGGTATGCAGCACACCGTTCTCCCGATGTGTCTCTCGTGCCTGATCAGGCCAATTCTTACTCCCGAGTCTCTCATCTTGGGCATCGATGTGGATTTACTAACGTCAACGTCCTCTGCTCTCGACATCTCACTAAGGGAGTTAATAACATCGGCATGTGATGCAGAGCCATCAAGCATATCAGCTTGTTAATTTCCCTCAACTCTCGCATGTCTCGGAACGAAGATGAAGTGACTCTACGGACAACAGATCGCCGCAGCGATTCAGTTACAGGACTCACCTCGACCTTTCGCATCTCATCTCATCTCACGTGATGTTATTTTACGTTTGTGTCTTTCTAAGATTGTCCATTTCTGGCATTGGTAACAGCGTTGGGTAGATTAAAACATCTATCAGCTTCTCATTAGTATGAATACTGAAATTTGAATGTTTTAGGAAATGTGCTATTTTATAGTTTATGTTGTTGGCTTTCTATATTCTCGCTTACATTTCTCTATTTAGTCTTCCATCTTCCGAGAATACGTCTCCACGCAACTCTTCTTTGGCAAAACAGACCAAACACTAAACTTTTGCATGCGGTTCAGTGTAGCTCAGTGATTGTACTCTGGACATAGCCGTGACAGGGTTGTGGCTAGACGCTCGGCTGTCGGCCAGGTGGTCATTGGTTCAAATCTACATATGTCGTTTTTTTTTTGTTTTTTTAAATTTTAAATTCAGTAGAGCTCCTAGGTCGACCCAATGATTGTACTCCAGACATAGCCGTGACGGTATTGTGGCTAGATGCTCGCATGTCAATCAGATGATATTATGCTGTGATGTCGGTTCCTAAACCAATCAATCAATCAATCAATCAATCAATCAATCAATCGACCAATCAATCGATCAATCAATCAATCAATCAATCAAATGGTCGTGGATTCGAATCCCCGTCGGTTGGGTTTGTTTCCGAAGTTTGGACTCCGAAGGTTATGCGTTCGATTCCAGGGGTATCCTTCGGTTTCATGAGTGCATTTTTTCGGAGACTCCTGAGGGTCGTCGCTAGAGCTACGAAGTTCATGCTTTGTGCGACACTTTCCGCACTGCCGAAAGAGACTGAGCCATGTGGGATAAAAACCCGGCGCAATGAAGTCGACCCTGTCGACTTTTAAGCGACTTTTGGGTTTGTTTTAAAATTTATCTGGGCTTGCAGGTCGACCCAGCGAAACATGGTACTGGGAAATGTCTTGGGGGATAAAGGCGGCCGATGTGTTACTTTATAGACCACTCACCGAGGGCCGATTGTACTATAGAAATATGCGTCTAGCGCCACGAGGCCAATGCCCATAAAAACGTGTGATAGGGTCCTTTACTTACTTCACTTGCACCTCGCGGTTTTGACAGACGATAGTCTGTAAAATGGAGTTACAATTCTCCATAACACAACTCCTGGGTAGAATTTAGAGACCATGTGTTGCCCATACAGCATGATCTCTCTCTTGGCCTGCTCAGTTTACACCAGAGGAAAGGTAACAGCAATACACATTGTAATGTGGACACACACATAGGAATAATCACGTGACCTACTTCGATTGCGAATATAATTTTTTTCTATTCGCAATGGAATTGCGAATAGTCACTCCGATACTCAAACTGTCGGCCTGTTGGAGCTTTCATCCTAGACCAGTTGCGGACTAAGACTTAGAGCCTGGTCTGCCCTGTCATGACATTTAGTCTTTAGGTTGCATTGCTCGCAGCAGGGTAAGGCGTGCACCCTCCCAATTGCATTCCTCCATCCGAAGCAGTAGGCACAATGTGGGTTGTTGGGTTTGGTGAGCTCCGCCTAACTTTCGGCGCTAACAGAAAGGAGGTCGTGCCGATCATACGGTAGCTCAATCAAATCTGACAAAGACCTAACACACAACTTACATACTTATTCACTTACTTAATTACGTATTTACTTACCTATGTACTTACTGACGTAATTAATTATTTACTTACTTCTGTATTTACTGACTTAATTACTATTTACTTACTCCCGAGGAGCGGCTGACCGAGTGGCTAGAATGCCGGATTCTCCTTCGGGCGACCCGGGTTCGAATCCTCGGTAATGTGTTGAGTTGTTTTTTTTCTGTCAGGGGCAAAAAGAAAACTCTAACCTGCACAGTTCGCGGCGACTGCACTAGCCAGGCGGCTCTAATTTCTCAGGCTCAAGACCCCCTGCCAAACACCACAGGGTACTATATTGGTAGTAAGTGACAGTTTTTGACAGTACTTACTTCCATACATGTTTACTTAATTACGTACTTACTTATGTACTTACTTAGAAACTTACTTAAGTATTTACTTACATACTTACTTATGTACTTTCTTGATATTTGTCCATCAAGAATGATGATGACCATTCATGTCATTCAGTGGGGTTGAAAGTATGGAGCCGTGAGTTCTAAGAATGCTAGAAAGGCCTATTTTGGCTCGAAATGTTCTTTGACAATGTGGGCAAAGAATGCTTGACGTTCCAGGAGGTTTTTTTTTTTTTTGGGGGGGGGGGGGGGGTCCAGTTCCCCTCCCCCCAACAGATCTTGCAGTGCTGTTTGCTTCAGAAGAGACTACACGTTTGCTTTTCTTCCTAGTGACAACCATAATCTGTGTCTTTTTACAATTTAATTCTAATCCTAGTTGTTCACTGTGTGTAACAATCGCATCTACTAAATTTTGCAGGTCCTGTTCAATATCTGCAATAAAGACTGTATCATCTGCATATCTAATGTTATTGATGCATCGTCCCCCAATGTTGATTCCTTCCATATCTTCAATATTTCTGAAAATACTTTCACTGTACAGGGAAAACAGATCTGGAGACATTACACATCCCTGTCTCACACCTCTCTTAATAGGCTGATATTGGCTTACTTCATTATCAACTCTTATGGCAGCTTATTGTTTCCAATATATGTTTTTTACAAGTCTGAGATCTTTTCCATCAATTTGTAGATCTTCAAGCATCCTTATCATGCTGACATGTCTCACTTTATCAAAAGCCTTTGTGTAGTCAATAAAGCAAAGGTGTAGGCCTTTGTTTACTTCTATAGAACGTTCGATTATGGTTCTCAGTATATACACAGCATTTACTGTACCCTTGCCTTCTACAAACCCACATTGTTCTTCTCCTATTTCAGGTTGTATTTTCCTCCTAACTCTTTGCATGATAATTCTTAGCAAAGTTATATGGCCAAACAATTTAACTTGCTGTTTTCTAATGAAATCTAGCGCTTCTATAACCCCAACTATAGTTCTGATTTCTTCATTTCTTATTTTCTCTCTTCTTGATACATTGAGTATTCTTCTCAGGAATCTCATTTCTGTTGTCGTCATTTTTCTTTTCTCTTTTTCTGTCATTGTCCTGGTTTGGCATTGGTAGCATAGAGTTGGTAGGAAAATTGTGTTGTAGACTGCTTTTTAAAATAAAATGTCGATTAATGCGCATGTGTTTTTTAGCATTGGTGCAATTTGTCCAATGAGTTGGTTTGTCCTATTGCATCTATTTTCGATCTCGTCTTCTAATTTGCCATTTGATGATATTATATTTCCGGAATACTTGAAGATCTTTACTGGTTTCACGTGGTGTTCCTGTAGATGAATCTTTTTTTTTTTTTTCTTCTTTGGTTATAGTCATTGCCCTTGTTTTACTTATGCTAATTTTCATGTTATGTGCCTTACATACTTCGTTTTGGATAGTTATGTGGACTTGTAACTCTGCTTCTGATTGTGCTATAAGTGCTTGATTGTCTGCAAAGAGGAGTTCTTTAACGGTGTAATTCGCCGTTTTTTTTCCCCCCGTTTCCATCCTGTTTCAGAATATTGCGGTCAACATCAGCATCTGTCAGCTGTATGTTGATTCCTAGGCTAGATTACGCTCATCAGCATGCCACGACTTTCTGAGCGACCGGCGCCATACTCTCATAAGTCACTGGAGCGATTCGAACCGCTTCCAATTCTCGTGCGCTCACGTCAACCACGAGAGTATTCGGGGTTACGGAGAAAGCTGCTAACCTCTCGACCAGGGAGGACGGCGTAATTCGCCGTTGTTGTTGTTGTTGTTTTTCTTTTCTTTCTGTGCTCTGTTCGTCATGCGTGTTGTTATGGTCTCTGTTTGGCTGGTTCTTTAAATATGCTGTCTTGATAGGTTGTGAACAAGACAGGATACAACCTTCCTATTGTGAAGAGTTCTGAGTGTCCTCCGTTTGTTCTTACCGTACATTCACTGTTGTTCTATAAACTTCTACATAAACGTATTAGATGTGAACTTACTGCATATCGTTTAAGGATTTCCCCTAGCTTATTTCTAACTACTCTATCAAATGCCTTGCATTGGCTGACAAAGGGTAAATAGAGTATTTCATATAAATTCGATTGAGTTTTCTATTAGTTGTCTAAGAGCAAAAATGGCATCTGTGTATCCTATGTTTTTCCTAAATTCAAGTTGTTGCACTTAGCTGGGGTTCTATTGTAGATCAAAGTCTTTTCTCTAGAATTTCGAAGAATATTTTTCCAGTATTACTCAAATGGGAAATGCTTCGGTGTTGTGTGCAGTCTCTCTTACTGCCTTTGTTTTTCCAAATTGGGATAATTATGGCGCTTCCCCAGTCTCGTGGGTATTTTGTTCTACCCAAACATGGGTAAACAGTCTATATAGCCATGCTGTTCCTACATCTCTCGCTGCTTTAATTAGTTTATTAGGTATATTATCTGGTTCCTGTGATTTATTCAATGGGGCTAATCTTACTTCTTCTCTAAGTTCTTCTTTCAATATGAAAAAAAAAAGTTGTTTAAAAGTCGACAGAGTCGACTTCATTGCACCGGGATGTTATCCCATATAGCTCAGTCTCTTTCTGAAGCGCGGAAAGCGTCGCACAAATCACGAACTCTTTAGCTCTAGCGACGACACCTAGGAGTCTCCGACAAAATGCACTCGTGAACTGAAGGACGAGGCCCGGAATCGAACCCACAATCTTCGGAGTCCGAGTCAGACGGTTTGATCACTTCACCACGGAGACTCCCCCTTTTAATATGTCTGGTTCTGTTCTTCGATGGCATCTATGTCAGTTATTATGATTCCTGTGGTATCTGATAGAATGTTGAGTAGTTGTTAGAAGTACTGCCTCCATCTTTTCAGAATTTGTTTTTGTTCACTTATTGGTTCTCCTTTTTCGCTGTTTACTATTTCTGTTGAGTCAAAGGGTCCTGCTTTAGATCTCATTGCACTAATCCTTTTGTAGAAGTTTCTAGTTTCCCCTTTGTAGTTTTATTTAGGGTTTCTCGACATTCCTTCAGGTCTTTTTGGTTTTCTCTCTTTAGTATTCTATTCTCATGTCTTCTTGCTATTCTATATTCGATGTAATCATGATCCTGTTTTCACCCACTTTATACTTTTCCTTTTTGTCTTTTAACAGTTGTCTTTACCTGGGTGTTCCATCAACTTGTTATTTTCTTTATCCGTGTTTAGCTTTGTTTTTGTGGTTTTAAATGTTATTTTTGCAGTGTTTAAAATATTTGATTTCAACATCTCCCATTCTTCTTCCAACTCTTTTTCTTTCTATAGGTAGTTTTACAAAGATTTCATGTAATTCTTTCCCATAATGTTCCCTCACTGCCTCGTCTTTGAGATTTTTTTAGTTTACTAATTCGCATGGTATGTTTTTCCTGGTCTTTGCTTTCTTCTTCTATTGGTTCATATTGTGGTAATAACTGCAGTGTGGTCTGTGTTTGTACTTAAGTTGGGAACTGTCCTGGCGTCTGATATATTTCTCTTTCTGTTGTTTCTTGTTAATATGAAATCAATTTGGCTTTTGGTGTCTAAATCGTCCCATGTGTACCAGGTTAATATTTGTGAGTCTTTGCGTTTAAAAAGAATTCCCCAAGAAGTTTCTTTATGTCCGTTCTGCTATATCCTAGTCTTGCGTTGAAGTCTCCCATAACTATGATGTTGTCTTGCTTGTCTATTTTATTAAGTTATCGTGGATGTCTTCGAAGAACACTTCACATTCTTGCTCATTGTTGTTTGTATTACATGGTGCGTATATTTGCACATATGTAGTAATTGTCTGTTCTTTTATTCTCAATGTGATAATTATTTCTGGTTTATATTTTATTTTTAATATTCTTCTTGCTAGCACTGGGTCAATGACTATTCCTACACTGTGCCTTGCCCTTACTTGTTGCTCCACTCCGGAGTAGACAAGCGTATAACTGTGGTGGATCTCCTTGCATCCTTTCCCGTTTACTCTGGTGTCCGCTATTCCCATCAGTTCATACTTCCTCTTGTCCATTTTTTTCTATGAATGCCTCTTCTTTTCTGTTTATATGGCAGATGTTCAGTGTTTTTAATCGCTGATATGTCTCGTTTTTCTTCAGCATTGCGGGTCCGTTACCATTTGGGTTATATATATATATATATTTGTGTGTGTGTGTGTGTGTGTGTGTGTGTGTGTGTGTGTGTGTGTGTGTGTGTGTGTTTTCTGATGTATGGCAGTGAACCATGGAACTTGAAGGAACAAATTAGGAAAAGTTTGAAGACGAGATGTGGTTCCTGAGATCAGTGTTGCGAATACTTCGGACTGCCAGAGTATCTCAGAACAATTGCTCGAAGGAGGCATTTAAAGTGTATCATTATATACAATTAGAGGTAAACAGCGTTCTTTTGTGGACTAATGATAAGAGAGGCATTGGAGAACATTCTGACTATTGGAAAGACTAGCCGTAGAAGAGGTCGTAGAAGAGGAAGATAAATGATGTACTAAGACGGTGGAATGGAGGGGATTTCATCAATAGAGTTGATCTATAACACCAAGGGCCGAGATTTGTGGAGATTCATGCACGCCTACACCAGCTGAAAGAGTACATGCTGAAATGATGAACTGAATCATCATCATCAAGTGCCATGCCGGCTGGCGTAGGCGTGCATGACTTTCCACAGACCTCAGTCTTTGGTTTTCTGGATCAAATCTTCTGATGATATTCCTCCATGCCACCGTCTCAATCTATCCAGCATCATTTCTCTTGGTCTGCCTCTGTCTCTCTTACCCTCGATCTTTCCAGTTGTCACGATGTTCTCCAGTGCCTCTCTTCTTATCACATGACCAAAGAAAGCAGTTTATCTCTTTCCTATTGTTCAATATAATAAATAAGAGACAGAAAAGGTATACTCAGCAGTGGTTGTATTGGCGTGTGTTTGTTGTTTGTGTGCAGACAAAGGCTTTGACTGCAACCTTCATTTTACTACTTGTAATGCAGGTCCGCATGGCCGAATGGGTAAGAACGCGTGTTCTTAAACATCCGCTGTGCTTATGACGAGGTTAGCAACAGCAACAGAAATAGCAGCAGCTATAGAAAGAGCAGGAGCAATAGAAATATCAGAAGAAATAGAAACCAGCAATTAAAAAAAACAGCAGCAGTAGACATTAAAAAAAATTAAACATTAGAAACATTAGAAGCAACAGAAACAGCAGCAGCAGAAATAACAGCAGCAACAGAAACATCAGCAGCAACACAAGCAGCAGCAGTAAAAGAAACAGCAGCAGTAGTAATAGAAATAGCAGCAGCAGTAATAGAAACAGCAGCAGCAGTAATAGAAACAGCAGCAGCAGTAACAGAAACAGCAGCAGCAGTAATAGAAACAGCAGCAGCAGTAATAGAAACAGCAGCAGCAGTAATAGAAACAGCAGCAGCAACACAATCAGCAGCAGTAATAGAAACAGCAGCAGCAGTAATAGAAACAGTAGCAGCAGTAATAGAAACAGCAGCAGCAACACAAGCAGCAGCAGTAATAGAAACAGCAGCAGCAGTAATAGAAACAGCAGTAGCAGCAGAAACAACAGCATCAACAGAAACAGCAGCAGCAACACAAGCAGCAGCAGTAATAGAAACAGCAGCAGAAACAAAATCAGCTATATAAAAGCAGCAGCAATAGAAACAGAAAAACAAAACACAATAAAAACAGCAGAATCAATAGAAACCAGCAATAAAAAAGCAGCAGTAATAGAAAAAAAAGAAAACAACAACAGAAGCAGCAGCAGCAATATAAACAGCAACAGCAATAGAAAGAAGTAGCAACAGTAATATAAACAGCGGAGGCAACAGAAACAGGGGAAAAATAGAAACAGTAGCAGCAATAGAAATAGCAGCAATATTAGAAACCAGCATTACAAACAGCAGCAGCAGTAAAAGCAAGAGCAATAGACACAGCAGAAGCATTAAAACAACAGATGCAATAGAAACAGCAGCAATTGAAATAGTAGCCATAATAGAAACAGTAGTAGCAATAGAAGCACCAGTAATAGAATCCAGCAAAAGAAACAACAGCATCAATAGAAGCAGCAGTATCAGAAGAAGACGATGACGAAGAAGAACAAGAAGAAGATATAATGCACTTGACTAAGAAAAGAACCACACACAAAGGGGCGTGGAACAGAAGAATACAAGAAAAGGATATTTGAAGATGACAAAAACAGTATTATTGATAATGATTATTATAGTGATATATCCACTCAATACGCGGGGCCTCTGCCAGCCTCGCCTTCAGATGCACACATGATTGATGGAGTCATCTTTACCTGAGATTCACCTCAAAGGAACATCCTAGAAACAACTATATCATGCACAGACTCACGTTCTTCTCCTCCAACAAGTTTAAAATAAAAACCAGAACAAGAAGAGAAAATTACAGACAGAATCTTCTAGCTGCAACATCCATCATTAACCTACCACCCCTTACCATCTTACACATTCTGAATGTTTTAAACAACCTCGTGTATGAAGAGAAACCGCGGCGGCTGAGCCATCAGGGGTAATCCGCGCCTAGCCAGGCTCCCGTTAAACCCAATCTGCGAGGACGCTCCGAGTTGTAAGCCGCGAGAGACACTCGTGTTTTGAAAGCTCAAAGACAAATCACAAGCTGGAATCATCAATCTAGCGTAATTACTTCATAGCCCGTGTTACATGTTGCTTGTTCGTTGCTATTTACCTTCCTTTAGCGCGTCTAATTTTGCGTACTGTATACCTCTTATTTTCCCCAATTTTGCTGTGGCGAAGGGGTAATGAATGCACTTCACACTCACGCTTACTGCGTTTGAAACAGCCGCGGACGATTCTTAAGCATTTCGTTGGTTTTAATACAACAAATTAACAAGAAATTAGAAGCAACATATATGTGGTTACTGAGACGAATGTTGCGAATTCCTTGGACTGCCAGAGTAACTAACAACAATTGCCTGAAAAAGTCTAACGAAACTAGAACATTAAATACAACGATAAAAAAAAACAACAACAACAAAGAAACAAACGGTTTTCTTTGGTCGTGTGATAAGAAGAGAGCCATTGGAAAACATCGTGACAACTGGAAAGGTCACGGGGAAGAGAGGCAGATGCAGACCAAATGAGATGAATGATGGATGAACTGAGATCGTGGCAATGAGGAATATCATCAGCAGAGTTGATCCAGAACACCAACGACCGAGTTCTGTGGAGAGTCATGAACGCCTACGCCAGTTGGCAGGGCACGTGATGATGATTAGATTTAATTTCCTTTTGACCTTCATAAACTTTATAATGCTCTGAAAAAGAGCTTCTCTTCTTTTGTTTTTCTTTCTCAAAAAAAAAAAAAAAAAATATATCTATATATTTTTCTACCCAATTATTACCCTTTGAAAATAAAGTTCGAACGTTCTCTATCTGTGTTTACATTGCTACCTAAATCGGTGTATGGTTCCACCTCTTGGGGAGACATTTCACTTATGGAGTTATGATTAACATGGCTGGTTAGATTTACCAGCTACAAGGAAAGACTGATCACCTATTCCTACGTGCACTACGGCCTAATAAATGTGATGGTCATAACGCTTCACATGCCCACAGCACATTCTTGCTACGAGACTGTTGTTTTTGTTTTTGAGATGCATCTCCGACCTAGTTTCTACCAAGGCACAATAATCAGAAGTTTGCTACGTTATGCATTTACTTCCTAACCCGTTGATATAACTATATATTTTTGTTTTATAACTGCATATAAACTGATATTTCTGCAGTTACGACCCACTCTGAGAAAGAATTGCAATGTCTACTATCTGCATTCTCCAATGCTTGTTCTGAATTTGGTTTAACAATTAGCAAAAAGAAGACGCAGATTATGTCACAAGGTGCACATGGGGTACCATCAATCTTTATTGACGACGCCGAATTAGAGATGGTAGACCATTTTACATATCTAGAATCAGTGGTAAAAAGCAAATTATCCCTAGATCAGGAAATCAACATCAGGATTGGCAAGGCAGCAACAACAATGAACAAGTTAAGAAAAAGAGTCTGGGAGAACAGGAAGCTTACTGCCAAAACAAAAGTCCTTGTCTATCAAGCCTGTGCCCTTAGTATTCTTCTTTATGGCAGTGAAACCTGGACAACTTACTCACACCAAGAGAAACGTTTAAACAGCTTTCATATGCGGTGTCTGCGAAGAATTCTTGGTATTAAGTGGCAAGACAAAATCACAAATACTGAAGTATTGGAAAGATCAGGTTGTGTGACGGTTTATTCCATGCTCAGTCTTCGTAGACTTAGATGGATAGGACATCTTAGGAGGATGGATGATGGTAGAATACCAAAGGACATATTTTTTGGTGAATTACAGATGGGTAAGAGATCTCAGGGTCGGCCTCTACTACGATACAAAGATGTGTGAAAGCGGGACATGATTGATACAGGCACTGATAATGCACAGTGGGAGCAAGTCGCCGCTGAACGGGTTGCATGGAGGGCAAACATCAGAAATGGAATAAAGACAAAGGAGAAAATTATTGCAGGTAAGTCACACACCGAGCGTGTGAGACGTAAGATGGTGCATGATGGTGGAAATGACCACGTGTTCACATGCACCCACTGTGAACGAACATTTACAGCGCGAATTGGCCTTATCAGTCACATTCGCTACCGCCATAGGTAAAAGTTATTATGCCTTTTTAAAGCACAAACTATCGTCTGTCAAGACGGCATTGTGCCAATGATGTGATGATGCGTTGATATAACTATTGTTGTACCAGCACTACTCTTCCCCTCCAAACTACAATTCTCTTCCTCTCCAATCCACACTCCACTTCCCCTCCAACCCCACTCCGCTTCCTCTCCAATCCTCACACTCCATTTCCTCTCTAACACTCACTTCACTTCCCCTTCAAACCACACTCCACTTCTCCTTCAACCCACACTCCACTTCCTCTCCAACCCACACTCCACTTCCTTTCCAACCCAGACTCATCTTCCTCTCCAACCCACACTGCACTTCCTCTCCAATCCACACTCCACTTCTTCTTCAACCCAGACTCCTCTTCCTCTCCAATCCAGACTCACCTTCCTCTCCAACACACACTCCACTTCCCCATCAATCTACACTCCACTTCCCCATCAATCTACACTCCACGTCTTCTCCAACCCACACTAACACTTCACTTCCAACCCACACTCCTCTTCGTCTCCAACCCACACTCCCAGTCCCCTTTAAATTCCGAAATAAGGGATAGACTTAAGGAGCTGCAAAGCAGTGCAGTCCCCCCCCCCTCCCAACAGTCTCACAAGCCAGAGCGTCTCCCAACAGTGTCCCATGCTGGAGCGTCTCCCAACAGTCTCCCAAGCCGGAGCGTCTCCCAACAGTCTCCCAAGCCGGAGCGTCTCCCAACAGTCTCCCAAGCCAGAGCGTCTCCCAACAGTGACCCATGCTGGAGCGTCTCCCAACAGTCTCACATGCCGGAGCGTCTCCCAATAGTGTCCCACGCCGGAGCGTCTCCCAACAGTCTCCCATGCCGGAGCATCTCCCAACAGTCTCCCACGCCGGAGCGTCTCCCAACAGTCTCCCACGCTGGAGCATCTCCCAACAGTCTCCCACGCCGGAGCGTCTCCCAACAGACTCCCCTGCCGGAGCGTCCGCCAACAGTTTCATGTCTTGTGTTATTTTAAAGGCAATATTCTCTGCAGATGTTCTCTGGTGCCACCGGTACTTACAGTGGCTAGGAAATCATGTTAATCCAGTGGCTAGGAAATCATGTTAATCCGGTGGCTAGGGAATCACGTTAATCCAGTGGCTAGAGAATCACGTTAATCCAGTGTCTAGGGAATCACGTTAATCAAGTAGCTAGGGGATCACGTTAATCCAGTGCCTAGGGAATCACGTTAATTCAGTGTCTAGAGAATCACGTTAATCCAGTGTCTAGGGAATCACGTTAATCCAGTATCTACGGAATCACGTTAATCCAGTGTCTAAGGAATCACGTTAATCCAGTGTCTAGGAAATCACGTTAATCCAGTGTCTAGGGAATCACGTTAATCCAGTGTCTAGGGGATCACGTTAATCCAGTGGCTAGCGTGCTAGTTTGCCGGCCACGTATACAACTGTTCGAATCCGCATTGAAGAAGGTATGTTTTTTTTTTTTAAATTGGCCTATGCTCTCGGGTTGACCCAGTCTAAAACTGATACCATGTAATTTTCTACGAAGTAAATGGGGCCGCTAAGCTATTGATCACTGCACTCATTGAGTTAAGTTAGTTACATATCTTGTCGTGTCTTCCTTTAAAGTGTCGTCCCTGGAGTGAGGGGAGTCAACACCCACATTATAATTTTTTTTCCCCTATCAATATCCTGGAGAATCCACCAGCTTCCGTCCAACACACTCCATCAGCCCTGGACACCTTTTCCTATCACTCTCTCACTGTCGTACTATGCCCCCTCTCATTACTTCCCCACGCAACATATTCAACAACTCTTGCTTCTAAAAATTAATACAGATTAATTTATTAAAAGAAAAGTGTAATGTACGTGAGACGTGTATGCGAAGAAAATGTGTGATGTGTTCTATAATATGTGTAGGATCGGACCCTCAGATAATAGCATAGTCAGTTCATCCTTGCAAGGACACACCACAGCACGTTAAGTCAGAACAAGTCCATCTCACCCGGTACTGTATCTCTCCTGCCGGACACCGACTGTCATCTGTAGCTACCTGGTAATCCATCTTCCTGATCATCCGAAATAGATACTGTTTGTAAATTACAGCTGATCATGGACCGGTTGCACACTACACATAAGTTCCTATCGGTCCTAAAAAATTGTACGAATCCTTTGTTGTGTGTACTTAGGTATCACTGTTATTGTTAATATACTTGATCCTAACTAGTGTCTATCTAGTTTCACATATCATGTCTTTTGTACTATTTCACTAGAATATATCACACCATGTGACTATCATTTTAATGTTCTCGTTCCTTTAACAATGTTTGTATGATGTGTGACATATCAACAATCATCACCCATCCTAGGTGAACCTTAACACGCAGGAGTCGTTATATTGGCTGGCTCTTCTGAGCCATGTTATGGTGAACCCTCCTGATTATGAGTCCAGCGTAAACATTATACCATCTTTCGTCTCGGACGTTATTCCTTTTTCCGTAAGAAAGCATTTGAGTGGCCAACTGGTGTTCTTCTATTTGGAGTTGCACTTCTTCAAAACCAGTGTTGAACTTCCTCGTAACTGGCATGGAACCTGTTAGAGAAACAACACATCTGGTGATAGCACTAGTCACTGATCCTACCGGCTGAGTGTAAGCCTATTGCCTTGCTCAGTTATATTATAGCTAACTAAACTCTGTCATAGAGCCTATTAGCTCCTCACCTACGTCCGAATCAGGCTATGACAAGGAAAGACCCATAAACAGAGTGCAAAACTTCAGTGGGCAAACCACTGAAAGATCCCCCCATTGGACACTTTCCCCATCTCCCAACCCATCTTAAATCTCTCCAGATATCACCCCGCTATCCTATTCATCCTAGCAGAGCCAATTATCACTTCACTACTCTAACTAGTTTTCAACTAACAGTGCTAATCATCACACTCTAGTATTAACAAGACTACTGCCTATATTAATTAGACTAAATTAGACTATATTATCTACCTTAGGCAAACCCGCCTCATTCCTGGATGGCTGCTACACTTTGCCATAACGACACATGCTAGTTAATTTTTAATTAATCTAACACTGTAGAGCTCTCCAACCAAACACGTCAATCCTAATCCATTTTTTTGTCGACACTCATTGTCCCCAAATCGGGTTTTTGGCAAACGCCTAAAATTGATCACGTGACGTTATTCTTTATGTCCACAAAGGTGTTATTTTGGGCAGATCATCCCTTGTCATGAATCTATCTTCCCTGGCTCAATCAATGTCAGATTTGTCATCACTTGTTTTGACTCCCACAACAAGCTAGCGAGTTTCTGTATGCTCCCAACAACGGGTTTCCACAACAAGCCGCCAATCTTCTGTCGAGTGGTGACAATCACAGCCGCCATTTCGCTTGATGTCCGGAAACTCTAAATGACAGACGGACTGTTTTCTCCCGAGCCGGGTAATTCTACTTGCATCTGACTGTTTATGAACTGTCAAAGTGGTGTATAGATTCATCTCACTCACCACCGAATGTTCTTTTTTCCCTCCAGATGTAAACACGTGCAGCTGCAACCGCGACTGTTTTTTCTGTATTTGTTGAAACAACCTGTGGCCTAGAAAATATGCGCTAAGCAAACTTTCTGTATTATCATTATCTGGTTAACTCATGGCGATCTCGTGACATATCCTTTACAGGACATCGCAGTCAACCCCAGCATTTGTTGGTGTTTGTGACCTCTTGGCAAGTTAACGTTCAGTAGTTTGCCACATTGTTTCGAACACGGTATGGGGAATTACGAACTGCATCCGTAACACCTTTGCCACGGAGCCGGCACTCATTGAGCGTCGATTGGTTTATGAAAATATAAGGTTGAGTTGAGTTGAGTTGGGTTGAGTTGGGTTGAGTTGAGTTGAGTTGGGTTGAGTTGAGTTGATTTGAGTTGAGTTGAGTTGAGTTGAGTTGGGTTGGGTTGGGTTGAGTTGAGTTAAGAACCGACATCACTGCACTCAGGACATTCCCATACGTGCTCAGTCCCCTCGTTCAACAGCTAGCGAAGAGCCATACTACTAATCGTTCCCGCCGCTAACTGATTAAAAGTTCTCCTGGTCTTCCCTCTCAGTTTTGAGATTCTTCCAGAACCCCTGTCGATCCCCGACAATCTAATTTTTTCCACATATGGGTTCTCAATCTGTTCCCCCCCCCCCACCTTCTCCACCTGGACCCTCAAGCGCACGACCATCTCCCCCTTGTCCATAGGCAATCTACCACCAAGAGGTGCATTCCCTGCCAGCCTATCAGCCTGTCCATTCCCCCGCACTCCCGCGTGGCCAGGGCAAAATATCCATACAATTCTCACAATCTGTGACCTCTGAAGCGACGAGAGCCATTCCATACGAAACATTCCTTTCTTCACCTTACTAAGCATACGCCTTGAATACGTAATGCATACAATGTTATATGGTGTATGGTATATTGTGTCACCCTATATTTTCAATGTCACACACACACACACGCGCGCGCACGCACGCACACACACACACACACACATTGAAAACAATATACCAAATGCGTGTCAGGAAGCCGAGAATGGTGCTCATCCTTTATTTAATGAAAGAAACAAGTACAGGAAGGCCCCGGTTAACGTCGGAGTTACGATCTTGGAAAACGCGGCTTTAAGGGAAACGACGTATAGCGAAACACTATTTCCCATAGAATTAAATTAAATACAGTGTATTGTGTACCACAGTAATGTTTATTTTGATGGTTGTTGATATTTATTGGCTAAATAGAGGTGGGTTGGAGGGCGAGTGGTAGAGTTATTGGGAAGTAGAGGCATTAAATTCTGCCTCTTCATCTGAGGCTGACACTGTAACCTCTTCCTGGCTCTTTTGGTGGCTCTTCTCTGCTTGGACAACAATGTTTTTTTCCAATGTCTGCTGCACAGCCTTTTTGCCTTTTCTCTAAGTAAAGCTCCTTATAACAGTTGATGGCACTTGTTACTGCCCTCGACACTTTGGAGCTCCGTTCTCTGTCCTTGATGAGCTGTGAGAAGGTACGACGCAAATAATAACTTGTGAAAGTTGCAATTATACCTTGCTCCATTAGCTGGATCAATGAAGTTGTGATTGGTGCCATGAATACGAACTTGACGTTGTCGGACAAGTCGTCCAGATTGACTGGATGACCAATGGTGTTATCCAATAGCAGCAATATCTTAAATACTAGGTTTTCTCTAACACAGTATTCCCTTAGAACAGGAATAGCGTGAACAGTTACCCATTCCAGGAATAATGTTCCTGTTATTCAAGCCTTTTTGTTGGCACGCCATGTAACGCGCAAGTGTTCCTGTGAGTAGCCCTTCAGAGTCTCTGAGTGGTACACCAGTAAAGGCTTGAACTTGAAATCTCCTTCAGCATTGCCACGTAGATGAAGAGTAAGCCTATCTTTGGCTGCTGTAAAGTCAGGTGCAGTCTTCTCATCTGTCGAAATATAAGTCCCTGATGGCAGTCTTTTTCAATAAAACCCTGTCTCGTCAACATTGATGACTTGCTTGGGAGAGTAACCACCCTCCTCAATCATGGCCTTTAACTCTGCAGTTAAGCGCTCTGCAGCTGTAGTATCAGCACTTCGCCGTTTCACCTGTTGTCTGAATGTTGTGTAGGTGTGAACGCTTCTTAAAGCGCTCAAACCAACCACGACTCGCTCCAAAACGATGTTATGGCGGAACGTAGTGACTTAAAGTGAAGTTTTCTCCCTTATGTGACAACGACGTTATAGCGAAACGACGTAAACCGAAGCGACGTATAGCGCGGCCTTCCTGTATTTCTAGACACAGCGGGCACACAGTACAAACAGAAACATGTACATACATACCTGACTAGGGCCTCCGTTCACGTAAACAGAATACTCAACGTAGGGGGAAATAGGTAAACATAATGTAATAAGCGCTCTCTCTTAAACATCCGGTGTGCTGCTGTCGAGGTAGCGGGTTCAGTCCCTACATCAGTCAGTTGGACTAACATGTTGACTTGACGTCCTTGAATTGGGGACGTAAATTATAAATACCTCTGAAGTCGGAGTGGGTTCTTCTGATGGCGTCGGCCAATGGTATTAGGGAAAGTTAATCCACACTTGTATGGACTACACCTGACTTCAAAGCCAACGAATAATAAAAAAAACAACAACAACAACAACATCCTAAATATAAATTGAGAAAGTGTAGACAGCATGTGATAGAAAGTATCGGAGACATGATCGTGTACCGGTGTTCTGTTGTGCTTTCTCAGAATACCACATGGATGCGAAGACAAACATATCTCAAATACGAGTCAGAGAAAAAACGGGTGCTGAATCTTAAATCAGTTATTATCCTAATGTAACGTCATGGGTTCAGGCGAGTACCAACCTCAATACGAGTCGTAGGCGTGCTTCAGAGCAGGCTTCAAACTGGGAGCTAATCATCATCATGATGCGCGGTGCCGACTAGCGTGGGCGGTCATGTTTCGCAATCTCACGCGATCACCAGAGTCGTGGATGAGCTCAATGTTCTTGTCTCGACCATGCCGCGTGGCCAAGGTATCCTGCTGCTTACTTCTCTGTCTTCTCCTTGTTCGTTTCCCCTCTTTCTTGCCAGTTCTCACCGTTTTCTCTACTTTATTTCTTCTCATAACGTGCCCAGAAAAACTGGACTGCCTTTGTCTAATTTCTCTAATCAGTTTCCAGTTTTCATCTGTTTCTTGTAGGGCTTGCTCATTAGTTTTCCTGTCTGTCCACTGTATTCTTTGCATTTTTCTCAGTACCCACATTTCCCCCGCCATAGATATTTCTCAGCTTGTCTGCTCATTGTCCATGTCTCACATCCATACACAATGTATGTTCTATGTAGCACTTCAACACTCTAATATAAATGGTATAAATCCCATAGACGTATTGTGTAGATACAACCAGCAACCTGGTATCTATGATGCTAACAATGTGCAGAAAAATATCGAAAGAGTTTTACAAAGAAGAGTAATCCTCCAAGAGAAGAGATTCATCAGAAGGTTCAGAAATGAACCAGGATGCAATATGACATCAGTAAAATATAATTAACACGATCAAACAAGCATTGCTTGACATGGGGGTCAAGCTAGGATTTGAACTTGGGACCTCTCGCACTTATTATTATTATTATTATTATTATTATTATTATTATT
Organism: Cepaea nemoralis; assembly: GCA_014155875.1. Classification (NCBI taxonomy): domain Eukaryota; kingdom Metazoa; phylum Mollusca; class Gastropoda; order Stylommatophora; family Helicidae; genus Cepaea; species Cepaea nemoralis. The sequence goes on along the minus strand of JACEFZ010026391.1, from coordinate 331,735 downwards.
ATTATTATTATTATTATTATTTATATTATTATTAATCTCTCCCGTACTACTCCCCACCTCCTTATTCTTCTTCTTTCGCCCTACCACCGCTCATGTCTGTCAACAGCTAACCGGAAATATTTGTGTCTATTGTCCGACACATCCGGTTTTGTTCCGGTATTTGTGGCCCATCTTCGCTATCCTATTTACCAAAAAACACTACCGAAGCCTCTCGTTTTTTTTTGCCAAATGATTCTTCAAATCTCAATTTGTCTCCACCCTCTCCCCATCTCCAACCGGCACCAGTCTGGTGAATTGCTCACCTCATCAGTGTCTCTATTTCCCTCGAACACTTACACTACTCATTCACAACACTCGACCCAGCAAACACCCAGAGACTTGTTTTCTTACAAAATGCCAAACACAGATCCCCAAGAAAATATAAACATCACGCGTTTCTCTATTCTGACTTCTTTACTTTCATTTGTTAAGCGTAACTATTACCCCTGCTCCATCCATGTCATTGAGTCTCGAAAAGTCCAAACTATTTTGCTATTTGTATTAAACTGTCGGACCGCTGGCACCAGCGCAAATGTAATACCGTCTGTGCATGCGCCGTTTAAGTACAGGCGAGAATACTGTAAAACTTGTGTTTCTGCGATCATGCAAACCGACTCAATCTTGCAATACATGATATGCATGGAAATTCATCCAATGACATTGCTTGTAACATCTAACACGGATTTTCTGCACATGAGTATCCAATCAGATGAGAGGTTGTTTTTCGATTTTTCTGCTGCATCCGATTTAACCTTCAGCTTGTCTTCTATTTAAGACAATGGCTTTTCATATTTTAAAGTCATAAACTGCGTATTTCATCTATGTTTTCTGTGTCAAAGTTCCGAAGCGGGAGTTTCCTAAGTATTTATGGTATGCTAGATGGGCCCACCACATACTGTAGGCCTGGATGCACGGGGGAAAATGTGGCCATTCTTTCCTTCACTTAGTGAATGACGAACACAGGCGTCAAAGCCACAACCCACCGCGTTTAAGGTGGGTTTTCTATACTATCCATATATTTGATTTAATCCCTTGTTCTGTAAAAAAAACTGTACTCGTGAATTGAACGACGTAGTCGGGATCGAACCCACAACCTTCAGAGCGTGAAGCAGACGGTGTAACCACTTCACCACGGAGAGTCCCGCACAGAACATCTAATTAGCAGGTCCTGCTTGTAACATATGAAAACCGTAAATTGATTAGAAATAAAACCCATATTTCGAGAAATTAGACGTAGATAGTCAAGATTTGTGGGCACGTTATCATGTAACATAAACTTGAAAACTTGAGAACACTGCCAAACTTGATGCTAAAAGAGCAAGCGGAAGGCGAAGAGATAATACAGGGTGTTTGTAAAGTCTCACGACATTTTGAATGTAGAACAATTTAAAAAAAATTAAGTACATAACGTCATCAAAAAATGTGCTAACACATTCATTAAATTAGTTACAATAACGCTGTTTCTGTGAAGCAGGAGGGTACCAATGAAGTATTCATTATAACTTATTCAACACATTTCTAACCGTAGTGGGATGAGGAGGTTGTAGTTCAGGAAATTTTGATATAAATCTGTGAACTAATCAGATGAGATATACTAACTATACTAAACTAATCAGATGAGATATACTAACTATACTATACTAAACTAAATAAGTGTGTATCGACTGCCATTTCAAAAAAACACTTTTTTCAAACAAATTCTTTCTTCCGTTAATAATACCATTCTGTTTGGAGTGCAAAGAAGTACTCCAGCAGGTGACAGCCATTCACTCCATATTGCTACACGATGGACTGTGAGCACATTTTTTTGATGACGGCATGTACTTCATTTTTCACAATTGTTCTACATACTAGGTGTAGTGAGACTTTACAAACACCGGGTACCTAGATGGCATGGCTACACGGCATTATCGGGACCAGAACACTAAAATGTTTCAAGACTGGTGATCGTGTGAGATGGCTATCCATGACCTCCCGTCATTATCGCCTTGGTACATGATGATACTCCACTACCTCCCCTCTTAATCGTGGTTAGTAAACCGGACAACTAACCTTTTCAGATAGAGACGAAAAACTAGGTGGTGCCTCTCGTACATACTGTGCTCCTGTAACATCCACTGGCAACAAGCAATGGAAAATATGCAGGTAAGCAAGTTGTAAAAGTCAACACTCTCTCGATTGGCGAAAATCTACAAGAAAATGCTCAATAGGTCGCTAACTAAAGTTAGTTACATCTCCTTAACAGAAGGTCGCAGTCAATCCCAGTATTTTTAACTGTTCGTGGTTTCTTGGCAAGTTTACGTTCAGTACTTTGCCATTGCTTTTTGAACAACCGGAACTCACACCATTGTATGAAAATCAGCACAAGGTGGTCGGCTGTCAAATCTCCCGCAGCTGTGTTTCGAACGCGGTGTGAGAGATTGCGAATTGCGTTCGTAACTCCCTTGCCACGCAGCCGACGCCGTTAACAAGGCTGGCTTAACAACTATACTACCTAGCATTTAACAGTAGACATAGATTTTCAGGTATTGATACGCACTTATATTTTAAATACCGGTGTGGTTGTTCATCATCATCATATGCTATGCCCGAGGCGTGGGCGGTCATGATTCGCCATATCAAACGCTCTTTGGACTCTCGGAATAGGTCTGTTTTCGTGTCCGGATTATGCCATGCGGTTATACCATCCGGGTATTTCTCACTTTGTCTTTCCCTTGCTATTTTCCCATCGATATTGTCTGTTTGCACTAGGTTTTCAAGTGTAGTTCTCTTCATAACGTGTCCAAAAAGGCTGTTCTGTCTGCGTCTAATTTCTCTAATCAAATTACGGTTTGCATTTGTTTCTTGGCGAACTGTCTAATTCTTTATTTTTTGTCTTTGTTAATTTTTTTTTTCGTTTTTTTTTTTCGGCCATGAAATTCTTTATATATACCTTAGAAACCACATTTCCTTTTAGACGTTTCTCAGATTAGATAATTATTGTGGGCACGTTACGAGAAGAAATAAATTGAAGTTCTTGGTGACAACTGGCAAGTTTGAGGGGAAAAGAACAAGGGGAAGCCAGAAAAGTGAATAGCTGGATGGCTTGGCCATTTAGTATAGTGGAGACAAGAACATAGAGCTGATTCACAACTCTAGTGATCGTGTGAAATGGTGGAACATGACCTCCCACGCTTTTCGGCATGGCACATGATGATGATGATAGTTTTCCATTTGTATATTCTCTAGTGCGTCTCTTATTGTCTACTTCTCTCATCTACTTATATGATATAATTTGGTGAATTGCATTGCGCTGTTTCGTCATGTCTGTGGCTCAGTACATCCTACTTGGACCAGCATTTTTTCTGGTTCGCTTTTCGAAGCCTTTGACTGTCCCCTGTCTGCCTACAAGGCAACCTTAGGAAGCTAGACAAGAGCTTGGCAAGACAAGATCCCAGGCACTGAAGTCTTAAAAAGGGGCATCCATGTCCAGTATCTACACTCTGCTAATGAAGAGTCAGATTCGCTGAGCTAGCCACTTAACTCGCATGCCAAATCACAGACCCCCTAAACGAATGTTTTACGGTGAGCCGCGTTGTGGTAATCGCTCTTAAAGCGGCCAGAGGAAACGCTTTAAAGACAATGAAGATCTCACTGAAAGCTTTTGGAATGCATCACAACGCTTGGGAGACTGCTGCCAGAGACTGGAATTTGTGGCGTACATCATTACGCAAGGATGCAGTCACTTGTGAAGCAAACAGGACTCCAAGAGTTGTGAAAAACAAAGGCTGGAAAATCACCACTGCAGGAGATCCACCTCTTTGGACGTCAAACATTCTTTCATTGTCAAAGAACATTCAAGCCAAAATAAGCCTTACCAGGCATCTTATAACTCACGGTTCCATACATTCAACCCTACTGGATGAAATGAATGGTTATCTTAAGGCAGCAGGTTTGTGTCTCTCTTCGTCTGGTTCCTATCCCTTGACCTGTCAGACATGGGAGACCCTACCAGTAGTTGCGCTACCGTCGGCGTAGCTCTTGTGGTCATCGGAACAAGCAAGCCCATCTATCACTGTAAGGTGGAGACACGATACATGGGCAAGTGACGACTAATCATCATCCAATGCCCTGCAGGGTGGCGTGGGGGATTATTCCTCTCCACAAATTACGATCTCCGACGGGCAAGGATCAATTCGTGTGCTCACTCGCTTCCCTGCCATGACACAAGACTTTCAAGAATTTTCTCATTCTGTCTTCCTCTATCTCCTTTTCCACAAATGTTTCTTGTCACAACGTGGTCCAGTTTTTGTCTTCTCATAATGTAGCTGTAAACTACTGAGCGTAATCTTGCCCAGTACACGAACAGCAGCTGAAAAATGCTGATGTTGACTGCAACGCCCTGTAAGGGATATGCAACAACCAAAAAAAATAATGTAGCTTTAAAGTGACGACTGCTTCTTTCTGAAGTTTATGATAAGTTGTCTACGCGACTTAGCTTCCCTAAAAATGTTCAGATTGCTAATTTTGGGTCTCCAATTTTGAATTTATTTCTCAATCTATTTTATTGTATCAGCGGACAGATTGGGTGGGTTTACGCAGCTGGTTGGGGATTTGATGCATGATAGGTCTGAAGTGGTCGTGACCATTCGGGAAGTGCTGAAGAACAGATACAGGGTGTATTTTTAATGACTGTGCAGTGTTTGAAAATATTGCCGGTCCAAGTTTTGTATTTACCTATTATGTTGCATGAACTTTAAAGAGGGTGAATACAAAACTTGGACCGGCAATATTTTCAAACGCTGCACAGTCATTAAAAATACACCTATATATCATCACGGTCTGAAGAGAATGGTGCTGCAGGGAGTGAACATACATATTCTGGCGCGACACTGATGACTCTGAGGAAAGGCCTGACGGAGACATAATCAGACTGCTAATGGTACAATTCGTATTGGGACTCTTCGATGGCTGTTGAAGATGAGGACGGAGCACGTGTGGGGATTTACGGAGCGCTGGTATGTGGGTTCTTGACTCAACTTAAGTCATTAACACACATACGGGTACACACAACACACATACACAAGCTGTCAACTGAAATACAAAATATCTTTACAAACTATTTTATTAACTGGCTGAGGGGCTGGGGGACTGTTGTAGCACCCTGCTGGCGGGTCGACGACGAATGACCGTCTAACCAGGCAGGTTGGCGCTACCACAATGACATGCTTCCCCTCCCATTTGAATGGAGCACAAGGCGGCGCACAGTTCGTCTGCTGGCAGTTTCACGGGCTCAACGATCGTGGCTTCTGTTGTAAATGGTTCAATCCGGCTGGTTTTCGCTTGTGAGAAACCTGTTTTAGTAGAATATAATATATACACGATTAATCAAAATCCATTTTGCATCCCTGTACTGCATTATGTTTTCAAATATAAATTTTTCAAAGCAGTTACATTAAGTCAGGAAGATTTAATGTAACAAGTTGGGCCACAGCTATCAGCGCCATAGCTTAGGGGAATGTGAGACGCGCAGTTTCATAATTCCACGACATACCAATTGGAGGGGTCGAAATCGGTTTTGGAAATTTGCTGGCAAATAACTTTGCGTTCATTTAATTGGTGTGAGGGCCCGCTGTTTACAAAGTATTCGCAAAATACTGAACTAAACTTGTCTAGTAAATCACAAACAAAGCCAATAAATGCTGGGGTTGACGACAGTCTGTAAAATACACGCAACTAACCTGTTTTAATGAATTTTTAAAGTAATTGCCAGTTTATAATTAAAGTAACAACTTGGCTAAGGTTAACGAAAGTAAGAACAGGCTTAGAGTTATATAAAGTAACAACTGGACTAATTTTATCTAAAGTAATAACTGGGTTAGAGTTAACCAAAGTAACAACTGAGCAACAGTTATCTAAAGTAACAACTGAGCTATAGTTATCTAAAATAACAATTAGATTAATGTTATCTACAGTAACGAGTGGGCTAGAGTTATCTAACTTTTAATGCTTATTGTTCTTTTGTTGTTAAATAATTGCTTCATAATAGATGTTGAATGAAAGAATGTATGAGAGGAAATAGAGAAGAAGGGCAGAATGTCAGACGGGCCTGCGTGCCCAATTCTTAACCCTTTGAAAATAAAGATTTTCGTTCGTTCTTTCGTAACAACTGGACTCATGTTATCTAAATTAACAACTAGGCTGGAGTTGTCTAAAGTAACAAATGGACTAATGTTACCTACATTAAAAACTGGGCTAGAGTTATCTAAAGTAACAACTGGACTTATGTTATTTACATTGACGACTGGACTAGAGTTATCAATAGTAATAATTAGTTAGTTAGTTAGTTAGTCGACAGATCATCCTCGTTGCACATCGAACCATTCAGTCCATAAGTGCTCGGATACCCTCCTCAGCAAATCCCGCAGCGTGTAGCGGCTAACGACGCCAGTTCTGTGTTGGTTTATCAATCTTCTCTGGCTTCCTGCGTAGTGTTCTTGTTTGGCCACCCCTCTTTTAATTTGCTGCTCTCGCAGTCTGGCCATTGTTGTAGATTCACAGTCATCACTTGGTTCTCGCAAAAGTCTCACTTCTCGTAGAGCATTCAGAATGTCAGCCTGGTCCATGGCGCGTCCGCCCTCCACAGTAGCCTCACCTGCGAGCTTGTCAGCCCGCTCATTTCCTTGTACTTCCGCATGCCCTGGCACGAAGATGAAACTAATCTTTGCCAGCCGAGACCGCTTCAGAGGCAGCAACCATTCTCTTCGGATCGACCCCTCCTCTATCCTCTTGATCATGTTCATTGAGTCGCTAAGGAATAAGCCCTAGTGAATGTCTGTGTCTCGAGCCATGTTATTGCTTTACTTACTGCCATGACTTCCATGGTCAGGCTACTTGTGGTTTCAGTGAAAGCACCAGAGTCCTCCTTCACAATTCTTCCTCCGGCTCGAGCTGTAAAGGCCCATGAGCTTCTCACATGTCGGACGACCGACCCATCTGTGTAGATGACCGCGTCACCGTCTAGCGAATTCTCGAAAATCAACGCTTGTACTTCAGCCTCAACAGCAGCCGGACTTTCTTGTCTGCATTTTCTATCTAGTTGGATGCAAACTGAAAAGGATGTGCAGAAGTCTGTTGGCACTTGCACCCACTCCTCGCCAGGTCCTAAGTCCTCAAGTGAACACACCTGTTGAAGAATGTCTTCGGCTTGACCCATCCACGACCGTCCTCTTTTTAACCTGCTGCCCTTCACCTTCCTAATTTCACTATGCATGGATGCTGTGTGTTTGCGTTAATTCTGAGGTAGGCGCGTGCTCTGCAAACTTGTATTCTTTCTTCAATGGTTGGAAAATCAAGAAGGTAGCGCATCACCCTGCATGCTGTATCTCTTGTACATCCAAGAATAATGCGCATGGCGTCGTTCTGTATCCTTTCCATCCTTTATATCTGCTTATGGCTGAGAGTCAGGATTGCCATTGCATACTCCAAAACAGACATGATCAGCCCCTCGTACAGAAGACATAGATGGCGCTGCTCACAGTTTGCTGCCGCCATCACCCGCATCGCTGCCAAACCCAGCTTGGCCTTTGTTATCACCTGGTCTATGTGTACATTATAAGCAAGGCTTCGATCAAACCGTATCCCCAGGTAATTCATTACCTGCGTTCTTTCCACCGTCTCTGAACACAGCATTACAGTTGGTGTTGGATTGTTGACAATATGATTATTCAACGAGAACCAAGTCACTGTTGCCTTTGTTGGGTTGACCATTGCCCCAGCTTCATCACACCAAGTACTTATGCGATTGAGTTTGGTTCCACAGCAACCTCCTCTCTATCCTTACCCTGACGATACACTAAAACATCATCGGCATATGACAATGTCCTGCCAGGTCCAGTGATCTGCTCACTGGTGATTCTCACTGTGTAGGCGTTGAATAGTAATAATTGTTATTCACTGCCCCAATCATATCCATGTGAAGACGCCAACACAGTTTACAGTGATTTGTCTTCGCTCCTACTGTCACACACTTCCATCAACTTTTCATATTTTTGCTGTCATTGCCATTGTTTTAAAACAACCTACTTTGTTGTTTATGTCTTGCCATAAAAGCAGGATGTAATCAAAACTGGGCGATTCTGCTCTTGTTACCACTTTTTAAGGAGTCTCCATGGCGAAGTGGTCAAGCCGTTTGACTCGGGCTCCGAAGGTTCTGGGTTTGATTCCGGGCTTCGTCCTTCGGTTCACGAGTGAAATTTTTTGGAGACTCCTGTGGGTCGTCGCTAAAGCTACGGAGTTCGTGCATTATGCGACGCTTTCCGCGCTACGGAAAGAGACCGAGCCATATGGGATAAAACCCGGTGCAATGAAGTTGACCCTGTCGTCTTTTAAGCGACATTTTTTTTAAAACCACTTTTTCACAGCGCAACACTTCTCTAACCAGGCTCTTTCAACGTCGCTCCTCCACCATGGAGGTTGTTTCCAGCTTTTCCTTGCGCTGTGCTGATTTCCGCTCTTGTCGATCTTACTCACCACATCCTACCTGCGCTGTCAAACTTGAGAGCCTGTACTTTTAACTTGTGTTTTCTACATTATATTTTCCCCATCAGCATGCTTCAGGGATGACGATCACTACCGTGGTGGGTGTGTCATACTGCACATGGGTGTGTCATAGTGAAGGGAAAACCAATGTGAGTTCAACAGTAATGTCTTCATCTCCTTCTAGGCTTGCAAATCTGGCGATACAACCACTATTGATGCAGACAAGGTCAATAGTTTCCAGTGCATTCTCAAGCTCCTCCCATTGAAGTCTAACTTAACAAGTGCTAGCGTTATTTATAGTAACAGCTTGCCTAGATTTATCGAAAGTAAAAATTGGGCAAGAGTTATCTAAAGTTAGTTAAAGTTAGTTGCATATCCTTTACGGGACATTGCAGTCAACACCAGCATTTTTTGGCAAGTTTACGTTCAGTAGTTTGCGATTGCTTTCTGAAAGACCGGCACCCATACCATTTCGTAAAAAACCAACGCAACGCGATATGTTGCCAAATCGCGCGCAGATGTGTTTCGAACGCGGGTATGAGGGATCACGAATTACGTCCGTAAACCCTTCGCCACGGAGCAAGCAAGTGTATTAGAGTTATCTAAAATAACCACTAGCCTAGAGGTATATAAAGTAACAGCTGGAATAAAGTTATCTAACGTAACAGCTGGGATAAAGTTATCTAACGTAACAGCTGGGATAAAGTTATCTAACGTAACAGAGGGATAAAGTTAACTAAAGTAACAGCTAGGATAAAGTTATCTAACGTAACAGCTGGGATGAAGTTAACTAAAATAACAGCTGGGATAAAATTAACTCACGTAACAGTTGGGATAAAGTTATCAAACGTAACAGTTGGGATAAAGTTAACTATAGTAACAGCTGGGATAAAGTTAGCTAAAGTAACAGCTGGGATAAAGTTATCTAACATAACAGCTGGGATAAAGTTATCTAACGTAACAGCTGGGATAAAGCTAACTAAAGTAACGACTGGGATAAAGTTATCTAACTTAACAGCTGGGATAAAGTTAACTAAAGTAACAGCTGGGATAAAGTTAACTAAAACAACACACGTTTTAGAAATATCCTAAGTATTATCCGCTTCTAGCCTGAAGTTGTTATCACAATAAGCCGAATACTGTCTTGCAATGAAGAGTAAAACCATCGCAAATCAATACAAATAACAACAATGTAGATAACAAAACATCCCAAACCAAGACAAACTACAACAATGTAGATAACAAATCATCCCAAACCAAGACAAACAACAACAATGTAGATAACAAATCATCCCAAACCAAGACAAACTACAACAATGTAGATAACAAATCATCATTAACCAAGGCATACAAAACAATGTAGATAATAAATCATCCCAAACCAAGACAAACAACAACAATGTAGATAACAAAACATCCCAAACCAAAGACAAACAACAACAATGTAGATAACAAATCATCCCAAACCAAAGACAAACAACAACAATGTAGATAACAAATCATCCCAAACCAAAGACAAACAACAACAATGTAGATAACACAACATCCTAAACCAAGACAAACAACAACAATGTAGATAACAAAACATCCCAAACCAAGACAAACAACAACAATGTAGATAACAAAACATCCCAAACCAAGACAAACAACAACAATGTAGATAACAAAACATCCCAAACCAAGACAAACAACAACAATGTAGATAACACACATCCCAAACCTACACAAACAAACTCAATGTAGATAACAATACATCTCAAACCCAGACAAACATAAACACGGAAGACTGACCACTCGGGTGACAGCTGCACATGAAATGGCCTTGGTGAATCTTGCTAGCACAAACTGTCTGGCAGTGTCTGTCAGCTGCTGACACTGTCATCATAAGACCTGAGACTAACATCACCTGATACACATGCCAAGACATTCTCGTCAGCTGCAAATTTTGGAAATGACAAATAGATTACTAAATGTGCACAATAATTAAATAACATCAGATGGAAGATGCATCTTAGAGATAAAGAACAGAAAAGGACAAGCAAAAACTGCATTTTATCAAATGAAGAACATTTTATGCAATAAAGCCTTGTCCTTGGAAGTTAGAAAAAGATTTCTTGCATGTTACTTACAACCAATTTTAACATACCGCTGCGAATACTATACAATTAGTAGACAGGCGAAAACATTACAAGCCTTGGAGATGTGATTTTATACAAGAATGCTGAAAATTACGAGTAGACAGTCAAAATGAGCAATCTTGACATTTTGAGGGACGCTAAGTAGCAAAGACAACTTATCAACAAACATCCGAAAGAAGTAATTATCATTTTTAGGTCAAAATATGAGAGGACAAAAACTGGAACATGTTTTAAAAAAGGACAGATGTGTGGAAAGAAAGATAGAGGAAGACAGCGTGAGAAGATATTTTTATAACAGTCTTGTGTCATGGTACGGAAGGGAGTCCACACACGAATTGATCCATGCCGTCGGAGATGGCAATTAATGATGTTATCTCGTTCTCTCGGTGGACATTTTGAAAAAAAAATATACAGTCCACCGGATTCAGAGAATTTTTGCAGGAGAGCCCTAACCTCACGTTTCTCTCCACTGTCTTTACTCGCCATAATCTAGTGCTATGTGGCCAAGCAATCCTAATATTTATCTGTGTCGTTGTCATCATCGTCATCATCATCATCATCATCATCATCATCATCATCATCATCATCATCATCATCATCATCATCATCATCATCATAATCATCATCATCATCATCATCACCATCATCATCATGTGTCATTCTTATAAGCATAGGTGGTAATGTTTCGCCATCTCACACGATCACCAGAGTCGTGGTTCAGTTCTGTGTTCTTGTCTCGATTATGCCATGCGATAAAGCCATCTAGATATTTACCTCCCTGCCTTCTCTTTCTTCTTTCCCCATAAATATTACCAGTTGCCCCAAAGTTCTCCAGTTTATTTCTTCTCATGCAGGTCCGCATGGCCGAATGGATAAGATCACGTGTTCTTAAACATCCGGTGTGCTGATGCCGAGATAAGCGGTTCAACCCCTACACCGGACATCTGGACTAAAATGTTGACCTGTCGTCCTTGACTTGGGGACATAAATTACAAGTATCTCTGCAGTCGGAGTGGGTTCGTCTGGTGGCGAGGGACACTGTTAATAGGGAAAGCTAACCCACACACATAATTCAGTCCATCACTACTGTAAATAGTGTGTATGGACTACGTCTGAGTTCAAAGCGAGCGAGCGCCAAAAAAAATAAATCTTCTCATTACGTGTCCCACGAACTTTGACTCTGTCTCATTTTTCGAATCAGTTGACGGTTTTGTTATGAGAAGAAATAGATTGGAGAAATTAGTGACAACTGGCAAGATCGAAGGGAACAGACCAAGGGGAAGACCGAGAAGTAAATACCTGGATGGCTTGGCCACATGGCATGGTCGAGACAGGAACACTGAGCTGATCCATGACTCTGGTGATCGAGTGAAATGGCGAGTCATGACCGCCCACGCTTTCCGGCATGGCACATGATTGATTGATTGATTGATTGATTGATTGATTGATTGATTGATTACGGTCTTAGTTTGTTTCACACAGAACTTGCTCATTGACTTTTCTATCTGTCCGTGGTATTGTTTGAATTTTCCCCAGAAACCATATTTCCACTGCAATTGGGTGTTTTTCAGCTTGTCTGCTCATTGTCCACGTTTCACATGTATACAAAAGTACAGGCTCTATGTAGCACCCCAACACTTTTTTTTTCCGTTGCAATTGATATCGTTTTATTGGTCAGTATGTTTTCCAACGGCACCCTTTGCCATAGCTATTCTAGTTCTAATCCCTACAAGGCATATCCCAATAGAGGTTATGACTGTTCCAAGATAATTGTACCGATTCACTTGTTTAAGAATATTCCCAATTACCCGTATATTACATTGTGGAATTTCTTTCTTCTTAGAGGCGACCACAATCTTTGTCTTCAATGTGTTTTGCAATTTAATTCTATCCCTAGTTGTTCATTGTGTAGAATAACCGCTAAATCTACTAAATGTTGCACATCCTGTTCGTCTATTTCTTTAATCATTCTACTGTTCTCATTTGTTTCTTGAAGGTCTCTTTGGTATTCCTGTCCGTCCATAGTATTCTTTGCAGCTTCCTCAAAACATTGGTTTTTCTGTCCGTATCACTATTTAAACACGGCATAAAGTGACTCTAAGAATATTTAATTGGTGACCAGCTCATTTCGGGTAGAGGTCGTCACTGGAGCTACTGTGATTGCGCTCTGTGCGATGCTTTCAGCAGGCCGCTCTGCTGAAAGAAACTGAGCCACATGCGATAAACCCTGGTGCAATGATATCGTTCCTTTCTTTTTTAAATCCAGCTTTTAAAAACGTGAACCTATTTATCACTTCAAGCGGCACGTAGTATACTAAGATTACATCTGAAAAATAATTGTTACAACGGCTTACCTGTTTGTGATAACTGTGCCTTGTTGCAATAACAGGTCTCGTATTAATATCACTTTTACCACGCCATACTGCAATGATCTGGAGCAGACAGGTACTATATCACAGTTTTTACGTGGGTGGGATCAACTATATCACAAGGTTAGGGAAATGTGTAAGTATAAGGACAGTCTGTACAGCAATGATTCCCAAAACGGGTGTTTTCTCTCGACCATACGTTCGGAATGAAATTTCTCCTGCAGCACATGTACAGATGTAGATTGATTAAGTCGTGTTAGGCGTAAATACGTCTAACCAACTACCCACCAGAGCAATTCCCAGCGATTGCCAGAAAGAGGCTAATGCAAGTAGAAAATTGTATACAACTATAAGAAAGAGATACACACCGTTCTTTGGCCAAACAATGAAAGAGAAGCATTGGAATACATTGTGACAAATGGAAGGATCAGTGAGAGAAGAGGCAGACAGAGATAAATGGGTGGACTTAGACGGTGGCATGGAGGAATGTCATCAAAAGAGTTCATCTGAAAGACCAGAGACGGAGATCTGTGGAAAAATATAAAGTCGACGTCAATCGCCAGGACACGTGACAATGATGAACTGGTAAACATGGCCGTAGAAATAACTTGGCACAAGAGAGAAAAATCACTCTCCCCACAACCCTTAAGGGCAAGTAAGGACAAGAATAAACATAAACGTACACTCAATCCGCTTATACTTAGAGGAAGTGGACGAGCAGCCGACCTGGTTGATGCACTGAATGCTGTCAGAGAAGCAGGGAGATTAGGTGAATCAAGAGACGACTGCGGATCTGCAACCCAGACCAGACTGCAGAAACATCAGTTCTAATGGGATGTTGTTGTTGTTTTTTTTGTTGTTGCATATCCTTTACAGGACATCGCTGTCAACATCAGCATCTTTCAGTTGATTGTTGATTTCTTGGCAAGATTACGCTCAGTAGTTTGCCATTGCTTTCTGAGTGACCGTCTCCATACTCTCATAAGTCACTGGCGCTACTCGAAGCTAATGGGATGGAGCCAGGCAAAAAGCGCTGGGTAAGGCATCAAAGGAGAAAGGTCAACCAACACAGAGCTATTCAAACATTCCCGTTAATAGTTATGTTAAGTTAAGTTAGTTGCATATCCTGTACAGTCAACACCAGCATTGTTTGTTATTGTGGTCTCTTGGCAAGTTTACGTTCAGTAGTTTGCCATTGCTTCCTGAACGACCGGCACCCATAACATTTCGTAACAACCTAACGCAAGACGGTTTGCTGCCAAATCGTCTGCAGCTGTGTTTCGAACGCGGGTAAGCGGGATTACGAACAGCGTCCGTAACTCTATCGCCACGGAGACAGTATCCCCTTACTACTACTACTACTACTAATAATAATAATAATAATAATAATAATAATAATAATAATTAATAATAATAATAATAAAACCTTTCTACAACAGGTTTCCTATTGGTAGCACAGTAAGTCCCCCATAACCAATAACAATTCCCACATCAATAATTAGTATTGGTGAGTCTTGTAGTCATGATGTTTTACATATTTAATATGCTTTATAATGAATATATTGTTGTTGTTGTTGTTGTTGTTGTTGTTGTTGTTGTTGTTGTTGTTGTTGTTGTTCTCGGTTAGCCTCATAAGTGATGTATGGATTTAATATTCTATAAAAGAGAGTGGTGAGAAGGGAAGAATGTTACACGGGCCTGCGAGCCCAATTCTTAATAAAATCTGTTCCTTTGTTTCGTTCGCTTAGCGAACAGCAAGCCTAGGCTTCGAACCCTCAACAGCCCCCTCTCTTAACAGTGTAAACCCTAAACGATCACACCAACGCGTCTGCCGTGTAAAGGACTCTTAAATATGCCTGATGACGTATTGGGTATATGGTGCCAGACACATATTTGTATAGACACATATTTGTATAGACACATTTGTACAGATTTATTTTTGTATAGATTTATTTTTGTATAAAGCCATATTTGTGTAAAGCCATATTTGTGTAGAGCCATATTTTTATAGACCCATATTTATATAGACCCATGTTTTAGACCCATATTTGTATAGACCTGTAATTAGTATAGTTTCATATTTGTATAGACCCATATTAGTATAGATCTATATTTGTATAGACCCAGTATTTGTATAGAGCCATATTTGTAGAAAGCCATATTTCTATAGAGCCATATTTTTACAGACCCATATTTATTTAGACCCATTTTTGTATAGTTCCATATTTGTATAGACTAATCAGAACTCAAATTGTGATGCAATTTAAAGAGAGAAAAAAGTTACCTGCGCGCTCAGGACGTCGCAATAAACTCCAGCATTTACTGGCTGCTCGTGATTTAACTTGTCAATTTTAGTTAGAAGTTTGCCATTGCTTTATGAATGACCGACGCCTTACACCATCTAAATCAACGCAAAGCGATCTGCTTCTAAAACACTGTGTCACTATCCCCTAAGCCACAGGGCCGGGTAATGTATAGCCAGGTGTCATTCTTCATCATCAGTATCATCTTCCACTACTGCCGTCAAGCGTTGTGGGGAGGGATAATTTGCGCTCCAGCTCCCAATGGGCGGCACTGGATAGTGCCATTCCGTGTGATTGTACATTGTCGTTGATATCGTCAATCTATTTTCTTCTTGGACGTCCTCATAATCTCGTCGCAGATGATCTTTGGTGATGGTAGTTGATGGTGTTGCACTCTAACGACATGACCAAACCATTTGTTATTCTGTCTTTCAATAAATGTGACACAAGGTATTGATCCCACTGTCTGTCTGATAACATCATTTCTTAGTCGGTCCCGGTTTATTAAGTTAGCAGCTCTCCTCAAGTATCTCATCTCGCAGGTGTTGATTTTGCTGAAGTGTGATTTTGATAAAATCCAAGTTTGAGATTGATAGCATAAGGTTGGTGTGATAATGCTGTTTATTATCTGTCATTTTACAGACATAGGTATACTTGGATGTTTCAGCAAGGGTGATATAGTTGCTTGTTGTTTGTCGTGTTTCCGGCGTGAACGCTGATAGAGTTGCGCTTTTCTTTCAATTTCCTCCATAATTCTCGAGCAATAGTACTTGAACAAATAAATTCCCTACCAGGTTTGCTGCACCTGTCATAGGTTTATCATTATTTGAACAGGCTGATGTTAAGAAACACGCACAAAACACATAATTAAATCTCCGAATCGAAGCGAACGTGGTTTACACCGCCATCTTGGACTTTGGTGTCACTAAATAATTCAATCTTCCCGCCTCACTAAGCAAAACGTTGAGCCGTATCGTTGTGTGTAACTGAACCGTTTTTTTTTTTTTTTTTGCTCTCGCTCGCTTTGAACTCAAGCGTAGTCCATACACACTACTTCTAGTAGTGTTGGACCGAACTTTGCGTGTGGATTAGCTTTCTGTATTAACAAGGTCCCTCGCCATCAGGTGGACCCACCCGACTTCAGAGGTACTTGTAATTTACTATCCACAAGTCAAAGACGATAGGTCAACATTTTAGTCCAGCTGTCCAATATAGGGGTTGAACCCCTTACCTCGGCATCAGCACACCGGATGTTTAAGAACACGCATTCTTATCCATTCGGCCATGCTGACCTAGATTGAATGATCTGAGAACCATTGATGTTAACATTACAATGCGAACGGCTTCTCACTGCTGTATCAATTTTTGTACATAATTCATTGTTCCTTACGCCTCCTGATAATGGTCTATTGAACTGACTTCAAAGCTCTGTTGACAGATATAGTTTAATTTAGAGCAAACTTTGGGCTATTTGTCAAAGTCTTTGGCAATCTGAGTACAAAGTCTCTATGGCATTTTTTTGTTTTGTTTTTATCTTCTTCGATTCTTGGCTGTCCTTGTGTCCATGTGATTATCATGAGGCGGTTAGAGAAAAACACGAGGCAATAACATGAAGAATATATTGATAGTCATAATCATTATGTTGCTGAACTAACTGAGTTTGCGTTATGCAGTAATGTGCGGCTGCTGGCTTTCTAGTGACTGCCGCTTCCATAGACGACGAACTTAATTTTCGGGGCGGACTTTTGTGTTGGCATTCTAGCTGCGACATCGTGCATTGTATACTTGCGCGGGCTGTTGGTTTGTCGGAAATGCTATCTGTTATATTTTCACAATGCACTGTGGGTTGCTTTTGTGTGTGATATTCACTAGCACAGGAACAGGGCATTATGGGGAGTGAACCTTTGCCGTGATGTTGCAACCGCGACTAACGACTAACGTTATGTATTATGCATGCTACATTCACAAAGAACAACAAACATGGTGATACGAATGCTGTGCATATAAACAATACATAATAAATAACTGAGTGCAAACGAAGCAGAAGAAAAATTCACAATCTGGAAAGATCTAGATGTTTTGCCAATATTCTCCAGTTTGCTAGCCTCTTACGGCACGCTAGTAAATCCCACTATGTACCATTCACTTTTAAACCCTGTTTGTATAGGGTGTTCTGTAAGTCCACGGTATACTTTTCATTTCCCTCGGAAACCAAATGTACACTGCCAACAGATTTTTCTCAGATTATCTGTTTATTGTCCTTGCTTCACATCCATACACTTGTATGGATTCCATAAGACACTTCACTATTTGTATTTCTCACCTTTTTCTCTTTTTCTCACAGTTCCTTTTCACTATTTTTCTCAGTTTTTCTCACTGTTCTTCTCACTCATATGTAGACGGTCCGTAGCAAGAGGACCGACCTCTTATCCCATATGGCTCATTCTCTTCCCGCAAGAGCGGTTTGCATACAGCGTCGAACAAAGTACGAACTACGTAGGTTAAATAAACACGCATAGTATTGTTTGGCACTCATAGAAGGATGTAAAGATTAGAGGATGCACTAGACATAATAACATTTGAAAGCTATAGTTACCGGCCGGATTCGAACCTGTCACCTCCAAATGATGACAGCGCCTCGCTGCAGGAACAAGTGTACTTCGACGCATGACCAACTAGACACTCCAAAAAAGTGTCTTCATTAGATATTTATATCATACACATGAACCTACAACTATGGGATACGGACAGAATTCGTATCAAATAGCACCATAGGTCTCATAATTTTATATTAAACCAGCATAGGTCAAATAACAAACACACAAACACACCGGACCGTAAATGCTGTGTCCTGTATAGGTGAAAAGTTCAAATCCCGGGCGGTAACTATAGCTTTCAAATTTTACGTTGTCTAGTGCGTCCTCTAATCTCTACTTCCTTCTTCTCCTTCTATGAGCGATAAACAATACCATGTGTGTTTATTTGTTTTTCCGGTTTCAAGATGGCGACGGACGGTCGTGTTGTTTTGTGTTCGTTAACTTTTTCGCGTAAGGGATGGATTTATTCATCTCTTGCGTGTAATTGGTGTGCCAAGATGTAAAACCAGGAGTTTCTACTCAAGATCTGCGCGGGTGCTACGGAGTTCGTGCATCGAGCGAAGCCATCCTTGAGTGAATTTTCAGCAGCGTGTGTGGTTATCAGCAGTCTGTGTTTACGTTTTTTCAACATGGCGGAAGAACGTCTTCTTTCCGAGCGATCAACAGTCAACATAACGAAGCGGCGTGGTAGCCGTGCAGGGACAAAGAAGCAAGGTAAGCGCGGGGGTTTGAGACGTTTTAGACTCAAGTGTCACCGTCTAGGACTCAGGAACATCCGTATTCTATATTGGAACTGTGCCAGTGTAAAACAACGGGGCTCTATTTTAGAAACCCTAGTTTACAGGAACGACATTGTAGCACTCCAGGAGACGAGACTGGGCGATCAGCTACTCCGAATTGCCGGCTTCAAATGTTTCTACAACAGACGACATCTGGGAACGGCGATTCTCGTTCGCGACAGCATGGTGAGTAGTGGGTTACGTCCTATTTGATTAGGAAATCTGGATTGTGGTGCTGGATTGACCCCAATCCAGCTGGATTAGGGTTAGGGGTTAGGGGTTAGGGTTAGGGCTAGGGGTTAGGGTTAGGGGTTAGGGTTAGGGGTTAGGGTTTAGGGGTTAGGGTTAGGGTTTTTTGTCTGCTCCTAATTATACTTTCTGGATTGACCTCGCTGGATTGCCCCCTAAGCCAGCTCGGGACCATAGCGGGTTGGGTAGGGTAGGTATCTGGGTCATATGTAAGGGTCGATACATCTAAGAAAAGAGTTGTTTTCTAAGAGAAGATAATTGAGTGTGTGTATAATATTTTAACTAATTGTAAAAAATAAATAAAAAACATAAATAAATAAACAACAACCAGGGGCGCGCGGCGGCGGGCGCAGGAGCAAGCGCGGCCGATCGGTCGCGTGGAGCGGTCGACCCCAGTAAAACAGTGTCTTGTAGTACCCAAGTGGCCAGTCATTGCTGAGTGATCACTAGTCCGGTTATTGACGAGTACTGTGGTGGGGTTAGGTGGGTCGAAGTCTCGAACCGCGCCGGGTGTCATATGAAAATTATAATAAGTAAAAAGGTATATATGGCATGTATATGATCTGTAGTGGGTCGTAGTGGCTTATAAAACTATCATCATATAGATTACACCTCTTCAAATGAAAACCTTAAAAAAGTAAAGATGGCCTGTAGTAACGGTTGTAAGGGGGCGTGGCTTCGTGGTATTCGTTGTTAAGGGGTTGGTGAGTGGTGATGTACCTATATAACAGCTTCCGAACAATTTAAAGGGATGGGCGAGTGGCGAAGTGGCTAAGTAAATGCGTCGGTTCCTTGCTAAGAGACAGAGGAGTTGCTAGATAAAGGCTCCAGGTCGTTGTCAAGGGGTTGGTGAGTGTACAAATAGCTAAATAACTGCTTCTGATCCTTGTTAAGAGGTGGGCGAGGGGCGGATTGGTTGGATAATTACGCCCGTTCCTTGGTAAGAGCCAGGGTGATCGAGTGGAGAAGTGGGTAAATATAGGCATGGAGGTATACCACCGACACATTCAACGCATAATTTCGGCGTCGGTCGTCAGAAGACCAAGGATATTTTCATTATATGTCTATTGTAAAGGGGTCGACTGTTTGTTATAACGGGTTACTATTATCTATAGTGGCTGGGCCTTAAATACTATCAGCATACCGGTTACAGCTCTTCAAATGAAAACTTTGAAAGTGTAAAGATGGCCGATGGTTTTAGTGGGTATGACTTTGTGATATTCGTTGTTAAGGGGTGGGGTGAGTGGATGCGTAACTAGATAAACGCTTCCGAACACTATCATCGGGTTCGAATCCCAGTGGGGTGGTCTAGTGGTAGAAGAAATATTGATAATATTTGGTTACTTAGTTGTGATTTCGAGCTCGGTTGTTATTAACCCGGTTATGTTTAGAAAAGTAGAGGTGGTGTGCTGGTTGCGGAGTATGTTTAGGGGGTACCCCAGACACCGTGGAAGTGACAGGTTCGAATCTCGGAACTTTGTCGTGGGTAAGATTTCCAGTCATCAAGGTGTGGGTGTCGTCGCGGCCACAAGTCCCACCGCTGATGAAAAACACAGGCAGCAGATTTCACCCTTGTACCTACGAGTTACAAAATATAAGCTAACTTAACATTCAGAATATGACCTCAACAGGTGTTGCCAAAAATCAATACTTATTCTCATAACGGCTAATCCAGGGGATTATCGTCCTCGTAATGACCAAGTCAGGTTAATAATATTTCTTATATCTCCGCCATTGCAAATAGTTCGCGATATTAATAAATGTTCATATAAAGGTTGGAAGGGGATTAAAAGATTAACACCTATTGTCGGGACATCCAAGTAAAAATCAATAACACTACCCTCGATTTTTCTCATAATTGCCGATTGGAGATTATGGGCTAGGTGTATGTGTCCTTATTTAGTTAAAACAGGTGGTATGAGTAGGAGATATCACAAACAGTATCAGCATGTGCCACTCTGATCTTAAATATCAGTAGTTCGTTATTCTTGTGACATTGAAAACGCTTGTGGCTTGAAGACAGGATGGTGTACTATGTTATTGGGTGGTGTATATAGATTGACCAGTATGTGAAGTTGATAAGGTCACCCCTGCCAGCGCATCGTAGCTGTGTTGTGACTTGTCGCCTATTACATCCGGGTGTAAAAATAACCAAAAATATTTCACATCAACTCAGACATGCCTCTATATAGCTGCACTGCGAACATGGCTAGAGTCTACTTTAGGAAAGTATCGTGTATCTGTGTATACGGGTTTACCACTGCTTATAGATGTGTGCAGTATTATTAGAAAGCGGCCGTTATGTCTACATTATCAAAGTATGTTGCCTTACAGAGCTGGTATAGTATCTATGTGTCTGCTACGTTGTATGTTTTGTCATGTTGCCTTGTAGTATTTGGAGGGAGTTTCATGCGGTTGTCTAGTGAACTTTTTAAAAACTATGTCTCAGAATCCACAACGCCACTGGCATTAGAGGCTTTTCAACTTGTCTGCTCATTGACCACGCTTCACAGTCATACTAAAGTACGGGTTCTATGTAGTACTTAAACACTCCTTTTATTTCTCATTACAGTTGTCAACTTTATATTAGTCAGTATGTTTTCCAATTTGCAAAAGACAACCTTCATCACAGCGATTCTTGTTCCAACGCTTTAAAGCCACCTCCTATCAGACATTTTTTTCTTTCCTTTTATGCTCACGGCTACCGTTTCCCCATTTCAAGCTCCATGTCTCTACTTCGTATGCATTAGTGTGGTAGAAGTAAACCGATAACGCACAAGATAGACGTATATTATCACACTGTATATGAACATGTGGGAAACGGCTACATCCGGGCAAAGAGGGCGTTGTATCTGTCACATGCGTATGGATACAGCCGAGACACGTGGTTAAGAGGGATACTACAGAAAAAAAAACGGTATTATGTTGGCGATCGAACCAGGGGACCTAATTCGTGATGACCACCATGTACGGGAGTGATTCTGCCCCCTCGTCAACAGGGCGTCGGAGGTTTAAAAGGGTGTTCATTCTCTCGCTTTTCTATTTCCGAGTCGTCATAGGGTCACCAAGTAACAGTAAAGAACACGAAACTACTACTACCAAGGCCTCTATACACCACAAGGCAGTTTCGAATATAATATACACAACTATAATCAAGTCATCACAGTATTCAACTAACCCGTTCTCATAGACATAGAGGAGAGATGTGAGCACCGAGGCCAGTTGGGGGAGGTGTACCTTTTACTTAACATCTATCGGGTCATACACCGACGAGTGTTTAGCTATATTTATCATATAATATTACCCGTGAACACAACAAGCTTCCCCGGATCAGTCTTAGGCTTCTCATATAACATGACATATCACGTACCCGCTGTCCTGACCAGCAAAGTTATCGCTTCTCAGAGCAGACATTTACACTTTCATTAATTCTTCTGCCTGGCCAAAGGGGTCTTTGCATCTTTCCGCAGAAACCTAGTTCCAATGCTAATATATGTTTTTCAATGTGTCGGCTCATTACCACATTTCACATCCTGACAAAAGTACAGGTTCTATGTTCCACTCCAACAGTCAAATAAGAAAAAAATGTTAGCCAAATTATTAAAATGTTGGCCAAATATAGAAATATATCGACCAGACGTATAAAATATAGTAAAATTTGTTAGCCAAACTTATAAAACTCGGGGTCAAAATAAGAAATATCTCAACCAAGCGTATAAGAAATAGGAAAAAGGCTAGTCAAACTAATGAAAATGTTGGCCAAATACAGAAATATCTCGACCAACTTATAAAATGTAGGAAAAATTGTTAGCCAAACTGACAAAACTGTTAGCCAAAATAAGAAACGTCTCGGCCAACTTATAAAATGTAGGAAAATTGTTAGCTAAACTGACAAAACAGTTGGTCAAAATAAGAAACGTCTCGACTAACATTATAAAAAGTAGGAAAAATTGTAACCAAATTAATTTAAAAAGGTGACCAAAATAGGAAATATCTCGACCAAACTTATGAAAAGTAGGAAAATTGTTCGTCAAATGTGACAAATATTGGGCAAGTAGGAAATCATGTTAGCCAAATAGGAAAAATATCGATCAAACTTATAGATGTCTCGGCCAAACTTATAAAATGTATGAACATATGTTAGCCAAAGGTGAAAAAACATTGACCAAGTAATGAAATATCTCATCCGAATTTATAACAAGTAAGAAAATATGCTAGTAAAATCAAGAAATATGTCGACTGAAGTTATACAATAGGCGAAACGATGGACAAACTTATAAAGATGTCGACCGTTATAAGAAAATGTATTACCCAAATTAGGAAAAAATATTGACCAAGTTTTGAAATATCTCGACCAAACTTACAAAAAATAGGAAAATATGTCGACTAAAGTAGGAACATTTGTTAGCCAAAGATGAAAAATATTGGTCAAGTAAAGAAATATCGCATCCAAACTTTTAAAATGTAGGAAACTTTATTAACCAAATGTGAAAAATATTGTCCAAGTAAAGACATGTTACAACTAATCTTATAAATAGCTCAACCATACTTATGAAAAGGAGGAAAATGTGTTAACCTAATGGGGAAAATATTGGCCAAGTGAAGAAAAAGTTACATCAAATCTTATAAAACTTAGGAAAATGTGTTAACCTAATGAGAAAAATATCGACCAATTGAAGAAAAAAGTTACACAAAACTTATAAAACTTAGGGAAATGTGTTAACCAAATGGGAAAAATATTGACCAAGTGAAGAAAAAAGTTACACAACACTTATAAAACTTAGGAAAATGTGTTAACCTAATGAGAAAAATATCGCCCAATTGAAGAAAAAAGTTACACAAAACTTATAAAACTTAGGAAAATGTGTTAACCTAATGAGAAAAATATTGACCAAGTAAAGAAAAACGTACACCAAACTTCTGAAAAGTAAGAAAATTTGTTAACCAAATGGGAAAAATATTGACCAAGTGGAGAAATATCTCAACCATACTTATGAAAAGGAGAAAAATGTGTTAACCAAATGGGAAAAATATTGGCCAAGTGGAGAAATATCTCAACCATACTTATGAAAAGGAGGAAAATGTGTTAACCAAATGGGAAAAATATTGGCCAAGTGGAGAAATATCTCAACCATACTTATGAAAAGGAGGAAAATGTGTTAACCTAATGAGAAAAATATCGCCCAAGTGAAGAAAAAAGTTACACAAAACTGATAAAACTTAGGAAAATGTGTTAACCTAATGAGAAAAATACCAAGTAAAGAATAATTTACACAAAACTTCTGAAAAGTAGGAACATTTGTTAACCAAAAGGGAAAAATATATGGGCTAAACTATGAAATATGTTGACCGAACTAAGAAAGTGTGTTAACCAAAGGGGGAAAAATGTTGGTCAAAACATGAAACATCTCGACCAAACTTATAAATATCTCATGTAAACTTATAAAAAAAAAGTAGGAACAAATATTGCTTCTGTAGTTATGTCAAACGTGTCTTGAACTTTTATCTGAACAGACATTTCACAAGACATAATCATCAACGTCAACACTTTCCCTCTTTTACATTACCGAAAGTTTCAACTTATCAGTCCAGAGTATCCACTAAAGAAGCACTTATGCATACTAATCACCCAGCTCTTCACACTCTTGGTTTTTTTTTTCTTTTCTAACGCAAAGTGTCTCTGTCTTTCATAGATAGCTTCACAACTTTTCTATGTAGCACCACTAACAACTCCAAACCTTCGTTTCACATGAGCTCTAATGAAACAGTCATAACAACATTTAGGGCAATCTGTGGCTCCACCTGGGATAGTTTCAATATCATCTGAGTATTCGTCAGCAAAGATCCACTTCCCATGGCTGATATCTTCAACTTTCTATACCACAATGTCTGCTACATTAACCTTCCATTGGTCCATCTTTCAACAATACAAAGAGTGTTCTCGAAGTCTAGCTAACATAACATTGCTTACTTTGTCCACCTCTATCACACTTTGTCATTTCACAGCTGCAATAGCGGCAAGTCTGCAACCAACCAACAGTGTCTGTTATGAAGTCGACCTTTCTTAAAGCCACGTCTGCCTTACTGAACCCTTGAATACCCTCTACCACATCGTCTAACCGACTTTCAACATTTCATACCAAATAACATTAACATTCTCTTTGATTACAGAACAACTGATTTTCTGCTGACTAAGCAGATTTTCCAACCCCGTGGAGATAAATCATATGCCCCCTAACCTACTAGGCGCTATTCTAGACAACGAATATGGTCATCGACCAGCACCCCTAGGCAGAACTTGAAAAAACAACAGAGCTTGGGTTATTGAGACGAATGAGTTGCATTCCTTGGACTACCAGAAAGACATCAAACACAACAAACTCTTTCTTACTAACCCTAACCCTAAGTATACATCAACTAACCCTAACCCTAAACCTAAGTATACATCAACTAACCCTAACCCTAACCCTAACTATACAACAAACTCTTTCTTAAGAGACATAGATACAAACCAGTGTTAGAAATGAAAAAGTTAAATTTATGTGATTACATTTTAATTAAAATTTAAAACTAATAAATCGCACTTTTATTGCTCGCTTCACTTAATATACAGATATAGGGTAAGTATAGGTATAAGTTAGGTATAGGACATATATCAAGCTTACATCTTGCGCAATAAAAGTGCGATTTATTAGTTTTAAATTTTAATTAAAATGTAATCACATAAATTTAACTTTTTCATTTCTAACACTGGTTTGTATCTATGTCTCTTAAGAAAGAGTTTGTTGTATAGTTAGGGTTAGGGTTAGGGTTAGTTGATGTATACTTAGGTTTAGGGTTAGGGTTAGTTGATGTATACTTAGGGTTAGGGTTAGTAAGAAAGAGTTTGTTGTGTTTGATGTCTTTCTGGTAGTCCAAGGAATGCAACTCATTCGTCTCAATAACCCAAGCTCTGTTGTTTTTTCAAGTTCTGCCTAGGGGTGCTGGTCGATGACCATATTCGTTGTCTAGAATAGCGCCTAGTAGGTTAGGGGGCATATGATTTATCTCCACGGGGTTGGAAAATCTGCTTAGTCAGCAGAAAATCAGTTGTTCTGTAATCAAAGAGAATGTTAATGTTATTTGGTATGAAATGTTGAAAGTCGGTTAGACGATGTGGTAGAGGGTATTCAAGGGTTCAGTAAGGCAGACGTGGCTTTAAGAAAGGTCGACTTCATAACAGACACTGTTGGTTGGTTGCAGACTTGCCGCTATTGCAGCTGTGAAATGACAAAGTGTGATAGAGGTGGACAAAGTAAGCAATGTTATGTTAGCTAGACTTCGAGAACACTCTTTGTATTGTTGAAAGATGGACCAATGGAAGGTTAGTGTAGCAGACATTGTGGTATAGAAAGTTGAAGATATCAGCCATGGGAAGTGGATCTTTGCTGACGAATACTCAGATGATATTGAAACTATCCCAGGTGGAGCCACAGATTGCCCTAAATGTTGTTATGACTGTTTCATTAGAGCTCATGTGAAACGAAGGTTTGGAGTTGTTAGTGGTGCTACATAGAAAAGTTGTGAAGCTATCTATGAAAGACAGAGACACTTTGCGTTAGAAAAGAAAAAAAAAACCAAGAGTGTGAAGAGCTGGGTGATTAGTATGCATAAGTGCTTCTTTAGTGGATACTCTGGACTGATAAGTTGAAACTTTCGGTAATGTAAAAGAGGGAAAGTGTTGACGTTGATGATTATGTCTTGTGAAATGTCTGTTCAGATAAAAGTTCAAGACACGTTTGACATAACTACAGAAGCAATATTTGTTCCTACTTTTTTTTAATAAGTTTACACGAGATATTTATAAGCTTGGTCGAGATGTTTCATGTTTTGACCAACATTTTTCCCCCTTTGGTTAACACACTTTCTTAGTTCGGTCAACATATTTCATAGTTTAGCCCATATATTTTTCCCTTTTGGTTAACAAATTTTCTTACTTTTCAGAAGTTTGGTGTAAGTTTATTCTTTACTTGGTCAATATTTTTCTCATTAGGTTAACACATTTTCCTAAGTTTTATAAGTTTTGTGTAACTTTTTTCTTCAATTGGGCGATATTTTTCTCATTAGGTTAACACATTTTCCTAAGTTTTATAAGTATTGGTGTAGACTATTTTCTTCACTTGGGCGATATTTTTCTCATTAGGTTAACACATTTTCCTCCTTTTCATAAGTATGGTTGAGATATTTCTCCACTTGGCCAATATTTTTCCCATTTGGTTAACACATTTTCTCCTTTTCATAAGTATGGTTGAGATATTTCTCCACTTGGTCAATATTTTTCCCATTTGGTTAACAAATTTTCTTACTTTTCAGAAGTTTGGTGTACGTTTTTCTTTACTTGGTCAATATTTTTCTCATTAGGTTAACACATTTTCCTAAGTTTTATAAGTTTTGTGTAACTTTTTTCTTCAATTGGGCGATATTTTTCTCATTAGGTTAACACATTTCCTAAGTTTTATAAGTTTTGTGTAACTTTTTTCTTCACTTGGCCAATATTTTCTCATTAGGTTAACACATTTCCCTAAGTTTTATAAGTTTTGTGTAACTTTTTTCTTCAATTGGTCGATATTTTTCTCATTAGGTTAACACATTTTCCTAAGTTTTATAAGATTTGATGTAGACTATTTTCTTCACTTGGCCAATATTTTCCCCATTAGGTTAACACATTTTCCTCCTTTTCATAAGTATGGTTGAGCTATTTATAAGATTAGTTGTAACATGTCTTTACTTGGACAATATTTTTCACATTTGGTTAATAAAGTTTCCTACATTTTAAAAGTTTGGATGCGATATTTCTTTACTTGACCAATATTTTTCATCTTTGGCTAACAAATGTTCCTACTTTAGTCGACATATTTTCCTATTTTTTGTAAGTTTGGTCGAGATATTTCAAAACTTGGTCAATATTTTTTCCTAATTTGGGTAATACATTTTCTTATAACGGTCGACATCTTTATAAGTTTGTCCATCGTTTCGCCTATTGTATAACTTCAGTCGACATATTTCTTGATTTTACTAGCATATTTTCTTACTTGTTATAAATTCGGATGAGATATTTCATTACTTGGTCAATATTTTTTCACCTTTGGCTAACAAATGTTCATACATTTTATAAGTTTGGCCGAGACATCTATAAGTTTGATCGATATTTTTCCTATTTGGCTAACATGATTTCCTACTTGCCCAATATTTGTCACATTTGACGAACAATTTTCCTACTTTTCATAAGTTTGGTCGAGATATTTCCTATTTTGGTCACCTTTTTAAATTAATTTGGTTACAATTTTTCCTACTTTTTATAATGTTAGTCGAGACGTTTCTTATTTTGACCAACTGTTTTGTCAGTTTAGCTAACAATTTTTCCTACATTTTATAAGTTGGCCGAGACGTTTCTTATTTTGGCTAACAGTTTTGTCAGTTTGGCTAACAATTTTTCCTACATTTTATAAGTTGGTCGAGATATTTCTGTATTTGGCCAACATTTTCATTAGTTTGACTAGCCTTTTTCCTATTTCTTATACGCTTGGTTGAGATATTTCTTATTTTGACCCCGAGTTTTATAAGTTTGGCTAACAAATTTTACTATATTTTATACGTCTGGTCGATATATTTCTATATTTGGCCAACATTTTAATAATTTGGCTAACATTTTTTTCTTATTTGACTGTTGGAGTGGAACATAGAACCTGTACTTTTGTCAGGATGTGAAATGTGGTAATGAGCCGACACATTGAAAAACATATATTAGCATTGGAACTAGGTTTCTGCGGAAAGATGCAAAGACCCCCTTTGGCCAGGCAGAAGAATTAATGAAAGTGTAAATGTCTGCTCTGAGAAGCGATAACTTTGCTGGTCAGGACAGCGGGTACGTGATATGTCATGTTATATGAGAAGCCTAAGACTGATCCGGGGAAGCTTGTTGTGTTCACGGGTAATATTATATGATAAATATAGCTAAACACTCGTCGGTGTATGACCCGATAGATGTTAAGTAAAAGGTACACCTCCCCCAACTGGCCTCGGTGCTCACATCTCTCCTCTATGTCTATGAGAACGGGTTAGTTGAATACTGTGATGACTTGATTATAGTTGTGTATATTATATTCGAAACTGCCTTGTGGTGTATAGAGGCCTTGGTAGTAGTAGTTTCGTGTTCTTTACTGTTACTTGGTGACCCTATGACGACTCGGAAATAGAAAAGCGAGAGAATGAACACCCTTTTAAACCTCCGACGCCCTGTTGACGAGGGGGCAGAATCACTCCCGTACATGGTGGTCATCACGAATTAGGTCCCCTGGTTCGATCGCCAACATAATACCGTTTTTTTTTCTGTAGTATCCCTCTTAACCACGTGTCTCGGCTGTATCCATACGCATGTGACAGATACAACGCCCTCTTTGCCCGGATGTAGCCGTTTCCCACATGTTCATATACAGTGTGATAATATACGTCTATCTTGTGCGTTATCGGTTTACTTCTACCACACTAATGCATACAAGTAGAGACATGGAGCTTGAAATGGGGAAACGGTAGCCGTGAGCATAAAAGGAAAGAAAAAAATGTCTGATAGGAGGTGGCTTTAAAGCGTTGGAACAAGAATCGCTGTGATGAAGGTTGTCTTTTGCAAATTGGAAAACATACTGACTAATATAAAGTTGACAACTGTAATGAGAAATAAAAGGAGTGTTTAAGTACTACATAGAACCCGTACTTTAGTATGACTGTGAAGCGTGGTCAATGAGCAGACAAGTTGAAAAGCCTCTAATGCCAGTGGCGTTGTGGATTCTGAGACATAGTTTTTAAAAAGTTCACTAGACACCCGCATGAAACTCCCTCCAAATACTACAAGGCAACATGACAAAACATACAACGTAGCAGACACATAGATACTATACCAGCTCTGTAAGGCAACATACTTTGATAATGTAGACATAACGGCCGCTTTCTAATAATACTGCACACATCTATAAGCAGTGGTAAACCCGTATACACAGATACACGATACTTTCCTAAAGTAGACTCTAGCCATGTTCGCAGTGCAGCTATATAGAGGCATGTCTGAGTTGATGTGAAATATTTTTGGTTATTTTTACACCCGGATGTAATAGGCGACAAGTCACAACACAGCTACGATGCGCTGGCAGGGGTGACCTTATCAACTTCACATACTGGTCAATCTATATACACCACCCAATAACATAGTACACCATCCGTCTTCAAGCCACAAGCGTTTTCAATGTCACAAGAATAACGAACTACTGATATTTAAGATCAGAGTGGCACATGCTGATACTGTTTGTGATATCTCCTACTCATACCACCTGTTTTAACTAAATAAGGACACATACACCTAGCCCATAATCTCCAATCGGCAATTATGAGAAAAATCGAGGGTAGTGTTATTGATTTTTACTGGATGTCCCGACAATAGGTGTTAATCTTTTAATCCCCTTCCAACCTTTATATGAACATTTATTAATATCGCGAACTATTTGCAATGGCGGAGATATAAGAAATATTATTAACCTGACTTGGTCATTACGAGGACGATAATCCCCTGGATTAGCCGTTATGAGAATAAGTATTGATTTTTGGCAACACCTGTTGAGGTCATATTCTGAATGTTAAGTTAGCTTATATTTTGTGACTCGTAGGTACAAGGGTGAAATCTGCTGCCTGTGTTTTTCATCAGCGGTGGGACTTGTGGCCGCGACGACACCCACACCTTGATGACTGGAAATCTTACCCACGACAAAGTTCCGAGATTCGAACCTGTCACTTCCACGGTGTCTGGGGTACCCCCTAAACATACTCCGCAACCAGCACACCACCTCTACTTTTCTAAACATAACCGGGTTAATAACAACCGAGCTCGAAATCACAACTAAGTAACCAAATATTATCAATATTTCTTCTACCACTAGACCACCCCACTGGGATTCGAACCCGATGATAGTGTTCGGAAGCGTTTATCTAGTTACGCATCCACTCACCCCACCCCTTAACAACGAATATCACAAAGTCATACCCACTAAAACCATCGGCCATCTTTACACTTTCAAAGTTTTCATTTGAAGAGCTGTAACCGGTATGCTGATAGTATTTAAGTCCCAGCCACTATAGATAATAGTAACCCCGTTATAACAAACAGTCGACCCCTTTACAATAGACATATAATGAAAATATCCTTGGTCTTCTGACGACCGACGCCGAAATTATGCGTTGAATGTGTCGGTGGTATACCTCCATGCCTATATTTACCCACTTCTCCACTCGATCACCCTGGCTCTTACCAAGGAACGGGCGTAATTATCCAACCAATCCGCCCCTCGCCCACCTCTTAACAAGGATCAGAAGCAGTTATTTAGCTATTTGTACACTCACCAACCCCTTGACAACGACCTGGAGCCTTTATCTAGCAACTCCTCTGTCTCTTAGCAAGGAACCGACGCATTTACTTAGCCACTTCGCCACTCGCCCATCCCTTTAAATTGTTCGGAAGCTGTTATATAGGTACATCACCACTCACCAACCCCTTAACAACGAATACCACGAAGCCACGCCCCCTTACAACCGTTACTACAGGCCATCTTTACTTTTTTAAGGTTTTCATTTGAAGAGGTGTAATCTATATGATGATAGTTTTATAAGCCACTCCGACCCACTACAGATCATATACATGCCATATATACCTTTTTACTTATTATAATTTTCATATGACACCCGGCGCGGTTCGAGACTTCGACCCACCTAACCCCACCACAGTACTCGTCAATAACCGGACTAGTGATCACTCAGCAATGACTGGCCACTTGGGTACTACAAGACACTGTTTTACTGGGGTCGACCGCTCCACGCGACCGATCGGCCGCGCTTGCTCCTGCGCCCGCGGCCGCGCGCCCCTGGTTGTTGTTTATTTATTTATGTTTTTTATTTATTTTTTACAATTAGTTAAAATATTATACACACACTCAATTATCTTCTCTTAGAAAACAACTCTTTTCTTAGATGTATCGACCCTTACATATGACCCAGATACCTACCCTACCCAACCCGCTATGGTCCCGAGCTGGCTTAGGGGGCAATCCAGCGAGGTCAATCCAGAAAGTATAATTAGGAGCAGACAAAAAACCCTAACCCTAACCCCTAAACCCTAACCCCTAACCCTAACCCCTAACCCTAACCCCTAGCCCTAACCCTAACCCCTAACCCCTAACCCTAATCCAGCTGGATTGGGGTCAATCCAGCACCACAATCCAGATTTCCTAATCAAATAGGACGTAACCCACTACTATGGTGGTGTCAGAGCTAGACATGTCCAGTTGGGACAGTGACGATATACAAATACAGGCGTTGAGAGTTCATTCCAGTATACCATTCGTGTTGGTTAATGTTTATGCCCGCAATGCGAGTGTGGACGCCCAGAAGTGGCAGTGCTTAAGTGGCATATTAGGCCACGAGAGAAATGTTATTTTCTGTGGTGACTTCAACGCTAAAGGCAGATCATGGGGAAACACTTCCTCCAATACACAAGGGGAGGAGCTCGAGACTGCACTGGAAACCATCGACCTGGTTTGTATCAACAGTGGCTGTGTCACCAGGACAGCAAGCCGTCCAGGCGATGAGGACAGTGCTATTGATCTGGCGCTAGTTTCACCTTCACTCACTACAGTGTGTAGATGGGGTGTCCTAGGACACCATGGCAGCGACCACCACCCTTGCAGCATATTGGTGGAGAAAGGCAGAACCAGGCAGCACAAGCTAAAGGTAAAGACGTTCCAGTATGACAGTACAGGGCAAGATGTGGTGAGCAAAATAAGACGTGACAAGCGCAGAACGTTTCAGGGCAGGAGAAAAAGCTGGGAGCAGCCACCGTGGTGGAGTTTCGAGGTGGAGAAGGCTTGGGTGGATAAGCGTAGTGCTGTAAGGAGATGGCAAAATGCCAAGAAGAACAGAGCTGGTCATCCTAGTCCCTGCTTGCACTTAGAAAGAGAGATGCACACAAAAGTAAGCTATTTCAAAAAACTGGTCAAGGTGGTTAAAAGCGAAAAATGGGCAGAGGTGTGTCAAAGAGTAAGCACAGACAAGTCACTGAAATTGTTCTGGCGACTACATAAAAGCATGAGTGGGGTAGTCAAGAATAAGAGCATTTCTGACTTCCAAGGTGCTGACCTCATCTGGCAGAGGACTGATGAGGACAAGGGCAAAGCCCTCTTTGAACGCTACCTTGAGCAGAGCAACCAGACAGACATGGGAGGCCGGAATCTGGCCAAGGAGGTCACCTCAGACAGATGCAAGGCCCAGAACACTTCGGATGAAGACACAGTGACAGTGAAAGAAATCAAGGCTGTGCTTCGACGATCAAAAAACAGTGCTCCAGGTCCTGATGGCATAAGATACGACGACATAAATAGGTGTACCGACAATGAGCTAGAGAAACTAGCAGACATGTACAACAACAGTATAGGGAGTGCTAGCATCAAGGAGGAATGGTTACATAGCTATCTGATTCCCTTGCCGAAGCCTGACAAAGACCACAAAAAAATTCAGGGATATCGAATTATAACCATGCAGAATACAGTAGGCAAGCTGCTGGAGAAGGTAATTGCCAGGAAAATATCAAGCCAACTAGAGAGGCAAGGTGTTTTCCCACCTACCCTGGGTGGGTACCGTCCAAAAAGAGAAACCTGGACCAATGCAGCAGTCTTTGCCCATGATGTCTATGAAGGTTTCCACTCAGGCACTGAAACTGTTGCTGCAGCGATTGATCTTGAGGACGCATACAACAGAGTACCACTGGATTTTTTAATGTTTCAGCTTCTTGAACTAAACGTAAGTCCATTCCTCCTTAGTTGGATCGCTGCAGCCCTCTTCCAACGGAAAGTAGTTTTTAGATGTGGCAGTTGGACTTCGGAACCAACAACAATATATCCTGGCCTACCACAGGGATCACCATTATCTCCGGTACTGTTCAACGCCTACACAGTGAGAATCACCAGTGAGCAGATCACTGGACCTGGCAGGACATTGTCATATGCCGATGATGTTTTAGTGTATCGTCAGGGTAAGGATAGAGAGGAGGTTGCTGTGGAACTACAAACCGAACTCAATCGCATAAGTACTTGGTGTGATGAAGCTGGGGCAATGGTCAACCCAACAAAGGCAACAGTGACTTGGTTCTCGTTGAATAATCATATTGTCAACAATCCAACACCAACTGTAATGCTGTGTTCAGAGACGGTGGAAAGAACGCAGGCAATGAATTACCTGGGGATACTGTTTGATCGAAGCCTTGCTTATAATGTGCACATAGACCAGGTGATAACAAAGGCCAAGCGGGGCTTGGCAGCGATGCGGGTGATGGCGGCAGCAAACTGTGAGCAGCGCCATCTATGTCTTCTGTACGAGGGGCTGGTCATGTCTGTTTTGGAGTATGCAATGGCAATCCTGACTCTCAGCCATAAGCAGATAGAAAGGATGGAAAGGATACAGAATGAAGCTATGCGCATTATTCTTGGATGTACAAGAGATACAGCATGCAGGGCGATGCGCTACCTTCTTGATTTTCCAACCATTGAAGAGAGAATGCAAGTTTGCAGGGCACGCGCCTACCTCAGAATTAACGCAAACACACAGCATCCACTGCATAGTGAAATTAGGAAGGTGAAGGGCAGCAGGTTAAAAAGAGGACGGTCGTGGATGGGTCAAGCCGAAGACATTCTTCAACAGGTGTGTTCACTTGAGGACTTAGAACCTGGCGAGGAGTGGGTGCAAGTGCCAACAGACTTCTGCACATCCTTTTCAGTTTGCATCCAACTAGATAGAACATGCAGACAAGAAAATCCGGCTGCTGTGGAGGCTGAAGTACAAGCGTTGATTTTCGAGAATTCGCTAGACAGTGACGCGGTCATCTACACAGATGGGTCGGTCGTCCGACATGTGAGAAGCTCATGGGCCTTTACAGCTCGGGCCGGAGGGAGAATTGTGAAGGAGGACTCTGGTGCTTTCACTGAAACCACAAGTAGCCTGACCATGGAAGTCATGGCAGTAAGTAAAGCAATAACATGGCTCGAGACACAGACATTCACTAGGGCTTGTTTCCTTAGCGACTCAATGAACATGATCAAGAGGATAGAGGAGGGGTCGATCCGAAGAGAATGGTTGCTGCCTCTGGAGCGGTCTCGGCTGGCAAAGATTAGTTTCATCTTCGTGCCAGGTCATGCGGGAGTACAAGGAAATGAGCGGGCTGACAAGCTCGCAGGTGAGGCTACTGTGGAGGGCGGACGCGCCATGGACCAGGCTGACATTCTGAATGCTCTACGAGAAGTGAGACTTTTGCAAGAACCAAGTGATGACTGTGAATCTACAACAATGGCCAGACTGCGAGAGCAGCAAATTAAAAGAGGGGTGGCCAAACAAGAACACTACGCAGGAAGCCAAAGAAGATTGATAAACCAACACAGAACTGGCGTCGTTAGCCGCTACACGCTGCGGGATTTTCTGAGGAGGGGATCCGAGCACTTATGGACTGAATGGTCCGATGTGCAACGAGGATGATCTGTCGACTAACTAACTAACTAACATTACTGTATTAGTGGCCTCACAGGGTTCCCCAATTGAATCCCTGTGTAATACGTAGTTTAAGCCGCGACCCCCAGGAGTCTCCGAAAAAAACTGCACTCGTGAACCGAACGAATCGAACCCACAACCTTCGGAGCCCGTAATCAAACCCAAATCTTCGGAGCGCGATGCAGACGACGTAACAACTTCACCACGGAAACTCCCGCGCAGAACAACCGATGAGCAGGTCCTGCGAGTAACAAATGAAAACCGTAAATCGATTACAAATGAAAACCGTAATTCGAGACATTAGATTTAGAGAGTCAAGATTTTTGGGCACGCTATCATGTGAAATAAACTTGAAGACTTGACGAACACTGCCAAACTTGATGCTAAAAGAGCAAGCGGAAGGCAAAGAGGTAATACAGGGTGTTTGTAAAGTCTCACGACACTTTGCATGTAGAACAATTTTGAAAAAATTAAGAACATGACGTCATCACAAAATGTACTCAAACATGCATTACATTATTACAATAACGCTTGTTGTTTGGGAAACTGGAGAGTGCCAATGAAGTATTCATTAGAACTTATTCAACAAATTTCTAACCGTAATGCTATGAGGAGGCTGTTTATCAGGAAATCTTGCTATAAATCTTTGAACAACCATGCGTGTTGTTCGCCATTTCGAAACACCTTTTCAATCCAAAACAAAATTATTTCTTTAGTTGATAACACCATTCTGTTTACAGTGCAAAGAATAACTCCATCAGACAACAATCATTTGCTGCATATTGCTTCACTATGGACAGTTAGCACATTTTATGATGACGTCATTTACTTCATTTATTGAAAATTGTACTACATACAAAGTGTAGTGAGACTTTACAAACACCCGTTTCCTAGATGGCACGGCTACATGGCATCATCGGGACAAGAACACAGATTTGATTCGAGACTGGTGATCGTGTGAGATGGCTATCCATGACCTCCCGCCATTAACGCCTTGGTACTTGATGCTACTCCACTACCTCTCCTCGTGATCGTTGTTAGTGAATCGGACATCTAACCTTTTCAGATAGAGGCGAAAAACTAGGTGGTGCCTCTCGTTTACACTGTGCACTGTAGGGTGGTAAATATAATAAATTAGAATAAGGACAGGTTTCGCTAGGGGTATTCAGTATGAATGGGGTCTAAAACCCAAACACGCCCTCTATAGGAATTAATATATTGGCTCGTAACCCCCAAGTATTGAACAAGGCAGAAAAGGGTGCAAGTTTAACACTAACATAGAAGAAATGTTTCCCATAGAAGGCTGGGAGATCCGGGAAGTTCCACCACAAACACCCGAGTACTAATCACTCTACCCAGAGGGTGTGTCTATGTGTAAGTGCCCCGCCCCACATTTAATCTCCCACATATATATAAACAATGACAAGTATCCACTGTCATGCACATCCACAGTATTATACAACAGAGGGACAACAACCAATGTTAGACGCAACAACTGGATTACATGACAGAGGAAAACAGCCATTGTTAGACAAAAACAGTACACTAACTCACTGTATCACATAACAGTAACAATAACTGGACTATAACCATCAATTTTGGAACAACAGGTTAACAATGAAGTAACTGCAAGGCTTGGTTAAACCAAACAAACAAACAATTGTATTGTGGAAACATTTGGGTTCTGGAAAATCCTGTTGGCTACAATATGGTGACATGGACATGAAAAATTGTCACGTTTCAGGCAATGCACACAAAGTCTACAACCAAACAGAAGTCCCCAAGAATATTTCCCCAAAAAAGGTTCACATCAAATACATGTGTCAAACACAAAACAAAGTAAATCCATACAAAGAAATAGATAAAGAAAATCTATCTAATCTGTCTCTAGAACTATCCTATGGGCTGATGATGACTCCCTCTCCTTCAATATCCACTAGACAAAGTCTGGCCATAATCACACTCTCTATAATCCAGGAAAACAGCTGCTTTGCATATATCCACTATTTAGAAAATTGGGGATTGCACACACACACACACGGAGCTTCCACTTCTGGATCATATATCCATCGCGAAAACCATGTAGGAGTAATCCATATGAATCCATTGTGGATATACTGTAATCTCTCAAGTCACAGTTGCTAAGTCACTGGGCTAGGAGCGTTCCAGGGTGATATAACAGACAGGTATAAATAAGTCTGAAGCATTCTGGCGTGGCGTGACACATAGGAGTCCATGTGATTGATTAGATCAGGATCAGGCACAAACACTTTCAGTATCTCTTTGGATGAGGAGTGACATCACATAATCCATTAGAATTTCCTGACAGAACTAACTTGAATGGGGCATGAATATTCCAGCCCCTTTCTCTGGGTTAAGATGTAGGTTATTCTTTCTTCAGCTGAATATACGACTTGATTGACCGGGAGTTGGTATGGTGCTTGATTATCCATGTCTGGGATATGATGGATGAGAAGATTCAAAGGAAGCTGGGAGTTCACAAAATCAGTTGGTAAATCCATACTGGTAAATGATGGTGAATTCCAGACTATCCATGAGCCTCTGGAATATGACAGTTGAACGTGGAATTAGGCGGTGACTTTTAGAAGAGGTTATACTCTGTATCCATCTAGGCCAGGCATGCCTCATGTCTTTGCAGACATTGAAAATATTAACCCCATCTGTAAGTTCCCACTTCCGCATATTCAAAATCCAGTAATTATCCAGGCATTGACGTTCAGGGTGTGTAGCAGTAACCCGCACTCATTGTAGAATATTAGAGGAGGCTGATATCCCAGTTTCCTGCCTCTAAATCCAAACAAGTTGACCATAACTTCAGTTCCAAGCATGGTGACTAGTGCCAATACTCCACCGCCATCTCTAGCGCCTATGTAGAGTGAAGAAGAACAGGGTCGATATAGATTAGTAATACAACCCAAACATTGATAATTGTATCATAATAAAATCTACATTCTTATAACAATGTATCTTAATAAAACATACATTCTGATAACAATGGATCATAATAAACCATACATTCTGATACCAATGTATCATAATTAAAATTAGAGGGAACAAAAGGGGAGAAGAAAGAAAGGTGACAATAGTTGCCTAGCACTTGTCGCCTACTGTAGAGTTTTGTCTCCCTCCAAATGTGAGTGAGATATCTACTCAATAGGTACATTTCTTCGGGACTGATACTGGAGCTTCCTGGGAGGTTTTCTTCACCTCCTAAATATGCAACCATCTTTTGATAGTACCGCTGTCACATCTCTTATAACAGCATTTATTACAGCATCAAGCAGTAACAATCATGAGCATAAAAGGTAAAATACTCATAAAAGAGAAATCATGGGAATCTTTTCCCATACACTTGAGATTATGTATATCATACCACATGAAAATCCCATAACATCATTTATGAAAATAAAAGACTACAAGACAATCTCTGTGTATTTACAACCAGGTAAACAAAAGATTAACTCCTAAGTGCATGAAAAAGTCAAGCGAGAATATATATCTCTCTCTCTCTCTCTATCTAACAACCTATATTAAAGTTGTACACACATGTGAGATAGTAATATTTCTCCATCATAAGAGCAGAAATACAAAAAAGCACTCAGGAAAAAAACACTTTAAAACACAGAGACCAGTTGTGAAAAATAAGTATTTAGGAATAAAGTAAGTTCACAAAATCATCTCAGAAGAATGACTCATAGCAAGATTATATTGTAAGCTTTATGAAGGCTGACTGGACAACATGGCGATGTCCAGGCTGTGTGACGTAAACCAACATTTCAATGAAAGCGATTCTCCTAATTTTCACACACACAACTTCAATCATGATATTAGTTGCCACAAAGCATTTATCCTAATACATAACATGATATGTTGTATATAATATAATGCTCACCTAAAGCGCAGAGAATACGTAGCTAATAATTAACCCATTAACAATGGGTCACCCGCTAACGTTGAAGAACATGGCGATTGACCAGACCGCTTTGTCTAGATTAAGCCTGTGCTTCCGGGGCGCCGCCAATCAATTGCCTTACAACGAAACGAAATTTCGTTTTGTTAATTTTCCCGTCGAATTTTTAATAGTTTCGTGCCTGCAGGTAGCGCATCCTAGCAACGTCTGCTGGAAAAGACTGCGAGATGATGACATATATGTCACATGCACGTGTAACATCCACTGGCAACAAGCAATGGAAAATATGCAGGTATGCAAGTTGTAAAAGTCAACACGTTCAGCAGTTTACCATTGCTGTATGATCATTCATCATCATCATCATCATCATATGCCATGCCCTTAGG
Source organism: Cepaea nemoralis (assembly GCA_014155875.1). Lineage (NCBI taxonomy): Eukaryota > Metazoa > Mollusca > Gastropoda > Stylommatophora > Helicidae > Cepaea > Cepaea nemoralis. Next base: position 291,816 of record JACEFZ010026391.1, on the reverse strand, counting down.
TGTGGGCGGTCATGGTTCGCCATATCACACAGTCTTTGGAGTCTCGGATTAGACCTGTTCTCGTGTCCTGATTGTGCCATGCCATCCGAGTATTTCTCGCTTTGTTTTTCCCTTGCTCTTTTCCATCGATTTTGTCTGTTGTCACAAGGTATTCAAGTGCATTTCTCTCAAAAAGGCTGGACTGTCTTCATCTAAGTTCTCGAACCAAAGTACAGTTTTTATTTGTTTCTTGACGAACTGTCTGATTCGATTTATGCTTTATAATTTTTTAAATTTTTTTTTTTTAAATTTTGGTTGGAATTCTTTACATGTTCCTTAGAGACTACATTTTCACTGCTTTTAGACGTTTCTCGGATTGGTATAATTATCCAATCTGAGAAACGTCTAAAAGCAGTGAAAATGTAGTCTCTAAGGAACATGTAAAGAATTCCGACCAACATTTTTTTTAAAAAATTTAAAAAATTAAAAAGCATAAATCGAATCAGACAGTTCGTCAAGAAACAAATAAAAACCGTACTTTGGTTCGAGAACTTAGTATTAGTGAACTCAGGCATGTATCATTTTGGACACGTTATGAGAAGAAATACATTGAAGAACTTGGTGACAACAGGCAAGACTAAGGGGCAAAAGTATAAGGGAAAGCCAGAGACGTAAATACCTGCATGGTTTGGCCACGTGGTATGTTCCAGACAAGAACACAAAGTTGATCTACGACTTTGGTGATCGAGTGAGATGGCGAAACATGACCGCACACGCTTATCGACATGGCACATGATGATGATGATAGTTTTGCATGTTTATATTATCTAGTGTGTCTTTTGAACCGGTTCCGTGGCCATAGGGTTCAGAACGCAGTTCGTGATCTCGCATACCCGCGTTCGAAACACAGCTGAGGGCGATTTGGCAGCTGACCGCCTTGCATTGGTTTTTTTATGAAATGGTATGGGTGCCGTTCGTTCAGAAAGCAATGGCAAACTACTGAACGTAAACTTGCCAAGAGGTCGCAACAGCAAAATAATGTTGGTGTTGATCGCGACGTCCTGTAAATGATATGCAACTAACTAACTAGTGCGTCTCTTATTTTCTACTTCTTCCATCTAATTATATGATATAATTTGGTGAATTGCGTTGCGCTGTTTCGTCACGTCTGAGGCTCAGTACATCCTACTTGGACCAGCATTTTTTCTGGTTCGCTTTCACTAGCCCTTGGCTGTGCCCAGTCTGCCTACAAGGCAGCCTTAGGATGCAATTGAAGATTAAATGGCAAGACAAGACCCCAGACACTGAAGTCTTTAAAAGAGCATCCATGCCCAGTGTCCACACTCTACTAATGAAGAATCAGATTCGCTGGGCTGGTGACTTGACTCGCATGCCAGATAATTGGCTCCCTAGACGAATTTGTTACGGCGAGCTGCGTTGTGGTAAACTCTCCAAGGCGGTCAGATGAAACCCTTTACAGACACTCTGAATATCTCACTAAAAGCTTGTGGAATTTATCACGACACATGGGAGACTGCTGCCAGTGACTAAAATTTGTGGCGCACATCATCAACGAAAGGGTTTAGTCACTTATGAAGCAAACAGGACTGCAAGAGCTATGAAAAACAGTATGAAAAAAAAAAAAAAAAAATTCGAGCGAATATAGGCCTTACCAGCCATTTTAGAACTCACGGCTGCAAACTTTCAACACCACTAGATGAAATGAATGATCATCGTCATTCTTGATGTACAGACACTACAACCACCACCACAAGGCAGCAGATGTGTGTACGTCCGTGTGCGTGCGTGTGTGTGTGTGTGTGTGTGTGTGTGTGTGTGTGTGTGTGTGTGACGTCGTCTAGTTCCTATTCCGTGTTCTGTCCGACATGGGAGGAATTAACAGTAGCTGAGCATCCGGCGGCATAGCTCTTGCGGTTATCGGAACAAGCAAGCACATCTACATCTGTAAGGTGGAGACACGAGACAAAGGCAAGTGACGACTAATCATTATCATCCAATGCCTTGCCGTCAGGCGTGAGTGATCATACCCCTCCAGAAATTGATACCTCCGAAGGTATGAGTGGTCTCGAGGTATGATGTCCGCCTCAAGTGCTGGAGGTCCCGGGTTCAAGTCCCGGTGAGGGCCGGGATTTTTCACATGGACTTCTAGTAACAAAATGTCCCCTGGTCTCTGGGTAGTGAGATCGGACGCCCGTGTGTATTGTTGCGCACGTAAAAAGATCCCTTGGCAATTGAAAATCGAAAAAGAGTAGCCTAACGGTGCTGCGCGGGCAAACTTTCGAGTTAGAAATCTACCCAAAGTATTTCAAGACTCTCGCAGGTGTTACCGAGTTCGTGCACTGAGCTAAGATTCTCCTCACTCAGGATTGAGTTAGGTGTAGAACGGAGCACTTATGGGTTACACCCGTGTGCCGTGATGTTGATCCGTCGACTAAACTAAACTAAACTAACTGATCTATGAAACTATTAGGAGCACTTACGGCGGTGCATCCATGCGGGTTGTTAGAATGTACCTGGACAGACTCGGCCTGAAAAGATACCTGGATATGTTCTTGGGAGTAAAGGCGGCCGGTGTGGTGCCGATCGCATCACCCACCCAGGTTCTACTGGTCAGTATCAACATGGACTAGCACCATATACCCCATACATCAGAGAGTGTGGAAAAGAGTTCTTTACCTACATACAGATATCTATGTATACATACCTATGTACATGTATCAATAGGTACTAAGAAACTACTCTAAAACACAATCTTCCTACCAGCTCTATTCTACCAATGCCAAATCTGGACAATGACAGAAAAAGAGAAAAGAAAAATCACAACAACAAAAATGAGATTCCTGAGAAGAATACTCAATGTATCAATAAGAGAGAATTGAAGAAATGCAAAAAAAAACAGGACTAAAGTGGGGTTTATAGCAGCGCTAGATTTTATTAGAAGGCCAAAAAAAAAGTCGCTTAAAAGTCGACAGGGTCGACTTCATTGCACCGGGTTTTATCCCATTTGGCTCGGTCTCTTTCCACAGCACGGAAGGCGTTGCACAAAGCACGAACTCCGTGGCTCTAGCGACGACCCACAGAAGTCTCCGAAAAATTTCACTCGTGAACCGAAGGACGCGGCCCGGAATCGAAATAACATCCTTCGGAGCCCGAATCAAACGGCTTGACCACTTAGCCACCGAGACCCCCTAGAATACAGCAAGTCAAATGGTTTGGCCATGTAACTAGGTTACCAGCTAACAGTATACCACAACAAGCAATGATGTACAGACCAAATCGAAGCATAAGAAGAGGCCGACCACGTAAATGATGGACAGAAGGAAAAGTCGAGTCCATGGGATTCTGGATGCAAGAAGCCCATAAACAGGCCCCCCCCCCCCCCCCCCCCCCCCCCCCGCTGTTTATACTTCACTTCGATACAGCAAGGTACAAGAGACACAAGATGACATGAGATGAGATGAGATATAACTATGTACATACACAACCATATTAACACATATGCTATAATGTGATTAAGGGGTGATGAACGTTCTCAACAAATAATACAAACTCGGCTCGCATTGAATAGCAGTCAGAGCCAACTGTAACAGAATGACGGAAGCCGACTCCTTTGACGATTAAAATTACAAACGCTGTTTAATAACTCAGCGCATGAGCTTGGTGCGACGAAAAACATTAAAACATTAACTACTCAAAGTGCCTGTCATACCAGGATCAGCATCGAGAATATATAAATTAAGCTTTATGATACGTACTCAGCTTGGTTGATATACATATCAACACGATCCCTATCCGTCCTTGGGCGTCCTTCTGTCACTCAATCAGAGTCTCCGTCCCGCCGCTTCGCGACATCTAGTTTTCCCCATCATTCTCTTGCCTATGCACTCACTGTTGTTGTGACTGTCGTCTCTCACTATATATGTGGCTATCCAGCCACGATTGCGACGTGAAACCAACCTACAGCCAACCTATTATTCTCCAAATCAATATCTGCGACCGTTTCCTATCATCTCCCAATCAAGTCTGTTTGTTATCATCCCGTTTCTCAATGACATATATGTGTTTCTCCCGTCATCTTCTTGATTTCCACAGCACTTCGGTTCGTGGCTATTCTAACTATCTAATTAACGTCATTCAGTCGCACTTACCACTTGGCAACATACACGATTCAACAATCAAAACCAGAGAGCATTTGTTGGATTTTCCCCACAGGACACGCTGGAGTGGTTGAAAACGAGCAGGCGGTCAGATTGGCTGGGTCCATACCGCTTGGTGGGGTATTTTTGTAGGATAAGGCAGACGCTATCGGGGCCCTTAGGGATCGTGTGTATAATGGAGATGAACGGGTAGTAAAACACGGTCTGGAAAGAATGGCGCTGCAGTAAGTAACCAGGGGATGTGGCCGACATTCGGGACTCTGAGGAAATAATCAGACTGCTACTGGTACCTTTAGTATGGGGACTCTTCGCTGGCTGTTGTTGATGGAGACGGAGAACGTATGGGGATGTCACGAGTGCTGTGATATCGGTTCTTGACTCATCTCGACACATTAACACATACACTCGAACATACACAGACATACATACACACACACACATACTCACTCTCTCTCTCTCTCTCTCTCACACACACACACACACACACACACACACACACACACACACACACACATACACACAAGCTGCTCACTGAAATACAAAATATCATTGCAGACTACTTTATTAACAGGCTGAGAAGCTGAGGGACTGTTGTAGCATCCTGCTGGCGGGTCGACGACGAATGACCGCCTATCCAGGCAGGTTGGCGCTACCACAATGTCATGCTTTCCCTCCCATTTGAATGGAGCACTACGTGGTGAAAAGTTCGTCTGCTGGTGGTGTCACGAGTTCAGCCAACGTGGCTTCTGGTGGAACTGGAACAATCCTTCTGGTGTTCGCTAGTTTGGAATCTGGTCCTTTTTGGTAGAAAATAATATACACGTTTAATTAAAACCCATTTTGCATGCCTTTATGGCATTATGATTTAAGATATAAAATAATATACACTTTTAATTGAAGCCGATTCGCATGCCTTTATGGCATTATGATTTAAGATATAACATTTTCAAAGCAGTTACATTTAGCCGACTCCGTGGAGAAGAGGTTAATGACGCAATTCGTAATTCCACACACTCGCGTTCAAAACTCAGCTGTGGTCGACTTGGCTACAGACCGCCTTACGTTTGTTTTTTATGAAATGATATGGGCGCCGGTCGTTCAGAAAGCAATGGCAAACTACTGAACGTAAAGTTGCCCACGAATCACGAACAGTCAAAAAATGCTTCGGTTGAAATCTACGTCCTGTAAAGATATGCAACTAAAAACATTAAGTCAGACAGATTTAATGTAACAAGCTAGGCTACAGATATCTGCACCATAGCTTAGGGGAATGTGAGACTCGCAGTTTCATAATTCCCCGACATACCAATTGGAGGGAACGAAATCGGTTTTGGAAAATTTCAGGCAGATAGCTTTGCGTTGATTTCATTGGTATGGAGTGTCTGCCGTTTACAAAGTATTCTCAAAATATTGAGCTAAGATTGCCTAGTAAATCACAAACCAAAAGCCAAAACACATAAAATGCTGAGATTGATTGCAAAGTTTGTTAAGAACATGTAAATAACCTGTTTGCTCACTGACTTTCTGAATAAATTGCCAGCTTATAGTTAAAGTAACAACTTGGCTAGGGTTATTTAAAGCAGAACAATTTTCCCAATGCTGGTCCTAATTGCTTTGCACTTCCGGCAGTTTCAATACCCAACCAGTACATTTTTTAGTCCCAAACGATCCGTTTTCCTCCTACCCCTTCTCTTCCGTTTCATTTTCCCGAGCCTGGTTGTTGTTAAAGGTTCGAGCACAAAGCACGCACACCGAAGCTTCGGCGATATTTCTTTTTTATTTTCTATGGTGTTTTGATTTGAAAGCAGCAACTAACCGGTCATCCTAGTAGAGCCTGCTTGCTAGGGAAGGGGCAGGGAATGTCCCTCAGGAGTCCATAAGCCTGGTGCCGCTCCGCCTGCATATCAAACGTTCCATGTTCACGAACAGCTCACCCGTGGCCATTCAGTCCTCGGCAAGTCGGTCCATTTTAAACTTGGGAGTTTATCATCAGAGTTTTCCATCTCCTAGATGGACCGCGATAATAGCTAACGGGTCCCATTTACCAGAGGACAAGAGGTTCTAGATGGCAGTAAACATGGTGGCTGAGTGATTCAGAGACGCAAGAGCCGTTATAAACACAGACAAGGCATCGGTTGTGTGGTACTCCCTGGATAACAGGATCGTGACGGCAGATGCCCCGTGTATTATATTGAATCGATGTCCTCTTTGTAGAAAGAGTAACTAGAAGTACGCGGATATCACCTTTGACAAATGTATGTCTTTTAAGGATCATGTGGAAGATTTGGTGGTGAAGGCTTGTAAGGGACTTAATGCATTGAGGGCGATGGCAGCAACCGGGGTAGAGCAGAGGATGCTTTTCAGGCTCTTTCAGCATTTAACAATTTCTGTAATAGAGTATGGGTTGGGGCTGCTGACAGTATCAAAGAGCCAGATTGAATGGTTGGATAGCATACAGACTGCGGCCATGCGGGTGATCCTGGGGTGCACAAAGGACACACCAACTATATGCATGAGGCATATCCTGGCGCTACCAAAAATGGCGAATAGGCATAGGGTCTTTCAGGCGATAGGGTACCCGAGAGTTGCTGCAGATAGTGATCACCCCCTACATGAAGCCATGGATATAGTCAAGGGTCATAGACTAAGACGAGGCAGGTCCTGGAATGGCACAGGCGGAAATATCTATACGTCAGGTGTGTGATCTAGAAATCATCAATCGTGAAAAAGAGTGAGTTAAAGTACCGGAAGACATGCCGGACTGGCACAATGTAATAGTAACACAAGGTCGTGAGTGCAGAGAATGGGCAGCGGGCCGCACAGAGTTTGAGGTGTAACAACTGATCCAGAGTAACACACATCAAGGTGACGTAGTGATCTACACCGATGGGTCAGTGGTGAGAAACAGACGTAGTGATTGGGCTTTCATTGCGAAGGCTAATGGACGATTCTTGAGAAAGGAGAGTCTGGTATATGAGACTGCAATCTCAAGCATGGGAATGGAGGTGGAAGCAACATTCCGTTGGTTAGAGGAGATCACTGCAACACTCATTGTATTCATTACAGACTCAAGCAGTATGCTTAGTAAGGTGGAGAAAGGAATATTTCGTGTGGAATGACTCACCTCGCTTCAGAGCTCACAGATTGTGAGAATTGTATGGATTTTTTGCCTTGGCCATGCGAGAGTGCGGGGGAATGAACAGGCTGATAGGCGGTTAGGGAATGCACCTCTTGGTGGTCGATTACCTATGGACAAGGGAGAGGTGTTCGAACGCCTGTTGGACCAGGTGGAGAAGGCGGAGGAACAGATTGAGAACTCGTATGTGGAGAGGCTGTTATAGCGGGGGATCGGCAGAGGTTCTGGTAGAATCTCAAAACTGAGAGGGAAGACCAGGAGAACTTTCAATCATAGCGGTTGGAACGATCAACAGTATGATTCTTCGCTGGCTGTTGAACAGGGGGCGAAGTGTGTATAGGAATCTGAGTGCAGTGATGTTGTTTCTTATCTCAGCATAACTCAACTCTACACAATAAAATACATCAGTGTGTTCGATGTATTGGGATATTTCCTGGCATTGGACATCACAGTGAATGGAACCAATCCGAAATAATTCAGTGTTTTTAAGTACTTAAGTTCTTTAATAACAGCAGACATACTGAAACATCCAAACATACCTATATCCGCAAAACGATAGATAATAAATAGCATATTCACACCGATCTTATGCTACCATTGTCAAACTTGGACATTATCCAAATCACACCTACGGAAAATCAACACCTGTCAGATGAGATGTTTGATACAAGACTTTTGTGATAGTGTGAGATGGCGACCTACGATCGTTCAATCTTGTCGGCATGGCACTTGATGATGATGATTGTCAAAGATCACATCATAATATAATCCCGCCAACTTAATTCTCCGAGACCCAGTAACAAATGATGTTATCAACCCGGCAGTTGGATTAACACCTTGTGCCACATATATTAAAAGCTGAAGATCAAATAGTATGGCCATTGACTGATTGATTGATTGATTTAGGAATCGACATCACAGCATTCGGGGCATTCCCATAAGTGCTCCGTCCCCATCCTCAGCAGCCAGCGAAAAGTTCCAACACTAATAGTACCAGTAGCAATCTGATTATAAGTCCGTCTTGCCTTTCCTCTGAGCGTTGAGCGTTGGCCAGTTCCCTTCGGCACTCCTCGTTGTCTCATTCTTGCCAGACCATGGTAATCCATTTGCTCCTCCGAGGTGTGCACGTGCTCCCACAAGGTCGCAACCTGAGTAGGAGGAGGGAGGAGGCGGAGGGAGCAGGAAGAGGGAGGAAGAGGGAAGAGGAAGAGGGAGAAGGAGGAGGGAGCAGGGAGGAACAGCCAATCTGTCCGCCTGTTCATTGCCCAGCACACCGGCATGCCCGGGAGAAAAGATCCAGGCGATGCTTGTCGAAGCGAAGCAAGCCACTCCGCACAAAATCTGCCCGTCCCCACCCTCGTCAGCATGCTTTCTGAGTTACAATCACGATGTGTGTTTGTGTGTCGTATTCTCCATCTAGCGGAGAGCCGCAGTGACTGCCTCCGCTTCCATTCTTAAGCTGGATGTTGTGGTATCATATGCCAGGCTCTCCTGCCCCAAACATCGACCATTAGCGTTGGCTATGAACCCCCAGCCACTTCTCTCACCTCTTGACACCGAACCATCTGTGTAGATAATCACATACTCGAGTGAGCATTGTCCTGAATTAGTTGCTGGATTTCCACTTCCGTGGCCCCCATGCTGGCCACTCCCTGCACTCCCGGCTTAATGTGATTATAACTCTGCACAAGTCTGGCCATTAGAATGCAACACCATTAACTACCAGCACTGGCACTGCAACATAGAAGATCTGCAACAGAGCAAGAGGTCCCCCGAGAAGAAAAGGATTGGCGACATCAAAGACATTGTACAGTCACAACGAATGACACTATCCAGCTGCTACCCATTGGGCGCTGGGACGCCAATGATTCCTCCTCGTAGAAGCTTGACGGCAAAAGTGGAAGGTGATGATGATGATGATGATGATGATGATGATGATGATGATGATGATGATGATAACAGCAGATGGGAGATGTGTTAAGAAAGCTAAATGTAGAAATGCCCAAGCAACGGCATGTCGTGAATTCGTTTAAAGTGTCGTCCCTGGAGTGAAAGGAGTTAACACCCACATTATATTTAACCCCTTATCAATATCCTGGAGAATCCACTAGCTTCCGTCCACCACACTCCTTCGGTTCATGGACACCTCTTTCTCTCTCTATATATATATCTCTACCTGATTATATCCCCTCTCATTCCTCCCCAACGCAACATACTCAACAACTCTTGCTTCTAAAAATTAATAACAATTAATTGATTATGTGGTTGTTTCGGGATTTGAAATTTAAATATTGAGCACAACCCACTACTGGCAACGCCGATCGCATTCTGGTATGAACCTAAGGCCCATCGACGTCAATATGGAAGCACTATACTTGAGCATAGCCTACGATGGGTAGCGTTGTGATGTTCTGTTGTGATAATTTGGTGTGTCCAGTGTGTGCAGCGTGGTTACACACCCGCTTCACATGCGTGATCCGGGGACTGTTTCCGGATCCGGTCCGGGATATGCACTACTGACGAGCTCAAATGAGGGCGAAACTCGAGTATAGTGCTTCCATATTGACGTGGATGGGCCTTAGGTTCATACTAGAATGCCAGTAGTGGGTTGTGCTCAACATTTAATAACAATTAATTTATTAAAAGAAAAGTGTAACGTATGTGAGACGTGTATGCGAAGAAAATGTGTTTTGTATCTTCTAGTGTAAATGTAGAAGTTAGACCACCAAGCTCAGGATCAGAGTCCACTCATCATGGCAAGGATTACACGACATCACAAGAATCAGCACAATGGACCTCACCAAACGCTGCGTCTCTCCCGCCAGACAGTGTCCACCTCCAGGAGCTTTGATAACCACGAGGCCTGATCCCCACTCAACTATACAGTCTGGGACTGATACTATTGTTTTTCCTTTAAAAATAAAACTGTTCCTAATAGTTTATAGAAACTGAGACCCCACAATTCCTGCACAGTGAAAAGCGGAACACTTTCCCATGAACATTACATTCTTCTTTCTTACGAAATGTTCTACAGTTTTCACTCTTAAAACAGTCATTGTACTCAGTCTCAAATAGATCTCTTAATTTCCCAGATAACGTCTTAATGTTCTGATGTCCTTGTTAAGTGGAACAAACACTCTCCAATGTTTGGTTTCATGTAGTGTGAAAACTCAATCCCTACTGTTCTAGTAATAAGTGGAATAAACATCCATCATCACTGGTTTATTTACGAATGGTATGAAAACCAGAACCCATTACTATGTTTCTGTCCACAAGTAGTGTGAAATATTCTCAATAATGTTCTCAGTATTTATCCTGTGGGATACTTATACTATTCAGCTCCACCGAGCAATGTTTTATCAACTTCTTCTAGCATAGGCCCAGTGAGAAAGTTGCTGGCCAATCTTCCTGCACCAAAAATATCCGGGATCGGAATTTTCAATGTTTCTGTGTTCTTCATCCCAACCAGAAAGAACCTGTAAAATATATAACACAACTGGTGAGAGCCTCCCCGTCACTGATCCTTATTAGATGAGCGTGGGCCACCGGCCTCGCTCAGAAAAATACAGTGAACCAAACTCTGTCAGGGACAGATGAGCTCATCACATAGGTCTTCATCAGGCCAAGACGAGAAAAAAAACAGAGTGCGGCCACCCCCCCCCCCCCCCCAGGGAGCACCCCACTGGAAGATCCCACTATTGGACAATTTCCCCATCTCCAAATTATCCCCCATTACTCAATTCTCAACTAGTAGAGCTTATCAACACTTCACTACTCTATCCTCAACTAACAGAGCTAATCATCACTTCACTACTCTATTCTCAACTAACAGAGCTAATTCATCACACTCTAGCTAGTTTCAACCATGCTACTGCCTAAATTAATTAGGCCTAATTATACAATAGGTTCTACCTTATACAACACCGCAGTTCTACTAAATCACATCTACATTTGCCATGACAGGCACGTGTAAAATTAATCTAATTAATCCCGCACACGGTAGATGTTATTAAAATCCATAACTGCAGTGCCAAAGCACGTCTGCCTAAGTCAACTGTCTGAGTTACACTAGCTATAAACAAATCATGTTTTTGTCCAAGAACCTTGAGTTATTCTAGTGACGTTCCTTTGATGTCAAAACATCAGATGGTTCCAGGGCAGATTTTCCATTTCAGGAATCTTCTCTCCCTTTTGCTCAACCAATGTCATAAGTAGTTTCCTCTTTTTTTTGACAACCAACACAGCTAGCGTTTGTCTTTGATTCCGCTGGTCGGCAAAATCACCTTGACATATTTTCTGTCTATCCAAGAATTCTCAAGGTCAGCGGTGCCGTTTGATCTACCTGCCACTTGTTGTAAACAACTGCAGCTGTGCATACAGACAGTCTCTGTAAATTGTATCATCTTATTCCTAACGACAGTGGTTTTCATGACTCGGCAGCATCCCACAAAATTAATTTATAACTACTATTGTCCTGGTGGCTGATTATTTATACCTATGGCTCTGTGTTTAGAGGCAAAATAATTGCCTGGAGATTCATAGCAAAGAGAAACCACAACCTCCAGTCTAAGAATGGAGGTGGAGGCGGTTACTGCAGCTTTCCACTGGTTAGTGAACAAACTGTTTACGCATGTTGTGATTGTAACTGCTTCACAAAGCATGCCGGCAAAGGTGAAGACTGGCATGCTTCGTGCAGAATAGCATGCATCGATTCAAAGGTCGCGGTTGTGAGCATTTGTTGGATCTTTTCTCCAGGACCCTCTGGTGTTAATTGGAATGAACAAGCAGACAGATTAGCTGGTGCCGCTTCATTGAGGAGTGATTTTATACATGATAAGGCAGATGTGATGAAGGTCTTCTGGGAACACGTGAATAATGCAGAAGAACGGATATACTATCATGACGTAGAAAGAATGCGGCAGCAAGGGGTGGTCAGAGGATCTGGTCGACAGTCGTCACCCAGAGGTAAAGCAAGACAGACATATAATCAGATTGCAACGGGCACCATTAGTATTGGAATTCTTCGCTGGCTGTTGAAGATGAGGACTGAACACGAATGGGAATCCGCAAAGTGCAATGATGTAGGTTCTTAACTCAACTCTGCTCAACTCAATTTGTAAGATGAAGAATATTGTTTATATTTCATCTGTGTTAGTCAAGGTGAGAAAAATAGTTCTTTTGAGCCACCCTGAGGTACGAAAGTGCATCATGGACAATTAACACATTAGTGACAATGTATTATTGTGTAGAAACTGTGTAGATGTAATGTTAGAGATGAATGATGAGAACAATGTGGGTGGATAGACAGAGCAATGAAGATATCTTTAAAGAAGTTAACTCTCGCAGAGTCTCTGCGGCGAAGTGGTCAAGCCGTTTGACTCGTGCTCCGAAGGTTGTGGGTTGGATTCCGGGCCGCACCCTTCGGTTTACGAGTTAAATGTTTCGGAGACTCCTGTGGGTCGTCGCTAAAAGCTACGGAGTTCGTGCTTTGTGCGACGCTTTCCGCGCTGCGGAAAGAGACCGAGCCATATGGGATAAAACCCGGTGCGATGAAGTCGACCCTGTCGACTTTTAAGCGACTTTTTTTTTTAACTCTCGCAGAGAACAACTTACTCCATCAGCAGAAGATAGTCCACATTCTTTGGGCACGTCATGAGGATATGAAAGTTTAAGTATGTCATTACAACAATGCTTCTCAATACCGTGATGACAAACTGTCCAGCATCTTCTCTTTTGTTCTTCACTCACATCTCTCTTCCTCCACGTTTACCGTTGTCACAACAGACAATTTCCAAGATGTGCCACAAGAACATGGGTTGTCTTTCGCTGGTGCTAGTACATATAGAAGAATTGACATGAATATACATAGCAATACTCACCCAAGAGGTGATACTTTTTTAATAGGTCACAGGGGCACACTTCAGTGACCTGATTCGGAATTCTTATACAAAAATATCTACAGTCCAAAAGGGGCACCCCATGGACGATAATACATGTCGACATAATGATACAGTACATCAGGCAGTTCATCCTCAAAAAATACCCTGAAATAGAAAATATACATATCACACACAAACACACACACACACACACACACACACACACACACACACACACACACATATATATATATATATATATATATATATATATATATATATGTGTGTGTGTGTGTGTATACTAGCTGACCCGGCCCGGCTTCGCCCAGACCCTGGTGGGGAGCATCTCATTTAATTCATATAAGTAGTCATATAAGTTCCCGTTCCCGACTATCTATCTGTCTGTCTGTCTGACCCGGCCCGGCATCGCCCAACTCCTGGTGGGGAGCATCTCATTTAATTCATATAAGTAGTCATATAAGTTCCCGTTCCCGTTACCGACAATCTGTCTGTCTGTCTGTCTATCTGTCTGTCTGTCTGACCCGGCCCAGTCCATGGTGGAGAGCATCTCATTTAAATCATATAAGTAGTCATATAAGATCCCGTTCCCGACTATCTGTCTGTCTGTCTTGGGTAAATGGAGGAGGGAGGAGGAAGAGGGAGGTGGAGGAGGGAAGAGGAGGGAGGAGGAGGAGACAGGAGACAGGAGGAATAGGGAGGAATAGGAGGGAGGAGGAGGGATTAGGAAGAGGAGGGAGGAGTAGGGTGGAGGAGGAGGGGGAGAAGGAGGGAGGAGGAAGAGGGAGAAGGAGGGAGGAGGAGAACGCAGGAGGAGGAGGGAGGAGGAGGAGGAGAGGGAGGAGGAGGGAGAGGGAGGAGGAGGGAGGAGGAGGAGAGAGTAGGAGGAGGGAGGAGGCGGAGGGAGCAGGAAGAGGGAGGAAGAGGGAAGAGGAAGAGGGAGAAGGAGGAGGGAGCAGGGAGGAGAAGGAGGAGGGAGGAAGAGGAGGAGGGAGAAGGAGGGAGGAGGAGAACGCAGGAGGAGGAGGAGAGGGAGGAGGAGGGAAAGGGAGGAGGAGGGAGGAGGAGGAAGGAGGAGGAGAGAGTGGGAGGAGGGAGGAGGTGGAGGGAGAAGGAAGAGGGAGGAAGAGGGAGGAGGAAGAGGGTGAAGGAGGAGGGAGGAGAAGGAGGGAAGAGGATGAGGGGGAGGAGGAGGAAGAGGGAGGAGGAGGAATGTGAAGGGAGGAGGAAGGAGGAGGTAGAGGGAGAAGGAGGGAGGAGGAGAGAGGAGGAGGAGAGAGGAGGAGGGGAGGAGGAGGGATGAGGAGGAGGGAGGAGGAGGAAGAGGAGGAGGAGGAATTTGAGGGGAGGAGGAGGGAGCGGAGGGAGGAGGAGGGAGGAGGGAGGAGGGAGGAGGGGGAGGATGGGAGGGAGGAGGAGAAGGAGGAGGAGGGATGAGGAGGAGAGGGAGGAGGAGGAAGGAGGAGGAGCGGAGGCGGTAGGAGGAGGAGGAAGAGAGGAGGAAGCAGGAGGTAGAGGGGGAGGGAGGGAGGGGGTAGGAGGGGTCGAGGAGGAGAAAGGGAGGAGAAGGGAGGAGGGAGGGCGAAGGAGGAAGGAAGAGGAGGGCGAGGAGTAGGAGGAGGGAGGAGGAGGAAGAGGGAGGAGGAGGGGGAGGGAGGAAAGAAAGTGGAGAGGGAGGGAGAAGAGAGTGGGGAGGAGGAGGAGGGAGGAAAGGAAGGAGATAGGCTGAGAGCGGAGGAGGAGGGAGGAGGAGGAGTGTAGTAGGGAGGAATAGGAGGGAGGAGGATGGAGAGGAAGGATTAAGAGAAGGAGGGGGGAAAGGGAGAAGGAGGAGGAGAGGAGGAGGGAGGAGGAAGCAGGGATGAGGAGGGAGGCGGAATGAGGAGGGAAGGCGGAGGAAGGGGGGGGGGGGGAGGGGAGGGGGGGGAGGGGGGGGGGGGGGAGGAGGAGGAGGGAGGAGGAGGGAGGAGGAGGAGGAGGTGAAGGAGGAGGAGGGAGGAGGGAGGGGAGGAGGAGCGGAGAAGGAGGAGGGAGGACGGGAGGAGGAGAACGCAGGTGGGGAGGATGGGAGGAGGGAGAGGAGGAGGAGGGAGCGAGGTGGAGGGGAAGGAGGGAGGAGGAAGAGGTAGAAGGAGGAGGGAGGGAAAGAAAGAGGAGGGGAGGGGCGAGGAGGCGGAATGATGAGGAGGGGGAGACAGGAGGGGATGTGAGGAAAGAAGGCGGAGGGAGGGAGGGGAGGAGTTAGCGGGAGGAGTAGAGGGGGAAAATAAAGGGAGGAGGAGGAGGGAGAGAGGAGGAGGAGGGCGGAGGAGAAGGGAGCGTAGGAGGGAGAGGAGAAGGGAGGGAGGAGAGGGAGGGAGGGCGAAGGGAGGGGGAGAAGGAGAGGAGAGGGAGTGAGGGGAGAGGATGGTAGAGGAGGAGGAGGCGAGGAGGTAAGAGGGAGGCGAGGGAGGAAGGCGGAGGAGGAGTCGGAGGGGAGGAGGATGGAGGAGGAGGCGGCGAGGAAGAGGGAGAAAGGAAGAGGGAGAAGGAGGAGGGAGGAGTACGGGGGAGGGAGGAGGGGAGGAGGTAGAGGGAGGAGGAGGGTGGAGGGCAGGAGGTAGAGGGAGGAGGAGGGGAGGAGTAGGAGGCAGGAGGAGAAGAGAGGAGGAGGGAGTTCGCCATCCGAATTCCTACTCGTCTAGGTTCTGTGATTTCGGTCCTGCCCATGAGTGTTTTCCTCTTTACACGACTGTAGAATAACTTCCTTACACATAAAACGATGAAGTGTTATTGATAGTTGCCGTGGCCATGGAGGCAATTATTCTATCAGCAGAGAGTTCAGTTGAACGCCTCGCCAGCCGGCCACGGCACTGATGATGATGATGATGATTGGTGTGCGAGTCTGTGTAGTCTAAGTCATTTTCTTCCCTTTCCCTAGCCGTTTTGGTGCGGGGAGTTCTTTCATCATCATCATCAATATGTACGTACGTATTTGGAATGGCGGAGGAGGATAGGAGGAGGAAGAAAAAAAAATCGGACAGTGGGCAGCTCTGAATGAAAGGAAAGACGTGTAGAAAATTTCATCTCAATCGGATGGGCCGTTCGCGAACAAATACAAGGACATACATCCATACATACATACATACAGACAGACGGTGATCCTAGTCTTATATATAAATTAGGTCTCGTTCTGTTCTGCTGTCTGTATGTCTGTCTGTTGTCTGTCTGTCTGTCTGTCTGTATGCTATGTATGTATGTATGTCCTTTATTTGTTCGCTAACGGCCCATCCGATGAGATGAAATTTTCTACACGTTCTTCCTTTCATTCCAGAGCTGCCAACTGTCGATTTTTTTCTTCCTCATCCTTCCTCCTTCCCCCTCAAAATACGTACGTAAATATCTGATGTGAGTGATGAAAGAATCCCGAACAAACGCTAGGGAAAGCGAGAATAATGACGTGACTACACAGAATTCAGGTCACCCCGGCAATCATCATCCTCATCAAGTGCCGTGCGGTTGCGTAGGCATTCATGGCTCTTCCATAGATCTCGGTCATCGGTTTTCTGATCAACTCTGCTGCTGATATTCCTCCATGCCCGGCAATATCAATAACAATTCCTCTTTTTATGTGTAAGGAAAGGTTATCTCACAGTCATGTAGAAGGGAAAGAACAATCAATGGAAGGGACGGTAAATCACAGAAAACTAGACGAGTAATGAATCGAATGGCGAACTCCTCCTCCTCTCTTCTCTTATCCCTCTACCTCCTCCCCCTGCTACTACTCCTTATACCTCTTCCTCTCAATTACTCTCAATACTCCTCCCGCCTACTAATTCCTCCTTCTCCATCAGCCTCCCCCTCTCCTACTCCTACTCCTGCACTCCATTATCCCCTCAGCCTCCTATAATGTCTCATTCTCCTCATCCTCCTCCCTCCTACTTTCTCCCTTCAGCCTCCTCCCTTCCTCCTCCTCTCCTCTTCCTCCTCCATCCTAATACCCTCCTCCCTCTCCTTCTCATCTCCCTCTTCTTCTCCTCTACCTCCTCCTCCTCCCCCATCCCTCCTCTCCTTCTTTTCTTCTACTCCCTCTCCACCCTCCTGCTCCTCCCTCCTTTTCCTCCTCCTCTCTCCCTCTACCTCCTTCTCCACCCTCCTCCTCCCCCTCTCTTCCTCCCTCCTAATCCTCTTCACCTCGCTTCCTCCCCCCTCCTCATTCTCCCTCCTTCCTCATTCCTCTTCTCCCTCCGCCTCTCCCTCCTCATCCCTTCCTACCTTCTCCCTCTCCCTACTCTCCCCCTCCTCCTCCCTCCCATCCTCCAATTCCTACCCCTTCGCTTCCCCTCCTCCTCTCCCTCCTTTCCTCTCCTCCTCCTCCCCTTTCACCTCCTCCCTCTTCCTCCTCTCCTACCTCCTCTCTCCTCCTCTCTCTCCTCATCCCTTTTACCTCCTCCCATCCTCCCTTACATAATCCTCCTGCCTTCCTCCACATTCCTCCTCCTCCTTCTCCCCTCCTCCTCCTAACCCTCTTCCTCCTCTTCCGCTCCCCTCCTCCTATTGCTCCTCTCTTCCGCCTAACCATCCTCCTCCTCCTCCTCTCCCTCCCCCTCCTCCCTTTTCCATCCTCAATCCTCTTCGCTCCTCCTCCTTTCTACGTCCCTCTCTCTCTTCCTCCTCTCTCTCCCTATCCTCCTCCTCCTAATCCCTCCTCCTCCTCCTATTCCTCCCTACTTCTCCTCCTCCTCCTCCTCCTCTCTCGCCTATCTCTTCTCCTCCCTTCCTCTCCCTCTTCTCCCTACCTCCTCCTCCTCCTCCTCCCTCCTCCTCCCTCTACCTCCCCTCCTTACTTCCTCCTCATCATTCTTACTCTCCTCTTCTCCCCTCTCCTCCTCCCTCCCTCCTCCTCCTCCCTCTCCTCCTGCGTTCTCCTTCTCCCTTTCTCCTCCTCTTCCTTCTCCCCCCTCCTCCCTCTTCCTCTCCTTCCCTCCTCCTCCTCCTTCTCCATCCTCTCTCCTACTCCTCCTCATCTTCCCCTCCTCACTTCTCTCTTTCCCCCTCCTCCTAATCCTTCCTCCTCCTCCCTCTATTCTCCGTATCCTCCCTCCTCCTCCTCTCTCCGCCTATCTCTTCCTCCCTCCTCCTCCTCCCTCCTACCACTCTTCTCTCCTTCTTCCTACTCCTCCTTTTTCTTCTTCTTCTGCTGCTGCTGCCGCTGTTCACATATACCCAAGTAATTGTTGGGGAATATGTAAAGTTCTTTTCAAGTGCTCTTTCTAATGCTTTTTGCAAGTTGGTCTTCGTTTATCTAAGGTGTTCTAACCGCAAACCAATAAATGATTAGACAGACAGACAGACAGACAGACAGACAGACAGACAGACAGACAGACAGACAGACAGACAGACAGATAGTCGGGAACGGGAACTTATATGAATTAAATGAGATGCTCCCCATCAGGTGTTGGGCGAAGCCGGGCCGGGTCAGACAGACAGACAGACAGACAGATAGACAGACAGACAGATAGATAGTCGGGAACGGGAAACGGGAGCTTATATGACTACTTATATGAATTAAATGAGATGCTCCCACACTAGGAGCCAGGCGATGCCGGGCAGGGTCAAACAGACAGACAGACCGACAGACAGAAGAAAAGACAGGGAACGGGAACGGGAGCTTATATGACTACTTATATGAATTAAATGAGATGCTCCCCACCAGGGACTGGGCGAAGCAGGGCCGGGTCTGCTAGTATATATATATATATATTAGGAGCGTTCATTTAAACTCCGTTCGTGCCGCATTGCATGTAATTGCGTACGTTGAATATGATCATGTCATAGTTATGTGATAAGTACTGACCATGAATACAAGAGCACGTGTTATCGTTCCATATGCCTTCGGTTCTGTTCTGACCGTTGAGAAAATGCCGGGTTGATCCAAAATCCGTCATCCAAAGAAGCTCAAGAGCGGTGTGGTGATTCAGTTTCTTTCATTGAAGGATGTAACCCAGTGGACATCATCGAAGAATGCAGGCAGCGTTCGGTAAACAAAGTGGTCAAAGAACAACAGTGACAGATTAGGCACGAATGTTCGGACAGGACGGTCAGTTCACGACCAGATCTTCGACGGCCGGGTCAACGCGCATATTGTTGCACTCAGAAAAACCATGCTCTCAAAATTGATTGCAACAGTACAGATAACCTTTGTCGAAGCACACTTTCGGTAGCGAAAGCAATTTGACGTGTTAATTGGGACAATTCAAAGGTCGTTTTTGTAAGAAACTGCAATATCGGCAAGGTTCTTGTGTTCACAATAGATACATGGATGTTGACCCACCACCAAAAAGAGAATACATGGGATGGGGTGTGAACCACTTACTGCGTTACAGAGTGGAGGGTGATGCATTCTCTTCCGGATAGTGGCTGCGATGAATTCATGGTGTCACCACTTTGCAGCCGAGCAGCACAAGACAGAGGAGAGAGTTTGCAATGGAAGCATGCTGGATCACCAAAAGCCAACAATTCAATTACATGGATTCCGCTGTAAGGTATGTAAGGCATTTTTCTTTTACCATGAAGGGCTCTTGTTGGCGAAGTTAAAGAACCTGGTGTTAACATCAATCTCTACCACTACTTGGAAACACTTAGACAAGCTGCAAAAAGCCATCAAGAAATAAACGACCCGGATCGCTTTTCTCGCGGTGTGATTTTGTTGCACGATAATGCCTAGTCCGCATGTTGCAAAAGATTGTGCAGACAGCATAGCTTGGAAGAAGTAGGAAATTCGCAACATCCAGCTTATAGTCTGATTGTACCATGTGATTTTTTTGTGCCTACCTTTAAAAAAGCTCTCAAGGGGCAACGATTTCACACAGATACAGACGTCATAACACGCGGTAACACTGGTTCAGTGAGCAACCACAATCCTTTTTTTTTGGGGCGGACGATCTCGCCGCCTACCTAAGCAATGGAATGCTTGCCTTAATGCCTACGGGGACTTTTTTTAACCAACCCATGGTGCCTAAATCATTCAGAGTGAATGCTGTTAATTCTACACACCTGTTAATTTTTCGTCATGCTGTTGTAAAAAAAAGCTACATGGAACGGGTTCTAATGAAACAACCTTTTTATTATATATATATAGTATATTTATATATATATATATATATATATATATATATATCTATATTACGTATATATATATATCCACACAAACACACACACACCCAACATCACATAACCTACATACATACCTACATAATCCATACATACATACATACCTACATACCTACATACATACATATACATACATACCTACATACATACATCCATCCATCCATCCATCCATCCATCCACCATCCCATCTATACCCACCCACTCCCTACAATACATCCTACATACAACATACAACATCCATCCAATCCATCCAGCCATCCATCCATCCATCTCCATCCATCCATCCATACCTACATACATCACACATTACATACAACATACATACATCATACACCACACAACAACAAACACACACACATATACATACATATATACATACATACATACATCATACATTACATACATCACATCGGCACCTTCCGTCATGACAGACGATAGTTTGGTATTTCCATTGTGCTTCAAAAAAGCTTAAATAAAACTTATGACCCATGGCAGTGGCGAGTGTTGCTTGAAAAAAGCCAATATGTGCTTGCCAAGGTTCGGCCACATCATGTGGAAAACATGGTCATTCCACCATCATGCCCTCCATCTCAAGGTCTCTCACGCTCTGTGTGTGTTTATCTGCAATCATTTTTCTCCTTTATCTTATTCCATTTATGGTGTTTGCCCTCATGCAACACGTTCAGCGGCGACTGTCCCAATGTGCATTCTCAATGCTGTATCAATCGTGTCCCGCTTACACCATCTTTGCTCTCGTAGTAGAGGCCGACCCTGAGATCTACCCATCGTAATCACCAAAAAAGATGTCCTTTGGTATTCTACCATCCATCCATCTCCTAAGAATGTCCTATCATCTAGTCTTACGATGACTGAGCATGGAAAACAATCGTCACATAATCTGATCTTTCCAAGACTTCAGATTTGGGACTTTGTCTTAGCATCTTAATACAAGTATTCTTTGCAGGACACGCATAGAAAGCTGTTATACGTTTCTCTTGGTTGTTGAGTAAGTTGGCCAGGTTTCACGCCATAAAGAAGAGTACTAACGGACACAGGTTGATCGACATAATATTCGTCTATTATATATAAATATCTATATATATAGATCTATATATCTATATATATATATATATAATATATATATCTATATATATATATATAATATATATATATTATATATAGAGAGAGAGAGCAGTGTAGGAAGACAGACGGAGAGAGTCGAGGAGAAGAGAGAGAGGAGAAGGGGACAGAGGCAAAAGGGGAGGGTGAAGAAAGGTGGAGAAGGAGAAGAAGTAGAATCGAAAGGAAAAAAACCCCCATGGAGAAGTAGGATAGAGGAAGAAGAAGCAGAAAGAGGGGGTGAGAGGGGGAGACGCAAGAGCAAGAAGAATAAGAATGTGGAGGAGAACGGAGAGAAGAAGAAGAAGTCAAAAACTAGATGAAGGATGCGTTTCTGGTTTCTGGAGAATTTTGCGCTCAGTATTTTGCCATGGCTTTCTAAACAGCTAACAACTATACCAGTATGGACATCTGTTCTCAAATCGCTTGAGGCTGACAACGAACCTAGTATTTGGAAATTTAAAACTGCATTCACTACCCCTAAACTACATACAGGTAGTTTCTAAGCTTAGGCTAAAAAGCAAAACCTATTACCTTAACGTCGCAGAATCCGATGATCAAGTGTAATTTGACTAGTGCTGTATAAGATAACGCAAATCGTATTGATGACAACACCACCTGTTCCCTCAAACAAAAGACAAATAAACAGTCCGACAGCAGATTTCGGAGACAGCAATCACGTATAAATCTAATCATTTTACAACACTTAAATCAATTCCAACAGATAATTATTGTCATGTGGTACTTCGATACGCGTCATCCATCATACTTCATCTTACACGGTGTCTAGGGCCACAGTTCTTCTTCTTCTTACTTTCTTTCTTCCTCTTCTTCTCTTCTTCTTCTTTTCTTCTTCTTCTTCTTCTTCTTCTTCTTCTTCTTCTTCTTCTTTTTTTATTCTTCTACTACTTACTACTACTACTACTACTAATACTACTTACTACTACTATTACTACTACTATACTACTACTTATACTACTACTAATCCTACTACTATACTACTACTACTCACTACAAACATTACTACTCCTAATACTACTATACTACTACTATACTACTAATAAATACGACTACACTACTACTACTACTACTACTACATATACTACTACTACTACTTTACTACTATACTACTAACTACTACTACTACTACTACTACCTCCTACTATATACTACTACTACTAATACTACTACTACTATACTACTACTACATAATACTTCTACTACTACTTCCTCCTTCCTACATACAGTACTACGACAACCTACACTACTATTGACTACTACTACTACTACTACTATATACTACTACTACTTATTACTACAATCCTATACTACTAACTTTTAGCTGTTATGCTTGTGTTGATCTGTACTGTTTATATTTATTCTACTATTACTACTAACATTACTACTACTACTACTACTCCTACTACTACTACTACTACTACTCTACTATACTATTACTACTATACTACTACTATCTAGACTACTATAATACTACTACTACTCTAATATATCTATTCTATTATATATGGCACCTTGTCGTCTTGACAGACGATAGTTTGTGCTTTAAAAAGGCATAATAACTTTTACTTATGGCGGCAGCGAATGTGACCGATAAGGACAATTCGCGCTGTAAATGTCCGTTCACAGTGGGTGCATGTGAACACGTGGTCATTTCCACCATCATGCACCATCTTACGTCTCACACGCTCGGTGTGTGACTTATCTGCAATAATTTTCTCCTTTGTCATTATTCCATTTCTGATGTTTGGCCTCCATGCAACACGTTCAGCGGCGACTTGCTCCCAATGTGCATTATCAATACCTGTATCAATCATGTCCCGCTTACACACATCTTTGAATCGTAGTAGAGGCCGACCCTAAGCTCTCTAACCCATCTGTAAATCACCAAAAAGATGTCCTTTGGTATTCTACCATCATCCATCCTCCTAAGATGGCCTATACATCTAAGTTCTACGAGACCTGAGCATGGAATACATCGTCACCCAACCTGAATCTTTCCAATACTCTCAGTATTTGTGATTTTGTCTTGCTACTTACACCAAGAATTTCGGAGACACCGCATATCAAAAAGCTGTGTAAAACGTTTCTCTTGGTGCGAGTAAGTTGTCCAGGTTATTGCCATAAAGAAGAGACTAAGGACACAAGCTTGATAGACAATGATTTTTGTTTGGCTGTTGCTCCTGTTGTCCAAGACTCTTTTTCTTAACCTGTTCATTGTTGTTGCTGCCTTACCAATCCGGATGTTGATTTCCTAATCTAGGGATACTTTGCCATTTACCACTGATCCTAGATATGTAAAATGGTCGACCATCTCTAGTTCGGTGTCGTCATTAAAGATTGATCCGAATTTGTTTTAACGATTAGCAAAAAGAAGACACAGATTATGCCACAAGGTACTATACTACTACTACTACTACTACTACTACTACTACTACTACTACTACTACTACTACTACTACTACTACTACTACTACTACTACTACTACTACTACTACTACTATACTACTACTACTACTACGTTACTACTACTACTGCTACTACTACTACTACTACTGCGGGAAATTCAGACTCCTGTGTTAATGGGGTCAACGGAGAGCAATAAGATAAACAGATTCCATTGAGTGGACCAGTGCCAGTACTGTGTTTACTGGAATTAACATGGTTGCATCTTCAAGACCTCTGTCGTGTAAGGATTCAGTCACAAAGTAAGATGGCTTCCATCAAAGGGTCTCTGATCAAGATATCACAGCAGAAGAGAATGTTGCCAGTCCAATATCCTCACTTGCATGTCATATCACCGATGGAGGTAAAGGTCACACGTGTGTATTTGATGCACCTTTTAATAACCTCCCTGCATGTCATCAGCACCTGTTCAACTCTAGCAGAGAAATTACTGTTATGAGGTAGGTTGAAATTTATGATAAACTAAATAATCAAGAAGATAACCCTGAAGTATCAGTATCTCTTGCAGAACTGAAAGACGTGAAACTACAGATACATCAAGTGCCTTTAATAGTTTCAATCCACATAGGCATACAGTTGAGATAAAGGTAAATGAAGACATTGTTAATTTTGGAAGAGCAACTCTGTATCTAGGAGCCCGCAGCAATTACATACATATCTGTCTGAATACACAGAGCTTTTAAGTCATCATAAAGCAACAATAGACTTCTTGGGGCGAAGTGTTGTTGAAGGTGTGATCACTCAAGGTTGTCAACGAGAAGATGAGCATTATCAGCAAGTTCCCAGAAACATCCAGGCCAAACAAAATAGTCGCCGACGCTGATAGCATTCCCCATTTCAGGTGACTTCAAACAGTCTAACTATAGTAACATTGAGCATGTCACATGGAGGGGATACACCTTACATGCTCAGTTCTGGGAGCAACAACAAACATGAAGCGATCTTCCAACAGAACATTGTTGCTGGCGTTGGCAATGTAACAGATATAGCTTCGGCCATAGACAAGACCATGTCGTCAAGGTTAAAGTTGGTCCAGGTTTCACTGATGGAAACATACAACAGTTGATTCTGTCTGCCCAATTATTCAACCTCAATTCAACGGTTTCAGTGTACCGTTTCATGATAGTTCTGAAGATACAGCATCTTTCTTACACTTAGAGAAATTTGAGATGTTGGACTCAGTTCGCTTTGCTGTGTGCCATTTGATCATACACGTCTTCAATTTCCATTCGTCTTCACAGATACAGCAAATGCAGTTTCAACGGAAATCAATGTAAAAAAAAACGTTTGATGTATTTTTTATATTACCGTTGTTTCTATGGTCTTGGCGTCGTATGCCAACAAACTCTGTCATTATGAAGTCGTTAAAGAAAAACAAAATGGCTTGTTCGAACAAGAAAAATGACCTGTGTACACAACCGTGTGGCGAAGAAAGTACTTTATCTGAGCCTGATTTGGAGGGGTACGTTAGGCCACCCTGCATGGTTCCTATAAATAACTGTTCTCTAAGAAATCAATGCCCCAACTCCTGTTCAAGAGCCGGAAATGCCTGAACCCGAATATCCCTTTGCCTATACACCACCATGCAATACTGATAACAGTTTAACCGAGATTTGAAATAGCAAGCTGGATGAAGTCAAACTGACGAGTTAGCATTGACAATCAAACATTTGGATTAAATCAGTTGCATCTTTCACAATGGAAGTAATGTTTCATCTAGACATATATAAAAAAAAAGCCTTCAGTCTAAGAAGCTTCATTTCTAGAACATGAATCAGTTTGAGAAATCTCGTATGTTTTACTTTGAAAGAATCAGTCTGCAGCGAAATTCTAATTTTAATAACAGTGTTAAACAGTTCTAACATACATCAAAAATCAAATTGAAGAAGCAGTCGCTCCCCTCGGAAGCTTATCGAAACGTACACAGAATTTACTACACAAGTCTTCAATAAGCCAAATAATAATCAACATATAAGCTGCTGAAGTCTTAAAACGCATACTTCAATTATGAAAGTGTGATTTGCATACAGGAAACTTTGTTAGGCCATGCTACAAACAACAGTGGCCATTCTACTTTCAATGGATATTTATTAAGCTAACATAGCGACAATTATTGTTTAGTCAAAGCCGAGATACTCAGGTCTTCGTTGTCAAGTCACGAACTTCTTTAGCAACACTGTTAAACCTGAAAGATGTCCACACATGCTTCAAATTTAAAGGTATCTTCTCGCATCTTACTGCTTTTGAGGGTTTCCTGTAACGATGGACTCGAGCAAGAGTGATTTCTATGAAAGCTGCAATTGCCCTCAAACAACCGGTGGCTGAGTCACGATCATCGCACGCCATAGAGGAAGTGTTTCACTACATCGAATCACCATGCCCACGGGCCTCTAAAAAAGCTCTCAAGGGGCAACGGTTTCACACAGACGCAGACGTAATGAACGCGGTAAACACTTGGTTCAGTGAGCAACCACAATCCTTTTTTGCGGACAGCATTCGCCGCCTACCTTAAGCAACGGGACGCTTGCCTGAACGCCTACGGCGACTTCTTCTGACCAACCCATGGTGTATAATTCAAAATGAATGCTTTGTTTACTTCTACCACACCTGTTAATGTTTCTTTCATGCTTTTGTAATAAAGCCATTGGAACGGGTTTCAAATGAACGACCCTTATACATCTGTAAGGTGGAGACACGACACAGAGGCAAGTGACGACTAATCATCATCAGCTTCCAGGGGAAGGTTCCAATGCCTTGACGTCTGGCGTCAGCGATCATACCCCTCCAGAAATTCGTAGCTCCGAAGGCATGAGTGGTCTCGAGGTATGGCGGTTGCCTCGAGTGCTGGAGGTCCCAGGTTCAAGCCACGATGAGGGCCGGGATTTTTTAACATGGACTTTTAGAAACAAAACTTCCCCTGATATGTGGGTAGTGAGATCGGACGCCCGTGTGTTTTTTTGCCCACATAAAAAAATTCCTTGGTAAGTGGAAATCGAAACAGAGTAGCCTAATTGTTAGAATTTACCTGGGCCGACCCAGCCTCAAAAGGTACCTGGGTATGTTCTTGGGATACCAATCACATCATCCACCCAGGTTCTATTGGTCGATAACAGCATGAACTAGCACCATATACCCTGTCCATCAGAGAGTGTGGAGAAGAGTCCTTTACATAATATACCTCCATTATGTACCATGCCGATTAGCATGGGCGGTCATGTTCTGCCATCTCACTAGATCATCAGAGTCGTGGATCAGCTCCGTGTTTCTGTCTCCGCCATGCCATGTGGCCAAGCCATTCAGGTATTTAATTCTTGGTCTTTCCCTTGGTCTGTTCCCTTCGATCTTGCCAGTTGTCACCAAGTTCTCCAATTTCTTCTCATAACATGCCCAACAAATTTTGACTGTCTACGTCTAATGTCTCTAATCAGCTTACGATCTTAATTTGTTTCTTGAAGGATTTACACATATATCTATGTATATGTAAACGTACACGTATCAATAGTTACTAAGAAAGCACTCTAAAACACGATCTTCCTACCAAATCTATGTTACCAATGCCAAACCTGGACAATGACAGAAACAGAGAAAAGAAAAATCACAACAACAGAAATAAGATTCCCGAGAACAATACTCAATGTATCAAGAAGAGAGAAATGCAGAAATGCAGAAAACAGGACTAAAGTGGGGCATATAGCAGCGCTAGATTTTATTAGAAGGCAGCAATTCAAATGGTTTGGCCATGTAACTAGGTTACCACTAACAGTATACCACAATAAGCAATGATGTACAGACCAAATGGAAGCAGAAGAAGAGGCCGACCACGTAAATGATGGGCAGAGAGAATAGCAGAGTCCATGGGAATCTGGATGCATGAAGCCATAAACAGGCACTCCCCCGCTTTTATACTTCACCTCGACACATCAAGGTACAATGAGGTGTATAAAGATGAGCGAGACGCTGAGCTATAACTATGTACATACACAACCATATTAACACATACACGATTCAACAATCAAATTAGTAGAGCATTGTTGGATTCCCCCACAGGACACGCTGGGAGGTGGTGAAAAAACGAGTAGGCGGTCAGATTGGCTGGGTCATTACCGCTTGCGAGGGTGTTTTTGTAGATTACGGCAGCGGTTTTCGCGGGGCCTAGGGATCGTGGTATAGTGGAGTAGAACGGGTAGTAAAACACGGTCTGGAAAGAATGGCGCTGATTAAGTAAACCAGGGGATGTGGACGACATTCGGGATCTGAGAAAAAGGACAGAGGACACCTAATCAGACTGTACTGGTACCTTTAGGTACTTATGGGGACTCTTCGTTCTGAGCCGTTGTTGATGGCGCCGGAGAAACGTTATGGGATGTCACGAGTGTGTGATATCGGTTCCTATGACTCATTCGACACATTAACACATACACCATGGACTCCCAACACACACACCACACGCACACACAACACAAACACACACACACACACACACACACACACACACACACACCAGCTGCTCAAGAAGTACAAGTCTCATTTACAGACTACTTTATAACAGGGCTGAGAAGCTGAGAGACTGTTGTAGCATCCTGCTGGCGGGTCGACGACGCATGGACCCCTATCCAGGCAGGTGGGCGCTACCACAAGTCATGCTTTCCCTTCCCATTTGAATGGAGCACTACGTGGCGCACAGTTCTTCTGCTGGTGGTGTCACGGTTTCAGCCAACTTGGTTTTGGTGGAACTGGAACAACATCTGGTTTTCGCTGTTGAAACCTTTTCTTTTGTAGAAAATAATATACACGTTTATATTAAAGCCCATGTTCGCCATTGCCTTTATGCATTATAATCTTAAGATATTAACATTTCAAAGCAGTTATACATTAAGCGACTTCGTGCGAAGAGGGTTTAATGATGCAAAAATCGTAATCCCACCAACCGCGTTCGATACACAGCCGTAGTCACCAGTTGGGCAACATAGCGCCTTACGTTTTTTTTTTGGAAATGATTATGGCGCGGTCGTTTCAGAAATCAATGGCAAATACCTGAACGTAATAAGATGCCCGAATCACGAAACAGCCAAAAAATGCTTCGGTGACTGCTACGTACTTTAAGATATGCAATTCAAAAGCATTAAATCAGGAAGATTTAATTGTAACAAGCTGGGCTACAGTTATCTCCGCCATAACTTGGGCAGTGGTTCTCAACCGAGTGAGGGAATAACAGGGGCTGTCCATAGGGGGGTGCGTGGAGGGTGCGGGCCCCGCCACCGGGTTGACCACCATGCAAGGGTTGACACCAAACTTACAAAAAATGAAATTTGACAAAGCAGACATAGCAAAATAACAAAAATTTAACTTTGTCCGGGTTTGTCGAAGTTCTTTATTTATGTTTTACCTGAAGTATTGAAGTTATATTGTTCAATTTGTTTTCTTTCTTATGTCCTTATTAACTTTTTGACTTATTTTACAAACATTACTATATGCGATTATATATGGTACAGGAACACTCGGAAGAAGACCATGGTGAAAGTCTAGAGGGGTGACACCAAGAGTTTACACCCTGGGTGACACCAAAACCAGTGGACGCCACTGGGGAATCCCCCCCCCCCCTGGGGGGAATTTTAGGGTTTCCCGGGGTGGGGGGGGGGGGGAATTAAGATTATTTCAAGATCGCGTTAATACAAGAACCGATTACTTGATATTGTTTTCCTTCATACTGTCGGTTCTATACATTCATTGTAAGTAAGTAGACCAACAAATCATGTTTATGTGGACGTCTAGACTTGTTTTAGTATTTGCTATTAAATTTAGCTTCCATTATTACGTATACTGTGTAGGGGCAGGGGCTGGATTTTTAGGTAGGAAATACGAAGGGGAGAATGACGTTCTGAAAATATGGTGAAGGGGGACATGGGCCAAAAAAGGTTGAGAACCACTTGCTTAGGGTAATGCAGTTTCATAATTCCCCGACATACTAATTGGAGGGATCGAAATCAGCTTTGGAGAATTTGAAGCAGATAGAGTTGCGTTGATTTCGTTGGTATAAGGTGCCCGCCGTTTACACAGTATTCGCAAAATTCATCAGTCATTCATTCAGTAGCATGTCCTTTACAGAACCTCGCTCCCATAACAACCTTCTGGAAAACCTCTCGATCATAAGCAAGATGTCCCGCGTCCGATATACCCATCTGTAGATCATCCGCCACACCCTGCACCCATCTTCTCTTTGGCCTTCCTCTTCCTCTCTTCCCAGGCATATACCCTTCCATTGTTGTTCTCTCCAAACTTTCGTGACGTTTCAAGTGACCAAAATATTTCAATTTTCTTTGTTTTATAGTCTTTAACAGCCAACCTTCTTAAATATTCAGCTCTTAAAGTATGGATGTCATTTTCGTCTTTACCAAAGATATTCTTAGAACTCATTCTTTCATGGTTGTTATGGTTTCTTGGCAAGTTTTGCAGAAGGTAGTTTGCCATTGCTTTCCTTCTGGGCAGTGACTGTACTAGTCGATTGCCATAGCCATTGTCTCTACTGATGAGATTATCTGCCTATCGCAGCAAAGTGCAGACCATAACCAACTGTGAACCAACAATATCTGTCGTCTGCTCTCACGCTCCATCCACCACCTGCTTCCATGGCTTCACGTAACCTGATTGGGGGGGGGGGGGGTTAAACGGGTACTCACCTTGCCCAAGGGTGTCCCGTAGGATAACGAAGGAAAATACTGAGCTAAAATTGCCTAGTCAATCGCAAACAGCAAAAAAATGCTGCGGTTGACTAGCAAAGTTTATTAAGAACTATGCAAATCACCTGTTATTTAATGGCTGTCTGAAGAAATTGCAGCGTATTGTTAAAGTACCAACTTGGCTAAGGTTATTTAAAGCACACAATTTTCCCAATACTGGTCCTAGTTGCTTTGCACACAGGCAGTTTCAATACCCAACCCGTACATCTTTTTTAGTCCCAAACGATCCGTTTTCCTTCTACCCTCTTCTCCGTTTCATTTTCCCGAGCCTGGCTGTTGTCAAAGGTTCGAGCACAAAGCACGCATTCCGTTGCTTCGGCTATAATTGTTTTTATTTGCAATAGTGCTTTGATTTGAAAGCAGGAACTAACCGGTCATCCTAGTAGAACCTGCCTGCTAGGGAAGGGGCAGGGGATGTATCTCAGAAGTCCATACGTCCAGGTGCCGCTCCGCCCGCATACCAGACGTTCCATGTTCACGACCAGCTCACCCGTGGCCATTCAGTCCTCGGCACGTCGGTCCATTTTAAACTTGGGGGTATATCATCGGAGTTTTCCATCTTCTAGATGGGCCGCTATAACAGCTAACGGGCCCCATCTACCCGGAGGCAAGAGGTTCTAGATGGCAGTAAACATGGTGGCTGAGTGGTGCAGAGACGCAGGGGCCGTTATAAACCCAGACAAGGCATCGGTTGTGTGGTACTCCCTGAATAACAGAATCGTGACGGAAGATGTCACCATGTATTATATTGAATGGGTGTTCTCTTTGTGGAACGAGCAAATAGAAGTACGAGGATATCACCTTTGACAAGTGTATGTCTTTTAAGAACCATGTGGAGGATTTGGTGGTGAAGGCTTGTAAGGGACTTAATGCATTGAGGGCTATGGCAGCAACCGGGGTAGATCAGATGATGCTGTAAGGTTCAGCAGTTAATAATTTCTGTCATTGAGTATGGTTTGGGGCTGCTGGCAGTATCAAAGAGCCAGCTTGAAAGGTTGGAGAGCATACAGTCTGCAGCCATGCGGGTGATCCTGGGGTGCACAAAGAACACACCAATTATATGCATGAGGTTTATCCTGGCGCTACCAACAATGGCGTATAGGCATAGGGTCCTTCAGGCGAAATGGTGCCTGAGAGTTACTGCAGATAGGGATCACCCCCAGCATGAAGCCATGGATATTGTCAAGAGTCATAGGCTAAGACGAGGCAGGTCCTAGATGGCACAGGCAGAAATATCTATACGTCAGATCTGTGATCTAGAGAAAATCAATCGTGAAAAAGAGCGGGTTAAAGACATGCCGGACTGGCACAATTTATTAGTAACACAGGGTCGTGAGTGCAGAGAATGGGCGGCGGGCCGCACTGAGTTTGAGGTGTATGAAGACATGAATATGGTCAAGGGTCATAGACTAAGACGAGGCAGGTCCTGAATGGCACAGGCAGAAGTATCTATACGGCAGGTCGTGTGGATCTAGAAATCATCAATCGTGATAAAGAGTTGGTTAAAGTACTGGAAGATTTGTCGGACTGGCACAGTGTAATAGTAACACTGGGTCGTGAGTGAAGAAAATGGGCGGCGGGCCGCACTTAGTTTGAGGTGCAACAACTGATCCAGATTAACACAAATCAAGATGACATAGTGGTCTACACAGATGGGTCAGTGGTGAGAAACAGACGTAGCGGTTGGGCTTTCATTGCGAAGGCTAATGGACGATTCTTGAGAAAGGAGAGTCTGGTATATGAGACTACAATCTCAAGCATTGGAATGGAGGTGGAAGCAGCATTCCGTTGGTTAGAGGAGATCACTGCAGCACTCATTGTATTCATTACAGATTCAAGCAGTACGCTTAGTAAGGTGAAGAAAGGAATATTTCGTGTGGAATGACTCACCTCGCTTCAGAGGTCACAGATTGTGAGAATTGTATGGATTTTTTGCCCTAGCCATGCGAGAGTACGGGGCAATGAACAGGCTGTTAGCCGCTTAGGTAATGCACCTCTTGGTGGTAGATTACCTAAGGACAAAGGAGAGGTGTTCGAACGCCTATGGGACCAGGTGGAGAAGGTGGGGGAACAGACTGAGAACCCGTATGTGGAAAGAATGATATGGCAGGGGATCGGCAGAGGTTCTGGTAGAATCTCAACACTGAGTTGGAAGACCAGGAGAACTTTCAATCAGACATCGGCTGGAACGATCAACAGTACGACTCTTCTCTGATTGTTGAACAGGGGGTGAAGTGTGTATGGGAATGTCCATGAGTGCAGTGATGTGGTTTCTTATCTCAGCTTAACTCAACTCTACATAATAAAATACATCAGTGTGTTCGATGTATTGGGATATTGCCTGGCATTGAACATCCCAGTGAATGGAACCAATCCGAAATAATTCAATGTTTTTAAGTACTTAGGGACTTTAATAACAGCAGACATACTGAACCATCCACACATACATATGTCCGCAAAACGACAGATAATAAATAGCATATTCAAACCGATCTTATGCTACCAGCAAAACGACAGATAATAAATAGCATATTCACACCGACCTTATGCTACCAATGTCAAACTTGGACATTATCCAAATCACACCTACGGAAAATCAACACCTGTGAGATGAGATGCTTGATACAAGACTCTTGTGATAGTGTGAAATGGTGAACTACGATCGTTCAATCTTGTCGGCATGGCACTTGATGATGATGATTGTCAAAGAGCACATCATAATGCAATTCTGCCAACTTAATTATCTGAGACTCAGTAACAAATGATGTTATCAGACAGCCAGAGGGATTAACACCTTGTGCCACATATATTGAAAGACAGAAGATCAAGTGGTTTGGCCATCTCGTTAGAATGCAACACCATCAACTACATCAAAGAAGGTCTGCTACGAAAGCAAGAGGACGCTCGAGAAGGAAATGGATTGACGACATCAAAGATATTGTACAATCACAATGAATAACACTATCCAGTCCCACCCATCGGGCGCTGGAACGCCGATTATTCCTACCTAGGACGCCTGACGGCAGATGTGGAAGATGATGATGATGATGATGATGATGATGATGATGATGATGATGATGATGATGATGATGATGATGATGATGATGATGATGAATAACAGCAGATGGGAGATATATTAAGGAAGTGAAGTGCAGAAATGCGCAAAGCAAAGGCAGCATTTCACCAGATTAATTCATAACTACTCTGGTACTGGTGATGTAATTGTCTATACCGATGACTCTGTAATAAGAGACAAAATAATTACGTGGGGATTCACAGAAAAATCAAATGGCCAGTGTTTAGTAAAGGAGAGCTTGGCATATAACACCACAATCTGGTCTGAAAATGTCGATGCGGATGGTTACAGCAGTTTTCCGCTGGTTGGAGAACAAACTGTATTCACATGTTATGATTGTGGCTGATTCACAAAGAATGCTGGCAAAGGTGAAGACTGGCATGCTTCGTGCTAAAGGTCGTGGGTTGTGAGCATTCGCTGGATCTTTTCTCCAGGACACTCTGGTGTGGTTGGAAATTAACAAGCATCATTCAGGGGTGATTTGGTGCATGATAAGGCAAATGTGGTGAAGGCCTTCTGGGAGCGTGTGAATAATGAAGAACAGATAGACTATCTGGA
>JACEFZ010026391.1:170000-252500 GCA_014155875.1 Cepaea nemoralis | reverse complement strand
GGGTTTATTGATTCTCTGGTCACTTGTTAGAATGCAGGGTGATTAGGAATATTTACCACAAACCCCAGGAGAAAAGAATTCAATCCTTGAAACAATGGCATCTGTGTGTAGGTTTCCCTTCCCACTTCATCACCCTTTAAATTTACTATAGTGCTAGAAGGATAGTGCTGTTACCTTCAGGAAAACCCAACATATAAACAGCATTTTGTACTACTAATTAAACTAATTAATAGAGTCATTTATCTCCTGGTGTGCGGTTAAGGGTTCATCTTTTGCTGTAGATTAGATCCTTTTCCCATTATCTGGGTACCGAATTAAGGCACTCTGTTATATTCCTAATATTTATCCACTGGTAATTGGCTGATGACTATTTTATAATCCATAATCCAGGAATTGAAAAATCACACACCATATATCCCCTCCGTTGGGGCTAGAATCACGAATATTGTTGCCTTAGGCTCGGTGCCCTTTTTGTGAAATTTGGTGCCCCAGGTTGGTCATACTTCAGGATTTCCACTTAAGCTTTGCAGAAGGTAATTCCCTTTATCATCATGTCTGATGAAAAGTTGACGTCCATTCAGCTTCTCGGCTTTTAATATCCGACTACCAAATTGGCTTACACAGAGGTTTCACCCACCTAGTCGCGAGTCTATAACCCATGGCATTTAGGCTGACATTCGACCGGCAAGGAATTATTCGTTGTTATCTAGTCCAGTGTAGAACTTTAATTGACTGAGAGGCATCTCATGGTAGTATCTGTGACTAGGGCCACAATTGATCTATACCTACATATATCCACAGATGAATAAATCCAGCACAGTAACAGGTTTGCAAACATTTAGATGATTCCTCTTGTTGCTGATGTAGAGGCATTTAGTTGCTTTCATATGGTCTTTTATCTGATAGGGTTCAGGTTTTGGATCCCTGAGGTAATCTGGTGTAGTTATGGTTTTCAGTTGGTACCTTGGTTCTGGAGTTTGTATCTTGGCTGTATTGGCTTATAATGTTGTTTCAGTGTCTCTTCCCATTTGTTTGAGTTTGTGTTCATATCAAGAACTTGGTGTGGAATGGCTGAATGGCTGAATGCCATGTTTGACTGTTGCAGCTGTGAGACGTTCTTTCAAAGACTTATCCATTGTTGGATATTAACTTGGTAATTCAACCAACAGTTGAAGGGTTTTCACTGTTGCTAGTTTAGTAACTTGTAGTAGGATTGTCACATAGTTTCACTGATTTGGTTGAATGATGAGGCCATAGGTGGTACTTCTCAAAAGTAAAGCAGACGATACACTGTTGTCAGTTACTCTGATCATCTTTATCTTTGTATATTATTAGATCTTGAAGTCCATCCTGGATATTCCTACTGAAATGGGACTTCCTCAATCACACCGTCAGTTGTCTTCGTATGTATCTCTTTTGCTTCGTTTGCAGCTTATGAGTGCAGCAGTAAACATTTATGTATTTCTAAATCCAGAACATGGTTAAGCCATTTAGTCCTGACTCACCTTCACCAGGCTGTTAACCCAGGATCCTGATGATAGTTATGAAGTGCTGTCCCACCACATTCATCCACCACTTGCTTCTCTTCAATAGCTTCAGAGAATGATGGTTTTAAAAGGCAAAAATACCTTTCCCCACACGGGGAAAGGGGAACGCACGTCTGTTTCCTTTCTTAGTCTGAACTAAAATGGCTACTTTAGTCTTCGTTTTCAACCTCGCCGGTCTTGGCCAGGTACGTGAGCCAAAATAAAGCCGACTAAATTAAGCTGTGCCACGGTCAGTCTATCGCTGTTTTATTTTCTACTCCTACCTAAGCAAGATACTTAACTAGTAGTTGTTAGGGTTTGTTTATTTTTAAGGGAGTCAATGCTAGGAAAGGGTAAGGATGTTTTATTATATCACACGCCTCCCCCATTTAAGCCATTTATTTCTTTCAGAAAATAATTGGTCAAGTAGTACTCTACAATTTCCGTCTTTACATTGACTCATGTAGTATCCCTCCCTTTGCTTTACTACATTTCTTTCCTATGTTAGAATCTACCGGAGCCACGCCCATTTTCTTCTAGTCACGACAACTGACATAACCTTAAAGGCTTATTTCCCTTTTAGTGAAAGAGTGTAGGACCCTCTCCACTGTTGTCAGCTATGGTTTGAAATATGCGTGGTTATCTGATAATGTGCTACTTTTAGTACTGGTTTGTCTGCATCAAACCGACTTTTTGAAGCAATTAAAATATCATCATTAAGCTTTCAATAGCCAGATGATACTTTTCATATGAGATCATTTGTTGAATTTCTTTTCCCAATATTTTTAGTCTGGCGTTAGGAACTGGAGAAAGTCCTGAGTACTCCTACATGGGTTATTAAGAAATCTAACATCTGCATTTTGCTGATTCTGGGTTTTGTGCGTCCACTCCCCTCAGATTCTT
This sequence comes from Cepaea nemoralis, assembly GCA_014155875.1. NCBI lineage: Eukaryota > Metazoa > Mollusca > Gastropoda > Stylommatophora > Helicidae > Cepaea > Cepaea nemoralis. The sequence continues at coordinate 250,071 of JACEFZ010026391.1, read as the reverse complement.
TTCCCAGCAGAAAGTCTCTTCTCTCCTTGTAGTTCCCTTATGGTCTACGTGTAACCACTGCTAACGTAAAGTATGACTAGTTGGGATATATACCAGCTTGATTTCTCTCTCATTAGATTATCAATCTTGAGATTATGTTAAAACCAACGGTTAATTCTGCGTCTACTGATAGCATATTAACCTCGCCCGTCTCCCTGTAAGTTAGACGTTTGTTTTAACTATTGATCTGATATTTAATCGAAGCTAAATATGGTTCCTGTTGTATACATTTTCATCCAACACATCATGTATTTGGGTTATTAGTCGAGGTATGGGATTTTCCCAATCAGTTTTAATAACAATCAGTTTGAGTAGTATCCCTTTCTCTTGCGTGTTTACCCGGAGAATCTCGTCTAATATGTAAACAAAGGTCCAACTTTTCTAGATTTCCGTTCTGAACCGAATATTACGGGGAACATGAATCTATTAGAAATGAAGCAATTCTTAGCTTACTCTCTCTCTCTCTCTCTCTCTCTCTCTCTCTCTCTCTCTCTCTCTCTCTCTCTCTCTCTCTCTCTTTCTCTCTCTTTCTCTCTCTCTCTCTCTCTCTCTCTCTCTCTCTCTCTCTCTCTCTCTCTGCTTTTCCTTCTAATCGAGATCTATTTTACGCTAGAATCCTTATGTCGCTTGTTGTCCCTAGAGGACATTGGAATCAACAAGCACACCTTTAAGATCCTTATACTTGGGAATTATTGACAGACTTTTGTCTACACTCCTCCATTCTGTCTTCTACTATCTCTCTCTCTCTCTCTCTCTCTCTCTCTCTCTCTCTCTCTCTCTCTCTCTCTCTCTCTCTCTCTCTTTCTCTCTCTCTCTCTCTCTCACTTATTCCTTCATAACATACCCTGACAACAGTTTCCTCCAACAATTAATAAAATATTGCTGAAAACTATGTCAGTTGTATGTATTGAATGTGTATATGTAATTTGTAGTGTCTTCTATTGTGAGTGCAAGATAGGACTCTGAATGTCTATGCTCCGTATCACATCTCTCATCTGCATACGGCCAAGCAACCAGACATCACACATATATGGACAGCTCTCACCCTGGATGCTCCGTTCCTCCTGAGTCTGGACGTAATCCAATCTTTAGAAAATGTTCAATGTTTGATCACTATAAATCCTGCGATTATGATAAGTTTGAATTCAGCATATTTCCCTTTCTTGGAAGATAGTAAAATCCATCACGGAAAACACATCACCACTGTCTACAGTTATTTAATAGTCACTGTGGTAGGCATGGAAACTGTTCTTAAGTTCTCTCTGGTTCTTTTATATGAGTAAACCAGTCACCTATATTTAGCGTAGGTCACTTTGCCGTTATAGACTTAACGTCCTTTACATCGCTTTCTTAACCTGGCTACTTTTGAATTACAGAGTTCTCCTATATGTGATTGGTTATCTTTGCATCAGTGAAGTACCGTTCTATAATCTTATTTCTTAACATGAGGTGCTGTATCTCTGCACAAGTGAAGTAAATTTCTTTAATCTTCTCTGAGTATGTCAGGAGTTTTCGTGAAACCTGTGGGAGATATATTTAATCAGGTGATATGAGTCTGCTTCATACTACTTCTTATGTGAGAGCCTTTCTCCAGCCGTACTCAGACGCTTCCGAAAGATACTCTGACATAAGACAGATGAGTCCAATAAAGTCTAAACGATTAGCTAAAAGAAGGAAATGGTAAAAGCCAAGCACAAACACCTATTTCCCTATGCTAGACTATTACGCCAAGGCTAGATTACCTTATATAATCTATGTTAGTCCATGAATTGAAATACACAAACGCAGATGCGCTAATATCCCATCGCCTTTAAACAATAAGGGACTATATCTCTTTTCAAATTAAGGACACATAGATATTCTCCGTCCCGTTTGGGAGCACACACTAACTACAAAAACAAGTTTTACAACTATTTATACTCAGTGTCCAATTCTCCGTTATTTTTGATCCACAATCAAATTTGCCGTAATTCCCCACATCAAAAGTCTGTGAAGTCACGTATTTGCTCCTGTCCGCTCCTTCCCGTTCCTCCGCTCGTTCCCGCGTTCCCCACTCGTCGGACATCAATCAGTTTTAACGCTTTGATCCACGTCTTCGTGTGTTCCCCAACCCGATGTCTCCGCGTTGTTTTGTCCGGTGAAATCGGCAGTCAATGACCCCTCACACCGTATCCTACTTTTATACCATTCGGTCAATGATTTTCAATTTGTCCTCATCTCAGACTGAAGTACTCGATTGTTATCCATCCTCATACATTGCAATTAATCTTACTATTCTAGTTTATCAGGGAATCACTAAACTCACAGTATCCCGTGACATAGGCCCCCTCTTAAGAGAGTTGACAGCGTCGACTCTTCCTCACTGTCGTTTTGATTCATATGATCCACCAACCTATTCCTCTTTTTCTGGAGTTGGATGTCTAGATAGGAAATCCGCTCCTACATTCTCCTTACCGGGGATGTACTCCACTGTGAAGTTGTTCGGCTGCAACACCAACGACCATCGCATCCACCGTGCGTTGAGCTTCTGCGAAGTAGCTAGGAACATCAAGTGTTGATGATATGACTGGATCCTCACATGGATCACCTCCTCATCCAGTAGGCGATCTCACTGACAGCCTACTATACTACTCATGATAGACACTAGTGTTGGCACACAACGCCCCTGTACGTCCGGTCGACCTATTTTCGACTTGCGTAAGCGCCGGCTCACAACACAGACGGATCGTCCCATCCTGACTGTAACACTGTTTCCATGTCCTCTTGTTTTCCCCAAAATTTTCATCCTTGGGTTTGCGGTATCGTCCTCGTTGGACAGAATCATCTTCCCCAAACCTCCTGGACTTTTGCTTCCAGGACCATCTCGGTCGATATAGGATCTGGTTAGCCAATCTTCGGTTGGAGTCCTGGGTATTTCTCGCCTTTCCCGACGTTACCCACCCCTTCTGAACTTGGTTACTAGTGACGGTTTCACTCTTGTCCTTTCCCTGACATGTGATTTCCCTCCTCCCTTCTTTGGGTAAATCTGACCGTATCACGTACTTTCCCATATGCCCTCCTATGTAGTACTGGTGATCTCTGGTCTTCGTCTGGACCTGTAACTTTTTTCTTAATGGCGGCCATTACCATAAGGTGCGAAGCTTTGCTCTCGGATTTCTCCTCATATTTCTAAATGAGATGCCTAGGAAGATTTTTCAGTTCTTCCCCGATCCGGATTTTGTAGATGTTTTTGGACATCACCTTTACCACAGGATAAGGTCCTTTCCATCCTACTTGGAGTATATTAGTCTCTTCTGGACCCCATACTTCCACTTTGTCTTCCACCTTAAGAGCTATTTAACTCTTAGTCCGATTGTTGGGTGGTGCTTTCTGGCACTCTGAACAAGACTTCACCCACCGGCGTACATCACCGGTCATTCCCGGCCAGCAATAATGGCCGGAAATTTGCTGCAATGTCTCTCTGACACCCATATGTCGATTCTCGGCTATGGTGTGTCCACTCTGAAGAATGTGAGGATGGTGGGTATCTGGAACCACCCACTGCTCGTGTAGGTTGTCTCCTCTTCCGGATCTCCTGTAAAGCAGCCGATTCCTCAGAAAGTACTGTCCCCGTTATGGTGGCTCAGCACTTCTTTGCAGCTTCCTGTAGCAAGGACGCAACGTAGTATCCTTCCTCTGGGCAGTATGCAATTCTCCTATCACTGAGTTGTCGCATAGTGTCTCTGCCTCTTTGTCCTTCCCTTGACATCCACTGGCTACTGCTCCCCTGTGGGCGGGCTGTTTGGGCACCCCCAAAAACACATATTCCGTACCAATGATCATCGGAAATAAGGAGTCAGATAATAAAGCTGCTGGAATAATGCCCGTGACGTACCTGGACTTAATCTCCACCTTGGTGATTGGCAGCGTCATGGTAACAGCACTCCTCATTGTCGGCTGTATCTCAATGGTCTCCCCTGTAAGTTGGTCTGGTCGTACCAGGCTGGCGTCAATAACAGCTTCCCCGTCCAAACCTGTATCGTAGAGACAAGCAACCTGCTGGCCATTGACTTCAATCAGTTCGACCACCGGTGGCCTCTCTTGGTCCAGAGGTCCTTCCACGACCTCGCCCTTTTCCTTGAAATCCTCGATTGGTTCCTCAAGGCTTGTTGCGAAGTTGGCGTCATTTGCCTTGCCTCTGCAGTCTGCAGTATTATGTGCTTTCGATCTGCAGTGTGTGCACCATTTTCCCTTCCAAGCTTTCCGTGTGCTTTCTTTGTTCAGAGCTTCTTCGCCGACCTCAGCCTTGTCTGTGATCACCTTCTTAGGAATCACTTGGCATGCCGCGAAGTGACAGCTTTTCGGTTTCGATCTGCAATCTTTTGTGTTGTGAGAGGGCGACTTGCAGATCGAACACCACTTCTCTGACCACGGTCGTTGTGCTGGAGAATTCGAGGTGCTCATGTTTCCTTCCTTCACCTTCTCTGAACACTCCATTGACGTCTTCATATAAGGTTCAACTTTTTCTCCTTCCCAGTTTTTAGATTTCTTTCGGTCTTGTTTCTCCTGACCTTTTGTGGTGGGTATATTGGTTTCTTTAGCTTCCCCATGGACTTCTACGACTCTTTCCGCCAGCTTATTCACAACATCAAGCCGTTCCGCACCTTGTTCTCCTAAAAATGTCTTCAGTGGTTCTGACATTTGCTGTCGCATCTGGTCTACTACCATCAGCTCTTCCAGACTCTCATAGTCCCTCTTTAACTCTGCCAAATCCATCCATTTTTGGACGTATGATTTCAACCTTAAACTGTAGGCGGCGAATAGCTCTTCCGGCTCTCTTCTTGACTATCTAAACTTCTTCCGATACATTTGTGCGGTGATCTCATAATGTTTCATCAAAGCTGCTTTTAATTCTTCGTAGTTGTTTTCATGTCCTGGTGGTATTCGTGTGTAAACCTCGAAATCCGAACCTCGTAATCCCTGGGATAATTTAAGAAACCATCGGCTTCTATCCAGTCCCATAGCGACTGACATGGCTTCGAAGCGATTTAAGTATTGGTCAAATCTTTCTGTAGATTCCTCATAAACAGCTAAGGGAAACTTCATTGCATGGTAGCCAGGTCCACTCATGTTGGTTGAACCATGCGAAGATGATCCGCCTTCCGCTCCATCTATTTCTCCCTTAGTTTGTGTTTTGAGTTCTAATTCTCGCATGCGGTATTCATGTTCTCTTATCTTGTTTGCTTCTTCCGCTTCCAACTGGGCCTTTCTATCTTTCCTTTCTGCTTGGCGAAGTTCCCTCTCCCTCTCATGGATGTAATCAGTTAGTGCCGATCCAGATAAACCAATTTAATCCCCGTTGGCCCTTAGCTCTGCTGTCGTTAGTTTATGAGTGACCATATTAAAAGAAGGTGAATCAGCAGGTAGTGTAAAGACACCTCAAAGCAGTAAGCAATTACTCAATTTCTAAAATAAATTTCTCTCTATATATTTTATCTCTACGACACCACACAGTACAGTACAACCAATCTCTCAATCACAAGAGGAGATTTAGGATAAAGACTTATGTAGACTTGTAAAAGTGTGCACAAATAGGTAATGTTTCTAACATGAATGTAAAGGCACCATATATCCCCTGGACATGCTCTCCTTTAAAGATCATCAATATGTATACTCATATGAATATACCAATATGTAGGTATTGTACCAATATGCATGTATCCTGCTATGCATTTACCACGCTAGGCCGTTACCAATATGCAGGTACCCCGCTAGGCAGTTACCCTGCTATGCCTGTGCCAATATGCAGGTACCCCGCTTCAACTACCCCGCTATGCATGTACCCATATGCAACTACCACGCTGCTCCACCATTTAATGTCGCTTGTTGTCCCTGGAGGACAGTGGAATCAACAAGCACACATTTAAGATCGTTATACTTGGGAATTATTGACAGACATTTGTCTACACTCCTCCATTCTGTCTTCTACTCACTATATATATATATATATATATATATATATATATATATATATATATATATATATATATATATATATATATATATATATATATATATATATATATATATATATATATATATATATATATATATATATCACTTATTCCTTCATAACATACCCTGACAAAAGTTTCCCCCAACAATTAATAAAATATTTATTGCTGAAAACTATGTCAGTTGTATGTATTGAATGTGTATATGTAATTTGTAGTGTCTTCTATTGTGAGTGCAAGATAGGACTCTGAATGTCTATGCTCCGTATCACATCTCTCATCTGCATACGGCCAAGCAACCAGACATCACACATATATGGACAGCTCTCACCGTGGATGCTCCGTTCCTCCTGAGTCTGGACGTAATCCAATCTTTAGAAAATGTTCAATGTTTGATCACTATGAAATCCTGCGGTTATGATAAGTTTGAATTCAGCATATTTCACTTTCTTGGAAGATAGTAAAATCCATCACAGAAAACACATCACCACTGTCTACAGTTATTTAATAGTCACTGTGGTAGACCTGGAAACTGTTCTTAAGTTCTCTCTGGTTCTTTTATATGAGTAAACCAGTCACCTATATTTAGCGTAGGTCACTTTGCCGTTATAGACTTAACGTCCTTTACATTTCTTTCTTACCCTGGATACTTTTGAATTACAGAGTTCTCCTATATGTGATTGGTTATCTTTGCATCAGTGAAGTACCTTTCTATAATCTTATTTCTTAACATGAGGTGCTGTATCTCTGCAAAAGTGAAGTAAATTGCTTTAATCTTCTCTGAGTATGTCAGGAGTTTTCGTGAAACCTGTGGGAGATATATTTAATCAGGTGATATGAGTCTGCTTCATACTACTTCTTATGTGAGAGCCTTTCTCCAGCCGTACTCAGACGCTTCCGAAAGATACTCCGACATAAGACAGATGAGTCCAATAAAGTCTAAACGATTAGCTAAAAGAAGGAAATGGTAAAAGCCAAGCACAAACACCTATTTCCCTATGCTAGACTATTACGCCAAGGCTAGATTACCTTATATAATCTATGTTAGTCCATGAATTGAAATACACAAACGCAGATGCGCTAATATCCCATCGCCTTTAAACAATAAGGGACTATATCTCTTTTCAAATTAAGGACACATAGATATTCTCCGTCCCGTTTGGGAGCACACACTAACTACAAATACAAGTTTACAACTATTTATACTCAGTGTCCCATTCTCCGTTATTTTTGATCCTCAGGGGTACCTGCATATTGACACAGGCATAGCAGGGTAACTGCCTAGCGGGGTACCTGCATATTGGTAACGGCCTAGCGTGGTAAATGCATAGCAGGATACATGCATATTGGTATAATACCTACATATTGGTATATACATATGAGTATACATATTGATGATCTTTAAAGGAGAGCATGTCCAGGGGATATATGGTGCCTTTACATTCATGTTAGAAACATTACAAATATGTGCACACTTTTACAAGTCTACATAAGTCTTTATCCTAAATCTCCTCTTGTGATTGAGAGATTGGTTGTGCTGTACTGTGTGGTGTCGTAGAGATAAAATATATAGAGAGAAATTTATTTTAGATATTGAGTAATTGCTTACTGCTTTGAGGTGTCTTTACACTACCTGCTGACTCACCTTCTTTTAATATGGCCACTAATAAACTAACGACAGCAGAGCTAAGGGCCATAGATTCCTCATAAACAGCTAAGGGAAACTTCATTGCATGGTAGCCAGGTCCACTCATGTTGGTTGAACCATGCGAAGATGATCCGCCTTCCGCTCCATCTATTTCTCCCTTAGTTTATGTTTTGAGTTCTAATTTTCGCATGCGGTATTCATGTTCTCTTATCTTGTTGGCTTCTTCCGCTTCCAACTGGGCCTTTCGATCTTCCCTTTCTGCTTGGCGAAGTTCCCTCTCCCTCTCATGGATGTAATCAGTTAGTGCTGATTCAGATAAACCAATTTATTCCCCGTTGGCTCTTAGCTATGCTGTCGTTAGTTTATGAGTGGCCATATTGAAAGAAAGTGAGTCAGCAGGTAGTGTAAAGACACCTAAAAGCAGTAAGCAATTACTCAATATCTAAAATAAATTTATCTCTATATATTTTCTCTACGACACCACACAGTACAGCACAACCAATCTTTCAATCACAAGAGGAGATTTAGGATAAAGACTTATGTAGACTTGTAAAAGTGTGCACAAATAGGTAATGTTTCTAACATGAATGTAAAGGCACCATATATCCCCTGGAAATGCTCTCCTTTAAAGATCATCAATATGTATACTCATATGAATATACCAATATGTAGGTATTGTACCAATATGCATGTATCCTGCTATGCATTTACCACGCTAGGCCGTTACCAATATGCAGGTACCCCGCTAGGCAGTTACCCTGCTATGCCTGTGCCAATATGCAGGTACCCCGCTTCAACTACCCCGCTATGCATGTACCCATATGCAACTACCACGCTGCTCCACCATTTAATGTCGCTTGTTGTCCCTGGAGGACAGTGGAATCAACAAGCACACATTTAAGATCTTTATACTTGGGAATTATTGACAGACTTTTGTCTACACTCCTCCATTCTGTCTTCTACTCAATATATATATATATATATATATATATATATATATATATATATATAATATATATATATATATATATATATATATATATATATATATATATATATATATATATATATATATATATATAACTTTTTCCTTCATAACATACCATGACAACAGTTTCCCCCAACAATTAATAAAATATTTATTGCTGAAAACTATGTCAGTTGTATGTATTGAATGTGTATATGTAATTTGTAGTGTCTTCTATTGTGAGTGCAAGATAGGACTCTGAATGTCTATGCTCCATATCACATCTCTCATCTGCATACGGCCAAGCAACCAGACATCACACATATATGGACAGCTCTCACCGTGGATGCTCCGTTCCTCCTGAGTCTTCATAACATACCATGACAACAGTTTCCCCCAACAATTAATAAAATATTTATTGCTGAAAACTATGTCAGTTGTATGTATTGAATGTGTATATGTAATTTGTAGTGTCTTCTATTGTGAGTGCAAGATAGGACTCTGAATGTCTATGCTCCGTATCACATCTCTCATCTGCATACGGCCAAGCAACCAGACATCACACATATATGGACAGCTCTCACCGTGGATGCTCCGTTCCTCCTGAGTCTGGACGTAATCCAATCTTTAGAAAATGTTCAATGTTTGATCACTATGAAATCCTGCGGTTATGATAAGTTTGAATTCAGCATATTTCCCTTTCTTGGAAGATAGTAAAATCCATCACAGAAAACACATCACCACTGTCTACAGTTATTTAATAGTCACTGTGGTAGACCTGGAAACTGTTCTTAAGTTCTCTCTGGTTCTTTTATATGAGTAAACCAGTCACCTATATTTAGCGTAGGTCACTTTGCCGTTATAGACTTAACGTCCTTTACATTTCTTTCTTACCCTGGATACTTTTGAATTACAGAGTTCTCCTATATGTGATTGGTTATCTTTGCATCAGTGAAGTACCTTTCTATAATCTTATTTCTTAACATGAGGTGCTGTATCTCTGCAAAAGTGAAGTAAATTGCTTTAATCTTCTCTGAGTATGTCAGGAGTTTTCGTGAAACCTGTGGGAGATATATTTAATCAGGTGATATGAGTCTGCTTCATACTACTTCTTATGTGAGAGCCTTTCTCCAGCCGTACTCAGACGCTTCCGAAAGATACTCCGACATAAGACAGATGAGTCCAATAAAGTCTAAACGATTAGCTAAAAGAAGGAAATGGTAAAAGCCAAGCACAAACACCTATTTCCCTATGCTAGACTATTACGCCAAGGCTAGATTACCTTATATAATCTATGTTAGTCCATGAATTGAAATACACAAACGCAGATGCGCTAATATCCCATCGCCTTTAAACAATAAGGGACTATATCTCTTTTCAAATTAAGGACACATAGATATTCTCCGTCCCGTTTGGGAGCACACACTAACTACAAATACAAGTTTACAACTATTTATACTCAGTGTCCCATTCTCCGTTATTTTTGATCCTCAGGGGTACCTGCATATTGACACAGGCATAGCAGGGTAACTGCCTAGCGGGGTACCTGCATATTGGTAACGGCCTAGCGTGGTAAATGCATAGCAGGATACATGCATATTGGTATAATACCTACATATTGGTATATACATATGAGTATACATATTGATGATCTTTAAAGGAGAGCATGTCCAGGGGATATATGGTGCCTTTACATTCATGTTAGAAACATTACAAATATGTGCACACTTTTACAAGTCTACATAAGTCTTTATCCTAAATCTCCTCTTGTGATTGAGAGATTGGTTGTGCTGTACTGTGTGGTGTCGTAGAGATAAAATATATAGAGAGAAATTTATTTTAGATATTGAGTAATTGCTTACTGCTTTGAGGTGTCTTTACACTACCTGCTGACTCACCTTCTTTTAATATGGCCACTAATAAACTAACGACAGCAGAGCTAAGGGCCATAGATTCCTCATAAACAGCTAAGGGAAACTTCATTGCATGGTAGCCAGGTCCACTCATGTTGGTTGAACCATGCGAAGATGATCCGCCTTCCGCTCCATCTATTTCTCCCTTAGTTTGTGTTTTGAGTTCTAATTTTCGCATGCGGTATTCATGTTCTCTTATCTTGTTGGCTTCTTCCGCTTCCAACTGGGCCTTTCGATCTTCCCTTTCTGCTTGGCGAAGTTCCCTCTCCCTCTCATGGATGTAATCAGTTAGTGCTGATCCAGATAAACCAATTTATTCCCCGTTGGCCCTTAGCTATGCTGTCGTTAGTTTATGAGTGGCCATATTGAAAGAAAGTGAGTCAGCAGGTAGTGTAAAGACACCTCAAAGCAGTAAGCAATTACTCAATATCTAAAATAAATTTATCTCTATATATTTTCTCTACGACACCACACAGTACAGCACAACCAATCTCTCAATCACAAGAGGAGATTTAGGATAAAGACTTATGTAGACTTGTAAAAGTGTGCACAAATAGGTAATGTTTCTAACATGAATGTAAAGGCACCATATATCCCCTGGAAATGCTCTCCTTTAAAGATCATCAATATGTATACTCATATGAATATACCAATATGTAGGTATTGTACCAATATGCATGTATCCTGCTATGCATTTACCACGCTAGGCCGTTACCAATATGCAGGTACCCCGCTAGGCAGTTACCCTGCTATGCCTGTGCCAATATGCAGGTACCCCGCTTCAACTACCCCGCTATGCATGTACCCATATGCAACTACCACGCTGCTCCACCATTTAATGTCGCTTGTTGTCCCTGGAGGACAGTGGAATCAACAAGCACACATTTAAGATCTTTATACTTGGGAATTATTGACAGACTTTTGTCTACACTCCTCCATTCTGTCTTCTACTCAATATATATATATATATATAATATATATATATATATATATATATATATATATATATATATATATATATATATATATATATATATATATATATATATATATATATATATATATATATATATATATATATAACTTTTTCCTTCATAACATACCATGACAACAGTTTCCCCCAACAATTAATAAAATATTTATTGCTGAAAACTATGTCAGTTGTATGTATTGAATGTGTATATGTAATTTGTAGTGTCTTCTATTGTGAGTGCAAGATAGGACTCTGAATGTCTATGCTCCGTATCACATCTCTCATCTGCATACGGCCAAGCAACCAGACATCACACATATATGGACAGCTCTCACGTGGATGCTCCGTTCCTCCTGAGTCTTCATAACATACCATGACAACAGTTTCCCCCAACAATTAATAAAATATTTATTGCTGAAAACTATGTCAGTTGTATGTATTGAATGTGTATATGTAATTTGTAGTGTCTTCTATTGTGAGTGCAAGATAGGACTCTGAATGTCTATGCTACGTATCACATCTCTCATCTGCATACGGCCAAGCAACCAGACATCACACATATATGGACAGCTCTCACCGTGGATGCTCCGTTCCTCCTGAGTCTGGACGTAATCCAATCTTTAGAAAATGTTCAATGTTTGATCACTATGAAATCCTGCGATTATGATAAGTTTGAATTCAGCATATTTCACTTTCTTGAAAGATAGTAAAATCCATCACGGAAAACACATCACCACTGTCTACAGTTATTTAATAGTCACTGTGGTAGGCCTGGAAACTGTTCTTACGTTCTCTCTGGTTCTTTTATATGAGTAAACCAGTCACCTATATTTAGCGTAGGTCACTTTGCCGTTATAGACTTAACGTCCTTTACATCGCTTTCTTACCCTGGATACTTTTAAATTACAGAGTTCTCCTATATGTGATTGGTTATCTTTGCATCAGTGAAGTACCGTTCTATAATCTTATTTCTTAACATGAGGTGCTGTATCTCTGCAAAAGTGAAGTAAATTTCTTTAATCTTCTCTGAGTATGTCAGAAGTTTTCGTGAAACCTGTGGGAGATATATTTAATCAGGTGATATGAGTCTGCTTCATACTACTTCTTATGTGAGAGCCTTTCTCCAGCCGTACTCAGACGCTTCCGAAATATACTCTGACATAAGACAGATGAGTCCAATAAAGTCTAAACGATTAGCTAAAAGAAGGAAATGGTAAAAGCCAAGCTCAAACACCTATTTCCCTATGCTAGACTATTACGCCAAGGCTAGATTACCTTATATAATCTATGTTAGTCCATGAATTGAAATACACAAACGCAGATGCGCTAATATCCCATCGCCTTTAAACAATAAGGGACTATATCTCTTTTCAAATTAAGGACACATAGATATTCTCCGTCCCATTTGGGAGCACACACTAACTACAAAAACAAGTTTACAACTATTTATACTCAGTGTCCCATTCTCCGTTGTTTTTGATCCACAATCAAATTTGCCGTAATTATCCACATCAAAAGTCTGTGAAATCACGTATTTGCTCCTGTCCGCTCCTTCCCGTTCCTCCGCTCGTTCCCGCGTTCCCCACTCGTCGGACATCAATCAGTTTTAACGCGTTGATCCACGTCTTCGTGTGTTCCCCAACCCGATGTCTCCACGTTGTTTTGTCCGGTGAAATCGGCAGTCAATGACCCCTCACACTATATCCTACTTTTATACCATTCGGTTAATGATCTTCAATTTGTCCTCATCTCAGACAGGAGTACTCGACTGTTATCCATCCTCATACATTGCAATTAATCTTACTATTCTAGTTTAGCAGGGAATCACTAAACTCACAGTATCCCGTGACACATTATTAGTAATTCTAACCTGATGTGTTTGAGTTTCACTCTGTATTTGTTGCTTTGGTGTTGAATTACGAGCAATTTTGCGTCGCTTGGCGTAAATTAATCGTCGTCTGCCTCCCTCCAGGTTTTAGACTATTTACAACTTGGCAACATACATTGTTATGTAGGTTCAGACGTACTGTCTCCTACTTTATATAATCAGTTCAGTGAGAAGTTAAAAGCCCCTTTATGGTTCCTGTTTATAGTCTTCCAGACAATCAAGTTGTTGGTTCCTTTCCAGTTATGGATGTGTATTACTAGTCTTTGTAACATTACTGTTACATATGTAGATCCCTCTCATACTGGCGTTTCCTGAGTTGTTCCTCAAGATAACAGGTAAAGTACTCTTAAATTTTCTCTCTAGTTTAGTTTTCATCCGTTTAATACGTGGAAACTCTGGATTTGTTTGAGATTGACAACAGTCTATTCTCTGAACTGTTATATTAATTTTACTAGCTGGCTTCCTGATTGAAATTCCTAATCTAGTAAACATCAAGCAATTCTTCAGCTATATGCTCCAATTTGCTTGGTTTTTACACAGCTATATTCCATTCTTCTAGCATGGGTTCGCTGTATAAGTCTTAGGCGATTCCTCTCTCTTTACGTCAAGAGGTTCGTCCTATCTATAAACAGCATCTATTTCAAGAGTTGTTTATTTAATTGTTGCTTCTCTGAGACGTATCAATTATTGAAGCTCATCTCTGTCAGTCTGGATCTGCTTTCACATATTTAATGCGGGCCTATCATCCAAATCCGAAATGAGATGTAGAAATCTGTTTCGTCTTGCGATTGATTTCTAATTCATCTACATATTAGTAGGCTTCGAGCATTATCTAGAATTTAGTTGCTCGGTTAGATTAAAGAAAATACAATTGAGTCGCACACCTCTATTTTACCACTTATTTTGCCCTTTTTAATTCTTCCCTTATGAGAAGATTAATGTTAGTTAGGCAAATTATGAAATAACTCTGCGTAAGCTAATCGCTAACTAAAAAGTTGTTTCATTCCTCTTTAATGAAGACTTCTCATAGTGAACATTTCACTTAATGAGGTTTAAACTGGAAATTCCAATTTATTAGTTAATTCTTTAATTATACCTCCTACATACCTATACGGTCTTTTTCCGCTACCATTAATAATGGAATCGGGGTGGATAATTTAAAGAAACACTTTATATTCTTTTGGGTCAGTAAGTGAGTTGATCAGTTTCACTTACATCACTAGGTGAATATTTTGGTTTTGACCCTCATTAACATATGGGCTATCTGAGTTAGTTAATAATACTACTCATATCACCGGTGGGATAGCATGAGTGTCTATATGGGTTTTCTTCCTAAATATCCATCAATTATTCACTTTACTTTACTACCGGTGTTGTAGAACATATTATGTTATATGAAAGAGGAGTAAATTAGGGTGCCCCTAAATACTGCAAATTCTTACAATATTCCTTCCCTTCCATTAACCATGTCTACAGTTGTGCAAGTGGTGGTTTTGGCCTTACCATTAGTCCATTTAATTTAGTTACGTTACTGCTATTTTCCACTGGTTTAATTCATCTCTCAGGTATTATTTACTGTCCTACTGTCCTAATTATCTATAAAATTGTCTATCACTCTCTGCTGCCTTGGTAATTTTTCAATATTACATGAATTATACAAGCAGATCATACATGAAAATACAATGATAATCAATCACAAAATAGTTAATTATCACATGATTCATATTTAGGAACATAAACCTTATGGATACATAATATAGTAGCGTGCTCATGACTACACCACTATTAAACCATTAAAAGAGAATACCAGAGTAGCAGAACCATACACCAAACATCAAATGGGAATGACTATGAATTCTAAACATTCACTGAATTACCTATCTTATGTGAGTTTACCATCCCAGAGACCTTACTACTGGAGGTTCATTACTGGACTTAGTTTCCCAACAATAAGATATAAAATATGAGTTTTTTAAAGAAAATCTCATACCCAACAACCAACTACATGATGCATCTACCAGAATCAAGATATTACCTGTGAACAGTTTTGTACCAAAAAAAAACCTATACTTATCTGAGCCATTATGGGTTCACATAACACTTGACTCAGCTCATACTTATGAGTGATTAGGTCTGTTACTAACACTATAACATTCTGAAGTGACTTGGTTTAATTGCGAGAGGTTTTCCCTGAATTCATATACCCACAATAATACACCAATTGTGATGTTTACCATGTGTTTTAAATTCACGGACGATGCCCACACATGTGGGATGTGGAATTTTATTTTATGAGAATAATATGTTAAAAGTCTAGGGGGTTTATTGATTCTCTGGTCACTTGTTAAAATGCAGGGTGATCAGGGATATTTACCACAAACCCCAGGAGAAAAGAATTCAATCCTTGAAACAATGGCATCTGTGTGTAGGTTTCCCTTCCCACTTCATCACCCTTTAAATTTACTATAGTGCTAGAAGGATATTGATTGCTCACAACATATAAACAACCAGTGTTGAACACCACATTTACTTGATGTACACAACAATTTTGGACAAACAGTTCAAGTATTAAATCAAAATCTGCAGTTACATATAATTTTGTAATGAGCACTATGCATTTTCAGACAGGCATGGGAATTATTTGCAATATTACAATATAGTACCCAGTGACCCCAGAAAAAAACAAGGTTATTACAAACAACACAACCACAAATTGGGTCTACTTTCATTTACCCTCGTAATTAAGGGAAATAAAGATCTAAGTATATAGAACCCAACATATAAACATTTGTTTCTGACACCCTTTTACAATTTACTCATTTTTAAAAATAATGAGTTGGTGTCAAAATAATATATATATCAATCAATCAATCATGTGCCATGCCGGAAAGCGTGGGCGGTCATGACTCGCCATTTCACTCGATCACCAGTGTCGTGGATCAGCTCAGTGTTCATGTCTCGTCCATGCCATGTGGCCAAGCCATCCAGGTATTTTCCTCTCGGTCTTCCTCTTGGTCTGTTCCCCTCGATCTTGCCAGTTGTCACTAAGTTCTCCAATCCATTTCTTCTCATAACATGTCCAAACATTTTTGACTGTCTACGTCTAATTTCTCTAATCAGTTTACGATGTTCATTTGTCTCCTGTAGTACTTGGTCATTGGTTTTTCTGTCTGTCCATGGTATTCTTTGCATTTTCCTCAGAAACCACATTTCTGCAGCCATCAGATGCTTTTCAGCTTGACTGCTCATTGTCCAAAATTCACATCCATTCAAAAGAACAGGCTCTATGTATCCCCTCAACACTCTTATTCTCGTTTCAATTGACATCTTTTTATTGGTCAGAATGTTTTTCATCTTGCTAAAGGCTACTTTCGCCATGGCGATTCTTGTTCTAATCTCTTCAAGGCATCTCCCATCAGATGTTATAACTGTTCCAAGATAATTGTACCGATTCACTTGTTGAAGAATATTTCCATTTACTTGTATATTACATTGTGGCACTTCTTCCTTCCAACTGACGACCATAACCTGAGTCTTTTTACAATTTAATTCTAACCCCAGTTGCTCACTGTGTACAAAAACCGCATCTACTAATTGTTGCAGGTCCTGCTCATATATACCATTGAAAAAAAAAAAAACAACTACTGACCTGTTACCTTCAGAAAAACCCAACATATAAACAGCATTTTGTACTACTTATTAAACTAATTAATAGAGTCATTTATCTCCTGGTGTGCGGTTAAGGGTTCATCTTTGCTGTAGATTAGATCCTTTTCCCATTATCTGGGTACCGAATTAAGGCACTCAGTTATGTTCCTAATATTTATCCACTGGTAATTGGCTGGTGACTATTTTATAATCAATAATCCAGGAATTGAAAAATCAAGCACCATATATCCCCTCCGTTGGGGCTAGAATCACGAATATTGTTGCCTTAGGCTCGGTGCCCTTTTTGTGAAATTTGGTGCCTCAGGTTGGTCATACTTCAGGATTTCCACTTAAGCTTTGCAGAAGGTAATTCCCTTTATCATCAGATCTGATGAAAAGTTGACGTCCATTCAGCTTCTCGGCTTATAATATCCGACTACCAAATTGGATTACACAGAGGTTTCACCCACCTAGTCGCGAGTCTATAACCCATGGCATTTAGGCTGACATTGGACCGGCAAGGAATTAGTCGTTGTTATCTAGTCCAGTGTAGAACTTTAATTGACTGAGAGGCATCTCATGGTAGTATCTGTGACTAGGGCCACAATTGATCTATACCTACATATATCCACAGATGAATAAATCCAGCACAGTAACAGGTTTGCAAACATTTAGATGATTCCTCTTGTTGCTGATGTAGAGGCATTTAGTTGCTTTCATATGGTCTTTTATCTGATAGGGTTCAGGTTGTGGATCCCTGAGGTAATCTGGTGTAGTTATGGTTTTCAGTTGGTACCTTGGTTCTGAAGTTTGTATCTTGGCTGTATTGGCTTATAATGTTGTTTCAGTGTCTCTTCCCATTTGTTTGAGTTTGTGTTCATATCAAGAACTTGGTGTGGAATGGCTGAATGGCTGAATGCCATGTTTGACTGTTGCAGCTGTGAGACGTTCTTCCGAAGACTTATCCATTGTTGGATATTAACTTGGTAATCCAACCAACAGTTGAAGGGTTTTCACTGTTGCTAGTTTAGTAACTTGTAGTAGGATTGTCCCATAGTTTCACTGATTTGGTTGAATGATGAGGCCATAGGTGGTACTTCTCAAAAGTAAAGCAGACGATACACTGTTGTCAGTTACTCTGTTGATCTTCATCTTTGTAGATTATTAGATCTTGAAGTCCATCCTGGATATTCCTACTGAAATAGGACTTCCTCAATCACACCGTCAGTTGTCTTCGTATGTATCTCTTTTGCTGCGTTTGCAGCTTATGAGTGCAGCAGTAAACATTGATGTATTTCTAGATCCAGAACATGGTTAAGCCATTTAGTCCTGACTCACCTTCACAAGGCTGTTAACCCAGGATCCTGATGATAGTTATGAAATGCAGTCCCACCACATTCATCCACCACTTGCTTCTCTTCAATAGCTTCAGAGAATGATGGTTTTAAAAGGCAAAAATACCTTTCACCACACGGGGAAAGGGGAACGCACCTCTGTTTCCTTTCTTAGTCTGAACTAAAATGGCTACTTTAGTCTTTATTTTCAACCTCGCCGGTCTTGGCCAGGTACGCGAGCCAAAATAAAGCCGACTAAATTAAGCTGTGCCACGGTCAGTCTATCGCTGTTTTATTTTCTACTCCTACCTAAGCAAGATACTTAACTAGTAGTTGTTAGGGGTTGTTTATTTTTAAGGGAGTCAATGCTAGGAAAGGGTAAGGATGTTTTATTATATCACATCTCTCCATAAACAAGTGTTATTTCAGCATTAAAAATGAGAATTGTCAAATTTTATCTATATTTAACACTATTATATGGCGCGGAAGCATGGACATTTAATTGAACAAGCAATTAGAAAGTCGAATAGGGGCCCTGGGGATTTGGGTATACAGAAAAAAATATGTCATATTTCATGGAAACAAACAATCAAATGCAGAGGTTTTAGGAAACTGAGAATGAACAAAGTTGATGAAAAATATGAAAAAAGAGGTAAGTTAAATATTTCGTCCACGTTAATAAATATAACACTCTCATAAAAACTATACTGGAGGACAAGGTTGAGAAAAAGCGAGAAAGAGGTAGACAACGATACAAGTGGGAAGATAACATCAAGAGATGGACGAAGATAAATCTGACAGAATATACAGTCAGAGCGAGAGACAGACAGTGTTGGAGATCCATTGCAGCCAATCTTAATTGAGGAGACGACACCTGATTGATTAATTTCAACCTTTTTACGACCATTGCGGGGTCTAAATATATGGATTATGTCTAAAGATATAAGTAACATTTTCTGGTAGCATGGATGCTGTGGTTCTCATTTGATTCTATAAGCGCTTCTTGTGAACCTCTTGGTCTCAACATCCATCCATCATGTGCCATGCCGATAAGCGTGGGCGATCATGTTTTGCCATCTCACTCGATCACCAGAGTCGTGGATCAGCTCCGTGTTCCTGTCTCGACCATGCTACGTGGCTAAACCATCCAGGTATTTACTTCTCAATCTTTCCCTTGGTCTCCTCCCTTCGATCTTGCCAGTTGTCACAAAGCTCTCCAATTCATTTCTTGTCGTAACATGCCCAAAACATTGTGACTTTTTACATCTAATGTTTCTAATGGTCTCAATATATATGTTATATCTATAAGAGGCTGATGCTGTTTTCAACCTTTCTTTGCCACTCTGTCATTCCTTTCAGCTCCAGGTATGTTGCCGTGTCACGGGGTCCATTGTATTGGCAGCCTTTTGGATTGCTGACATAGTTGATGGAGTGCCGTTCTCTAGTCTACTAGTTCTGTCTGAGTTTACTCTTCAATATTGAAGCCATCAAAGACATTGTGCCATCCGCACAATGACACTATCCAGTGCCAGTCCTCGGGCGCTGGGACGTTAACTATTTCTTCCCCACCACGCTTAACGGCAAAAGTGGAAGAGGGAGAAGAAGGAGAAGAAGAAGAAGAAGAAGAAGAAGAAGAAGAAGAAGAAGAAGAAGAAGAAGAAGAAGAAGAAGAAGAAGAAGAAGAAGAAGAAGAAGAAGAAGAAGAAGAAGTTGATGATGATGATGATGATGATGATGATGATGATGATGATGATGAATATTGAAACAACTGAATTTGAGGAGACCCTGTGTTCCTCGTTAGGTCTGCAAAATTAGTTGCATATCCTTTACATAACGTCGCAGTCAATTGCAGCATTTTTTGGCTGTGTGTGATTTCTTAGCAAGTTTACGTTCAGTAGTTTGCCATGCATGCCTTCTGAACCACCCGCACTCATATCTTTTTATAGACACTAACGCAAGGCGGTCTGTTTCTATATCTCCCGCAGCTGTGTTTCGAACGCGGTATGTGGCATTACAAATTGCGTTCGCAATACCTTCGCCACACAGCCGGCTCTTTAAGTTTACGTTCTAAAACGATAAATTTACAATTAATGTTAACCCACAGATTTTATGTTCAATGGCTTATTTACACACACGCAGATGTAAGCGCACATGCGGACGTATTTGTGACCGAACGGGAAAATAGATCATGTCCTCATTCGACCCCCCACTATAAATAGCCATGATGAGTACCGACAACCTTTTACCTTCCCAGGAGGATTATCTCCCCCACCACAACTCTGAATGTTTACAAACGTGATGCGTAGAGCGCCTGAGACCTCAACTTAGCACTGTCACGTTGACCAGTTCGTGACACTGCTAATCCAAGCCATGCCCTGCCTAATTATCCACGTAATTAGCCTTAAATCAATCATAATACCGATCAAAGAAATGTTAATCTAGTCACACGATTATATTTGAGCTACTCGACATTCGCTCGGGGGCGAAAAGTACAAATCGTGAGACGTTTCTGTAATAGATACGCCATCATTCGCGTATTAATTTAACAGATTCAGCGACAAATAAAAAAGTAGGTTTGGACCGAACAAAAATGGATGGCGAAAAAAGGGAAGTAGGGGTGTGTCACAGTTATGAGTTACACGTTGTTAATATGGTAGCAGACATGTTAGGGGGTTGCATAGAGAATATATATTCTAACTATATATAATTATATAAGCCCTGGCAGATACGGTAAGTCGCTAAGGACGATCAATCATTCCGTGGCATTTATTCAGTTAATGTGGTTTCTTGGGGATTTATTTTTATGATACTAAAAAGGAATGACTGTCTGGATCTTCCTAAATCTTACTAAATCATGTGATATACTCCTGGTACCAATTGTATGACGACCTGGGAGCCTAGATCAATTGCTATGAACTCGAGCATAGTCCATACACGTGCTACTACTATTGGTGCATTGGACTTCTTCTTCTTCTTCTTCTTCTTCTTCTTCTTCTTCTTCTTCTTCTTCTTCTTCTTCTTCTTCTTCTTCTTCTTCTCCTCCTCCTCTTCTTCTTCTTTCGTTCGCTTGAAATTTATCTATAACTGCAATGTTGTCTCTTGTATTAATTTAACTGTCTTTGTTAGCTCACTCAGTGGTCCATAGAGTTTATCTTCCACTGTCGTTTCTTTAGGTCAGAAGGTTCCTAGATATGTTTATTTTGGGCAGTCTTGGAGTATGTGCTCTGCTGTCTGTGACGCCAATCCACATGTGCACATGGCTGTTTCACCAATTTTGAATTTTGTATACATGTGGTTGCGTAATCTATTGTGTCCTGTTCTGAATAATAACTTGTTCTGGATGTTGTAATGGTCTTGAGCAGGTTTTGGTGGCTTTTTGACAGATACGATCATTCTTTTCTTTTGGTGGTATGTAACTGGCACATCAGGTTCTTCTTCTTTTGCTCCTTCCTTTGCTCATCGATCAGCAATCTCGTTTCCAGGTACTCCACAGTGAGAGGGTATCCACTGTATGGTGACCTTACGCTGTCTGCAAAGTTCAGAAAGTAGTGTCCGTAATACTGAAAAATTTCCAAACAGGAGCTCCTCTGAGTATTGATTTGGCATCTATCAATAGTACTACAGGTTGTGTACCATGGCTGGTATTTAGTAATTTCTCCGTTGCTCTCTTGATTGCCTGGATTTCCGCATCATAGTTATGGCAGTATTTTCCTGTTGGTACTCTGGACGTGTCCCTAGTATTATTTGGGTATTCTATGTACACTCAGACACCTCCATTTGGAACATCGTTTTGTTATGACCCATCTATGTAGGCTCGGATCCAGAGGTCCTGTGGGTATTCTTCATAAATGAAACTGAGTGTGGCTGTTCTGCGCTGTACACTGTTCTCTTCTTCCTTGTCAAATTTTCCTCTCACTTTTGTCTGGATTTGTAATTATAGTCTATGTTCATATTTCCATGGAGTTCGCTCTAGAATAGTTTTCAGGGGGATACCAACTGTGGGCAGATCGGTGGTTTCTATGCAGAGTCTTTGGGCCTGGTGGATACAACTGCTTCTTTTCAAACGCTCCATGGCTAGGTTTTCATAGGATGACCTGGTAAGGCGAGGAGCATTTCTGCTTGTATTAGCGTCTTCGTATCTCCGCTCTCTCAGTGCGTGTGTCCTCGCCAACTTCTCCACCAGCTCCTTGTAGCGATCTGGCGGCCATTGATGCATGTTCATGTTTGCTCCATAGAACCAGTTGATCAGCTTACACTGCCACATTAATTCCATGCTGTAGATTAGCAACAACATCATTGATGAAGATTAGAAAAAAAGTGTGGGGGACACGACTCCACTCTGAGGAATACCGTGACGCAGTAGTACTTTCTTGCTCTTGAATCCGTCTATCTGTACTCGGGCTCTTATGTTATGCACGTATGCTTTCACCCATTTGTACATTCTTCCATTGATTTCAGAGTTTTGTCAGACCTTCTTCCAGACTTTGTCAAAAGCTTTATTTAGATCTACCCATGCTGCAAGTACCGGTTTCTTCTCTTGGAATGCACTCTCAATTTCTTGAGAGAGGTAGGTTGTCTGATCTTCCGTAGAGTAACAGTGCCTAGAGCCAGCCTGCTGTGGCATAAGCATCTTTTCACTTTCAGTGTACCACTGCAGTCTATGATTGGTGATGCGCTCCATTATTTTGCAGAGACAGTTGGTGAAGTTAAATGGTCTGTAGCTGGAGGCATTGGAACTCATTTCCCTAACTTTAGGAGGGGTATCATGATTGCTTGTCTCCGGGTTTGTGGAACTTTACCTATGATCCAGCAATCGACAAAGACATGCTGCAGCTTTGTTTTGGCCTCTGTTCCTATGTTCCTGATCATTTCATTGGAGATACCGTCAGCTCCTGGTGACTTCTCATTTTCAGATTTGAAATTGCTAGCTCCAGTTCGCTGATTGTGATAGGTGCCTCCATAACCTCATGTACAATTTCATTCTATACTGTATGTTGCCATTTCTCTAGAACCTCTTGTTGTTTCTCTGGACTAATTTCGATATTGTTATCTTGTGAGAATAAGTCCACAAAATGGTCAGCTGCTTGCTTTCCTGTTAAGATGTTTCCGTCTTTAAGTTGTGCAATCTTTGAGTTTCCACCTGTGCCCTCATCGTTAAGTTGTTTTACAGCTTCCACAACTTTCTTGTGTCTCTTTCAAAGTTCAGTGACTCCGTTTACTCCTGCTAGCTTTTCCGTATAGCCTGCAGCTTGACCCTTTGAAATTTGGCTTTTGCGTGCTGGAATTTATTGTAGTGCTCTTGGCTGGGTTTGGCCTCTGCTTGATTTCTTCATACTTCCACATCATTATGCAACTGTTCTAGTTCAATACTCCAGGACGTTTTGTATTGTTTACGAGCTCCCCTTGGTACTGTTTTTCGTGCTGCCTGTAGTATGCATTTCTCAAACTTTTCAACTACTTTATTCATGTCTGTATCAGTGTTCAGATTTCTAACCAGTATTCTTGAGCGATGTTTGTACTTTGCCCAGTCCACTTTCTTGTAGTTCCACCTCGAGAGGGTGCTGCTTTCACTTACAAGCTCATTTTCTACAGTTAGAAAGACTGGCCGATGGTCACTACCACCAAGTTGTTTCCCAACAACTCATATGATATTCCACTGAAGGTGTGGTGAATGAAAAGCCAGGTCAGGTGTAGTTGTTGTGTGCCATGATCTTGAGTAAAAGGTATGTGGGTCGGACGGCTTGTTAATCAAGGTGAATCTATTCTCATCCTGCCAGTCTTCCAGTCTCTCTCCTTTCTGGTCCGTGTGATCAGCAGCTCGTGAATGGCTGGCTGTTGAAATCACCACACACGATCAATTTTTTCTTTCTTTTAATGGTAGTGTGTCCAGTGCCTGTGGGCGATCACTTGGACAGTAGTAATTGGTCAGATGTAGATATATACTGTCTGTATTAATTTTGAGTATCTGATACTCGAGCCCTACCATTTAAACTTCAATTTGGAAAGCAGTGGTGTTATTTTTTTTTATATGGGTCAATATCCAATCGTTTCGCCTGTCCTTTCTGTCGGATCGGTAGCACTTATTTTGAAGGCTATGTTTTCACTGAGGTGAGTTTCTTGCAAGCGACATATACTTATTTGTTCTTGATTCAAAGTGTTTTTTTTAAAGCTCTGTTTTGTTTTTGCTGAGTCCCTCCGCATTCCAGTGTATTATTTTAAGTCTGTGTTTGGTATGGCCAGCCGCTCTATTCTCAGGTCCTCTGGTTCCACAGGACATCTGAGAAGGACCTCCATTTGTTTTGGTTGGGTCCTTTCGAGGCATAAGGCCCGGCAAAGCACCTGTCTGTGGGTCCAAAACAGAGCGAGCACAAAACGTTTTGCAGAAATCAACATATTTCATTGCGTAATTGCGTGACATCCTGATTTGCGCCTTCTGACTGGTTGCCTCCGTCTTCAGCACCTTTCCTTTACTAGAGCAGACTGTGGTCTTACTAGAGTTTAGAGGTGTACAGACGCACACGCGTATCTGCATACATTTGTACGTACATACACATCTAGAGCAGTCTGGTTATTTTCACGGCGCCAGAGACTCGCCGCCGCACATTCTTCTCCTTCTTCTAGTTAAAACGGTACCGCCACGTGAAGACCAGGAGTTGTAATTTTGCTTCCAGGCGTGATGAAAGCGCGAGCTATGTGGTATTTTGCAAGGTTGGGCGCTCATCCCAATTCTGCGCCCCCGGCTACATAACAGCAACATATGGAACCGTGTGGATTAGCTTTTCCTATTACCAGTGCCCCTCGCCATTAGGCGAATTCACTCCGACTTCTGAAGTGCTTGTAATTGACGTCAACAAGTCAAGGACAATAAGTCTACATTTTATTCCAACTGAATGGTGTTAGGATTGAACGCGCTACCTCGGCATCAGCACACCGGAAGTTCTAGAGCGAGTGCTCTTATCCACTCTTCCATTTGAACCATTCTATCAGCGGGCCAGCCGGGGAGCGTCCGTTAGTCATCAGATTATTCTCAGTGCACATCAGCCCATCCAGTCCATGGTGAGTGTTGATAAGATAATACGTGAAGCTTTTCTGGTATTCAACGACAAAGTCCTGGGCCAGCTTGAAATGGGTACCAGGACATTTTTCCAGACGTAAAAGTGGTTGCGTGGTATTGACCATACCAACCTCCCCCACCCCTCGTCTCTGAAATGTCTCTAAAATGTCTCTATTACGTCTCTATAATGTATCTAGCATATCTCTAACAGAAGCAGAAGCGAATAGTCTAACATGTCCCTAGCATGTCTCTAGCATGTCTCAACATGTCTCCAACATCTTTCAATATTCTCCAACATATTTCTAACATGTCTCCAGCATATCTGTAACATATCTCCAACATTTCTCCAACATATCTTTAAAATATATCTAACATATCTCCAACATATCTCTAACATGTATCCAACACGTCTCTAACACCCCTCCAACATATCTCTAACAACCCTCAGCCACATCTCTAACAACCTGCAACACGTCTCTAACACCCCTCAACCACATCCCTAACAACCCTCTAACATGTCTCTAACAACCCTCAAACACATCTCTAACAACCCTCAAACACATCTCTAACACCCCTCCAACATGTCTCTAACACCCCTCCAACATATCTTCAACATGTCTCCAACGTGTCTCTAACAGATGTAGATTCGACCAATCGCTCATGTAAGATCCGGTGACCTTTACCATCCCAGTAAGCGAAGTGTGGGATGAGAACGAAATATATTCCGGACGTCTCCAAAACTGGAAGGATTGAATGAATAAAACCAAGAAGCTTTACTTGAACACGATCACAATTTGATAAAATAAAGACGTTGAGCACACAAAAAAACATACATTGATACAATCACACTAAAAGCTCTACATCAAAATACGATAGGGCTTCAAGTGAACACTTTAAAAGTGTGATAGAAATTACAATAAACATACCACTGTCTTCAAACCCGTTAATATTGTTGTTAAGGATGTTAATAGAGTTAAGCACGTGATATCACCGAGCAGACAAAGACTGCGACGTTATAAGGACGGATTAAAAATGGGCGCCCCACTGTTGACATGCACCAAAAAGGAGTAGCGTTCTAGTATGCGTTTTTTAGCATTTAAGGGGTGAAACTTATCATCCTCATTATGTGCCATGCCGGTAAGCGTGGGCGGTCATGTTTTGCCATCTCACTCGATCACCAGAGTCGTGGATCAGCTCAGTGTTCTTGTCTCGACCATACAACGTCGTCAAACCATCCAGATATTTACTTCTTTGCCCTCTCTGTTTTCCCTTCCTCTCGATCTTGCCAGCTGCCAACAAGTTTTCCCATTTCTTTCTTCTCATAACGTAACAAAAAAAAAATTTTTGACTGTCTACGTCTAATTTCTCTAATCACTTTACTGTTTTCATTTGTTTCTTGTGGGACTTGGTCATTGGTTGTTCTGTCTGTCCGTGGTATTCTTTGCATTCTCCTCAGAAACCACATTACCACAGCCATCAGATGTTTTTCAGCTTGTCTGCTCATTGTCCACACTTCACATCCATACAAAAGCACATGTTTTATGTAGCACCTCGACACTCTTTTTGCAAATGACATCTTTTTATTGGTCAGTATGTTTTTCATCTTGCAAAAGGCTGCCTTAGCCATGGCGATTCTTGTTTTTATTTCTTCAAGGCATCTCCAATCAGTTGTTACGACTGTTCCGAGATAATTGTACCGACTCACTTATTTAACAATATTCCCATTTACTTGTATATATACATATATTTTTCGCATATTCTTTTACATGACATCGCTGTCAACATCAGCATCTTTCAGCTGATTGTTGATTTCTTGGCAAGATTACGCTCAGTAGCTTGCCATTGCTTTCTGAGCGATCGGCTCACATACTCCTAAGTTACCAACGCGGCGAGAACCGCTACCGATTCTCGCACAAGTTACGTTCCTCATGTGAATATACGGGATTAAGGAGAAAATCGCTAAAGCTTAGGCCAGGGAGACTGGCACTTGAATTTTACATTGTGGCATTTCCTTCTTCTTAGTGACTGAATCGTATAGAAATTAATTCGCGAATGAAGGTCCAGTATGGTGATGCGGGGAGTAGTGTAGAAGGAGGAAAGCACCTTGTTTTGTGGAGGTGGAGGTGGCGCACATTCCTTATTTAAATCAACCATTTATCGATTTTGTGGCGCAAATTGCAATCTATTTTTAGCTCTTATCGATTTTCCTCCTCAGGTATTATTGTTTTAAGAAGGCGTGGTCAAGAGGTGGTCAAGTAGTGGTCAAGTAGTGGTCAAGTGACCCTTTAAATTGTAGGGGAGAGTACGGCTAATGATGTGGTGATGGATAAAGTGAGCGATGACATGGTCAAGTGGTGGTCAAGAGGTGGTCAAGTGATCAAGGGGTGGTCAAGTGATACCTTAAATTGTCAGGGAAAGTGGGTATAGTAAGTTGGTGATGATCGTGAGGTGGTCAAGTAGTGGTCAATGGGTGGTCAAAGGGTGGTCAAGTGACCCTTAAATTGTAGAGGAAGGTATGTGTAGTAACATGGTGGTGTATAAAGTGTCAATGATGTGGTCAAGTGGTGGTCAAGTAGTGGTCAAGTGGTCAAGTGACCACTTAAATTGTCAGGGAAAGTAAGTGTAGTAAGTTGGTGATGATCGTGAGGTGGTCAAGTAGTGGTCAAGGGGTGGTCAAATGGTGGTCAAGTGGTCAAGGGGTGGTCAAGTGACCCCTTAAATTGTAGAAGAAGGTATGTGTAGTGATGTGGTGATGATCAAGAGGTGGTCAAGTAGTGGTCAAGTGGTGGTCAAGCTGTGGTCAAGTGGTCAAGTGACCCCTTAAATTGTCAGGGAAAGTTGGTGTAGTAAGTTGGTGATCATCGTGAGGTGGTCAAGTAGTGGTCAAGGGTGGTCAAGTGGTCAAGGGGTGGTCAAGTGACCCCTTAAATTGTAGAGGAAGGTATGTGTAGTGACATGGCTGTGATTAAAGTGTCAATGATGTGGTCAAACGGTGGTCAAGTGGTGGTCAAGTGGTCAAGTGACCCCTTAAATTGTCAGGGAAGATGAGTGTAGTAAGTTGGTGATGATCGTGAGGTGGTCAAGTAGTAGTCAAGGGGTGGTCAAGAGATGGTCAAGTGACCCCCTAAATTGTATGGGAGGGTACAGTTAGTGATGTGGTGGTGGTTAAAGTGAGTGATGACATGGTCAAGAGGTGGTCAAGAGCTGGTCAAGTACCCCCTTAAATTGTAAGGGAGGGTACGTGTAGTGACCTGGTGGTGGTTAAAACTATCGCTAACATGGTCAAGAGGTGGTCAAGTAGTGGTCAAGTGGTCGAGTGACCACTTAAATTATCGGGAGAGTATGTGTAGTGAAACGGTAGTGGATAAAGTGGTAGATGACGTGTTCAAATACTGATCAAGCAATGGTCAAGTGGGGGTCAAGTGGTCAAGTGACCCCTTAAATTGTAGGGGATTGTGCGTGTAGTGACAGAGTGGTCAAGACGTGGTCAAGTGGTGGTCAATTGACCCCTTAAATTGTAGGAGATGGTGCGTGTAGTGACGTGGTGGTGGTGGTTAAAGTGAGCTATGACGTAAGAGCTTCCCAAGTTACCCCTCGATGTGTAGGTACTCTAGTATACAACATAAAAAAGACAACAATAAAGAAAACAAACAAGAAAGGTAACATTTTCACACGACTTTTATTGGTAGACAACATCTATTAGGTTACAACATCTAAATCTTCCGTCGTTTACGTCCCAAAGCGATCAGTGGTCCTTGTTTATGTTTTCTAAACAACATCATAGAGGGAATTCCACCAGCTTGTAAATATAAAACGTGATACTGGGTATTGATTCAACACAGAATTTTGTATCTGGTCTAACTATACCAGCTGAATTTAACAAATCTACAGCATTCACTTTTGCCACAAACGCCTCGAAATCAGACGTATTTGATACTAAAAAGGGTGTAGGGAACAAGGACGAATTATTCGGACATGCATGGTAGAACCGTAGGGCTTGTGTCTCTCGATGCCTCAATATTGTATGCAGGCTGACGACAATTTTAAAATGAGAGGTCTGGGCGTTGAAGATCGGGAATAATCGGGAACCCCAGTCAACGGTGGCATGAGTATCCGGTCGGTTAAAAAAAGTCCATTCAGACAAATAACGACCACACCGTCTGTGTGATCTAAGCGTGTCCCAATTTTCAATATAAATGTTTTTAATATCCATGGGTAAAACCCACAGCGTAAGACATTCACTAGCTGATGATGATGATGATGATGATGATGAGGCAGATGCTGATGCTGGTTGTGCGTCACTCGGTAAGGCACTATATGTTGACTGTTGTTGAGTCGATTTCATGTGTGATGATAATTCCTCATTTGCGTTCAGTAAGGTAATAGATGATGCTGTTAGAGTGTCTGTAACTATCGACAAGGGACTAGCTACTGACTCGTTATTGTTAACCGGCGAAAAGCTAGCTGGCGGTATCTGAGTGTTTGTAAAATACGACACTCCATCATTCGATACTTGTTGGTTAGTTAACTTCCGGCGTTTACCAGTAGGTTGTTCGTCTGTGGTCGGTTCTCTTCTTCTCTTGCGACTTGCATCTTGGTCATTGTTAGTTGTTGTTTCATGTTCACTCTTCACGTGTCGCCTTAAGGTATCTTTCCGGGCATAAATACGATCACAATAACCACAATTAAAAACACCCCCACAATGAGAAGTCGCAACATGTCGACGTAGGTCAGCAGGGCGTATGAAGGTTTCATTACAGAGAGTACATGCGTGATTCTGTGTAGTTGCCATTCTCCGATGAAATGACCGAACTTGAGAGCCGTTTCATTGAGGTTGTCCAGACATACATAGAACCACCTTGTAAGACGAAGAAATTACTCGAATATCTTATCCATAGACATGAGCCGTTGTGTTGACTCTGTTGTAGACAATAATATTTCAACAGAGGAAGCATACACTGTCTTTGTGAATATAGCAGATCAAATATTTTCAGATGAAGGCATCAATTCCGGTCGGGTAATAATATTAATGTCTTTGGGTGGACATTTGAGTAATAAACTAGGCGATTCCTTGTACAATAGTCATGTGTATGTCGAACAAATCGAAAGAGTATTCGCACATTCAACTGGCACATATATATTTCAGAAGTCACGATTGTTAACTTCCAATGAATTAGAAAACATGTTGAAATTATTTTAAACAAACTTCAAAACACACCCTTCCTTGTTTATTGTGAGCACTGTCATGAAATGCTGCATGTTAGTGATTCCCAGATCGACGACTGTATACAGCGAACACCCAGGGAGAAGAAGGGTTAATGAAACAGAAGGATATAAACCACGGATTGACCAGCGCATGTGTATGTGGGTCAAGACAGGAATAGCCGACTAACCGGACAGGTAACTGTCGAGTGGAAAATTTGGGTAGCGACAAAGAGAGACAGCATCATGGATCAGTCTATTGCGTTCTGGAGGTAGGGATATACGGAAAAGCCTAGATCAGAAATTTTCCACTGACAAGGGATAATGAAGTCTGAATTTGCTTTGTCCAGCAATGTCAAGGACGATGGGACAAAGATGATCTAAAGAGAGGGGCCACGTCTTTGTGTCAGTTTAGTGTGTGTTCCCCAACTGGACGGAAAGATAGAATTATGTGTCCTGTAATGAAAAGAAATATCCTCCCTTATAATGGGATAAAGTGCTTGGATGCGGATAAATTTCGATTCGTGGATTTACATTAATTCTATATAGGAACATAGATGTGTATAAGGTATATTACAATATATTTTTAGAATAGGAATATAGATGAGCGTGTATTACCTTTATCATTACCTATTATTAGTAGGTGTTTTAGACTGAGGTGAATTCTTATGTCTTATGCGGATGGTGACTTCGAAAGCCTTGTCATTATGGCTGGAGAAGGACACTTGCATAAGTTAGGAGTAAGGGGCGGACGCTTACCACTCGACTTGTTATATTCATCCACAGGTTCCCAGTTTCTAGGGACATTAGAGAAGAAAGAAAAAACTACTCTACGTGAACCAATAAAGTACATACTTAGATCCAGAAAGAACCTAAACAGTTTGTTCAGATGAACAAATACTAACATCAAGTAAAATACAGAAGACTGTATGCTAACACGCATATACCACTGGGGCTCCTAAACAGAAAGAGAGGTTAAGGTGGGGCAAGCAGAGACTTCAACCTACATACGACTTGCATACATAGGGTAGAAGGAATAGACAAAGACAATAGTGATAATCATAATAGACAATAGGAAGAACATTGACAATGTGGTGTTTTTCTTCGATGATGGATACTTAATATCATGAAACCGATTTGGGCACAGTCATAAACTTACGGGACTTTTATAGCAATACGGTGAATCAGGGGTGAACAGTTTGTTTTCATTTCACTAACGGATTTACCATCAGATTCAAGCCTACGGATCATCCCGGGTGAGCTCTGTCCTGTTTGATGTGATGTCCTGTAATCGTGAAGAATGACTGGCGAGAAGATACAGCTGATAGACATTCTGAGTTCATTCTGTCCACAACCATAGAATACAATAGCAACTACTCAGACAATATCCATACACATACCGGACATAGTTTTCTTTATTAATAAATCTTTTATTATATGTTGAAAGGAACTGTTGTCGGAGTATGTGTTGAGAGAATAATAGAGAGAGTGACAGAAGTAGATATATGGAAGGGAAGACAGAAGAGAGGAGTGTAGACCAAAGTCAGGCAATAACCCCAACAGATAATCAGTTTTAAAGATGTGCTTGTTGAATCCAACCTTCTCTCTGGAATTTAAACAAGTCACATAAATGGTGGAGCAGCGGGGTACGTACATACATAATACTCATATGACCTAAAAGCATAAAGAGGCATATGCATAGAGAGAGGTACTTGCATATTGGCACAGGCATAGCGGAGTACCTACATGTTGGGACATACTGATTGGAAGGAATATAAGTATATATTGATGACTTTTAATGGAAGGACGTCCATTGGATATATGGTGCCATTACATTTATGGTAGAAACATTTCATTAAGGCTGGTGACTTTACAGTGAGAAAGTTCCAGACAGAGTGAATGTGGATAGGTGGTAAGACATTACATACTTAGTCACACGGTCACACGTCTACATAAGTCTTTATCCTATATCTCCTCTTATGGATGAGAGAGTGGTTGTGATGTACTGTGGGGTGGTGTAGATTTATAATATTAGATAGATATAGATAAATGATATAGGTTCTAGGTAGATTATCGGTTTATAGTGAGTATTCTTTACTGCTTTGAGGTGTCTTTGATCAACGTGCTGACTTATCTGCTGTAACTATGGCCACTCCCAAACTAACTACAGCAGAACTTAGGGCAAACGGAGAGGAAATTGGGTTGGCTGGTTCAGACTTAACTGATTACATCCAAGAAAGAGAGCGAGAGATTCGTCAGGCGGAACGAGAAGATCGAAAGACTGAGTTGGAATTGAAACGCATGGAAATGGAACAAATCAACAAGCGGTTAGATGCTGAAGCGGAGCAGACCAAAAAGAGGTTGGATGCAGAAGAAGCCACAAAGATCAGAGAACATGAATACCGCATGAAAGAGCTAGAACTCAAGACACAAACTAAGGGAGAAATAGACGGAGTGGAAGGAAATTCTTCTTCACCTGGTGCAACCCATATGAGTGGACATGGTTACCATGCCATGAAGTTTCCCTTAGCTGTCTACGATCAGTCTAAGGAACGCTTTGACCAGTACGCATCTCGTTTCGAAGCAATGTCAGTCGCTATGGGGCTGGATCGGAGCAGATGGGCTCTTAAACTATCCCAGGGTTTAATCGGTTCGGGATTTGACGTGTACACACGCTTACCACCAGGACAGGAAAATAATTACCAGGAATTAAAAGCAGCTTTGATGAAGCATTATGACATCACCGCACAAACGTATAGGAAGAAGTTTAGATCGTCTAGACGAGAGCCGGGAGAACTATTCGCCGCCTACAGTCTGAGGCTGAAATCCTATCTACAGAAATGGATGGACTTGGCAGAATTCCAGAGGGATTATGAGAGTCTCGAAGAGATGATGGTGGTAGATCAAATGCGAAAGCAAATGTCGAAACCTCTCAGAACCTTCTTGGGAGAACAAGGGGCGGAACGGATTGATGTGGTGAATAAGCTGGCTGAACGATTCGTGGAAGTACATGGTGAAACGGAGGAACTAAGTACACAATCCAAAAGTCAGGAGAAAACAGAGAAAAAGAAACCTAAAAACTGGGAAGGAGAAAAAGGGGAACCTTATATAAAGCACACAGAGGAGAGTTCAGAGAAGGTGAAGGTAGGAAACCAGAGCACCTCGAATTCTCAAGCGAAACGACAATGGTCGGAGAAATGGTGTTCATTTTGTAGGGCGGCATCCCACAACACAAAAGACTGCAGATCGAAACCTAAAAGTTCTTACTTCGCAGCATGCAAGGTGATTCCTACATCGGTGATCACAGACAAGGCTGAGGTCGGCGAAGGAGAAAGGAACAAAAAGGACACACGGAAACCTAGGAAGGGAACAGAGTGCACACACTGCCAGTCGACAACACATAATATTGTGGACTGCAGATGCAAGGCCAAACACGCCAATTGCATAACCAACCTCGAGGAATCAAAAGAGGAAGGCAAGGAAACGGTCAAGGAGATGAAAGACACTCAGGACCAAGAGAGACCACCTGTGGTTGAACTTATTGAAGTCAATGGCCAGCAGGTTGCTTGTCTCTACGATACCGGTTTGGATGGGGAAGCGGTGGTGGACGCCAGCTTAGTAAGCCCAGACCAATTTACAGGGGAGACCATAGAGATACAGCCGGCAATGAGGAGTGCTGTTACCATGACGCTGCCAATCGCCAAGGTGGAGATTAAATCCAGGTACGTCACGGGCATTATTCCAGCTGCTGTATTATCTGACTCCTTATTTCCTATGATCATTGGCACGAAATATGTCTTTTTGGGGATGCCCAAACAGCAAGCCCAACAGGGAACAGTAGTCAGTGTATCTCAAGGGGAAGGAAAAAGAGGCAGAGACACTATGCGACAACTCAGGGATAGGAGAATTGCATACTGCCCAGAGGAAGGATACTACGTTGCATCCTTGCTACAGGAAGCTGCAAAGAAGTGCTGAGCCACCAGAACGGGGACAGTACTTTCTGAAGAATCAACTACTCTATCGGAGAGCTGGGAGGGGAGATAACCTGCATGAGCAGTGGGTGGTTCCAGAGACCCACCGTCCTCACATTCTTCAGAGTGGACACATCATAGACGAGAATCGACATATGGGTGTCAGAGAGACCTTGCAGCAAATATCCGGCCATTATTGCTGGCCAGGAATGACCGGAGATGTACGCCGGTGGGTGAAGTCTTGTTCGGAGTGCCAGAGAGCACCACCCAACAAGCGAATTAAGAGGAAACAAGCTCTTAAAGTGGAAGACAAAGTGGAAGTGTGGGGTCCAGCAGAGACCAATATACTCCAAGTAGGATGGAAAGGACCTTATCCTGTGGAAAAGGTGGTGTCCAAGAACATCTACAAAATACGGATCGGGGAAGAGAAGAAAAATCTCCCTAGACATCTCATTAGGAAATATGGGGAGAGATCCGGGAGCAAAGCTTCGCACTTTATGGTGATGGCAGCCATTAGGACAAAGGTTATCAGTCCAGACGAAGACCAGAGATCGCCAGTACAACATAGGAGGGCCTATGGGACAGTACGTGATAGGTCAGATTTACCAAACGACAGGAGGAGGGAAATCACAAGTCAGGGAAAGGACAAGAGTGAAAGTTTCACCGGTAACCAAGTTCAGAAGGGGTGGGTAACGTCGGGAAAAGCGAGAATTACCCAGGACTCCAACCAAAGATTGGCTGACCAGATACAATATCGCCCAAGATGGTCCTGGAAACAAAAGCCCAGGAGGTTTGGGAAAGACGACTCGGTCCGACGAGGACGAGGCGGAACATCCCCAGAGAAAAAACCGGGGGAAACCAAGAGGACATGGAAGCAGTGTTACAATCAGGATGGGACAATCCGTTTGTATTGTGAGCCGTCGCTGACGCAAGTCGAAAGTAGGTCGACCGGACGTACAGGAGCGAGGAGCCAACACTAGTTTCAGTCGTTAGTAGTATAGTAGGGTGTCAATTAGAGCGCCTACTGGATAATGAAGTGAGCCATGTGAGGACCCAATCATATCATCAACACGTGATGTTAATAGCTACTTCGCAGAAGCTCAACGCACGATGGATGTGATGGACGTTGTTGCTGCAACGGGACTTCACAGTGGAATACTTTGGAAAGGAGAATGTAGGAGCAGATTTCTTATCCAGACATCCAGCTCCGGAGGAAGAAGATTAGGATTGTGGATCATGGGAATCAAACCTACAGTGAGAAAGATTCGACGCGGTCTAATCTCTTAAGAGGGGGCCTATGTCATGAAATGCTGCATGTTAGTGATTCCCAGATCGACGACTGTATACAGCGAACACCCAGGGAGAAGAAGGGTTAATGAAACAGAAGGATATAAACCACGGATTGACCAGCGCATGTGTATGTGGGTCAAGACAGGAATAGCCGACTAACCGGACAGGTAACTGTCGAGTGGAAAATTTGGGTAGCGACAAAGAGAGACAGCATCATGGATCAGTCTATTGCGTTCTGGAGGTAGGGATATACGGAAAAGCCTAGATCAGAAATTTTCCACTGACAAGGGATAATGAAGTCTGAATTTGCTTTGTCCAGCAATGTCAAGGACGATGGGACAAAGATGATCTAAAGAGAGTGGCCACGTCTTTGTGTCAGTTTAGTGTGTGTTCCCCAACTGGACGGAAAGATAGAATTATGTGTCCTGTAATGAAAAGAAATATCCTCCCTTATAATGGGATAAAGTGCTTGGATGCGGATAAATTTCGATTCGTGGATTTACATTAATTCTATATAGGAACATAGATGTGTATAAGGTATATTACAATATATTTTTAGAATAGGAATATAGATGAGCGTGTATTACCTTTATCATTACCTATTATTAGTAGGTGTTTTAGACTGAGGTGAATTCTTATGTCTTATGCGGATGGTGACTTCGAAAGCCTTGTCATTATGGCTGGAGAAGGACACTTGCATAAGTTAGGAGTAAGGGGCGGACGCTTACCACTCGACTTGTTATATTCATCCACAGGTTCCCAGTTTCTAGGGACATTAGAGAAGAAAGAAAAAACTACTCTACGTGAACCAATAAAGTACATACTTAGATCCAGAAAGAACCTAAACAGTTTGTTCAGATGAACAAATACTAACATCAAGTAAAATACAGAAGACTGTATGCTAACACGCATATACCACTGGGGCTCCTAAACAGAAAGAGAGGTTAAGGTGGGGCAAGCAGAGACTTCAACCTACATACGACTTGCATACATAGGGTAGAAGGAATAGACAAAGACAATAGTGATAATCATAATAGACAATAGGAAGAACATTGACAATGTGGTGTTTTTCTTCGATGATGGATACTTAATATCATGAAACCGATTTGGGCACAGTCATAAACTTACGGGACTTTTATAGCAATACGGTGAATCAGGGGTGAACAGTTTGTTTTCATTTCACTAACGGATTTACCATCAGATTCAAGCCTACGGATCATCCCGGGTGAGCTCTGTCCTGTTTGATGTGATGTCCTGTAATCGTGAAGAATGACTGGCGAGAAGATACAGCTGATAGACATTCTGAGTTCATTCTGTCCACAACCATAGAATACAATAGCAACTACTCAGACAATATCCATACACATACCGGACATAGTTTTCTTTATTAATAAATCTTTTATTATATGTTGAAAGGAACTGTTGTCGGAGTATGTGTTGAGAGAATAATAGAGAGAGTGACAGAAGTAGATATATGGAAGGGAAGACAGAAGAGAGGAGTGTAGACCAAAGTCAGGCAATAACCCCAACAGATAATCAGTTTTAAAGATGTGCTTGTTGAATCCAACCTTCTCTCTGGAATTTAAACAAGTCACAAGCACTCAAATGACTTCGCATTCGTTTCCTCACCAATTTGTCTGTGCTGTGCGTGAGTGGGAGTTGTATATACGAAAATAGTAGTTGAGGGTGCTAGTTTTCTAACACAAAATCTCATTGGTTGGTTTGTATTCCACCAATGGTTGAGTGGGTTACAAAAGAGTTTGGGTGTTGTTTGTTGCATACAAGTGACGTAGAAATTCTGTACTATGCCAGTATAATGTGTGCTATGTATTACTCTAAGTTGTGGTATCTTGTGTACTATGTACTTAAAACCTAGTTTGTGTTGTATGCTGTGTAATGTGTTACTGAAATATCTGTATTTTGTAGGTGTAAGAGGGGATAACGTCATAATCCCCCACTCTATCATGCTCGCTAAGTTATTGATAGTGTCTTCAGGGCCGCGAAAAAGGCTCATTGTGAGATATCGATAACTTCATTCTCCACACTGAGTCCATCAAGGGTGCATGACCATTAT
This sequence comes from Cepaea nemoralis, assembly GCA_014155875.1. NCBI lineage: Eukaryota > Metazoa > Mollusca > Gastropoda > Stylommatophora > Helicidae > Cepaea > Cepaea nemoralis. The sequence continues at coordinate 212,077 of JACEFZ010026391.1, read as the reverse complement.
GACCAAGCAACGATACGGCAACGACAACGCAACTACAAGGCAAAATGGCGTCGAATATAGCGTAACGTACACAACTTATGAGGTCATCGATTGTCCGTTCCAGCACGGTCGACAAATACGTGATCACTAAGTCCTCAAATTACTCACTCAAATAAACATATAGGATAATAAGGCACCGACCCAGACAAGGAAAACTGACAAAAAGAATGGGGAAAAAATGACATAAACGCCAAAATGTAACAAACAACTACAGAAAAAAACAAACATAACACGACAAAATAACACAAACAATGAAAAACAACACATCAACACAATGAAACAAACAACGAAAACTGATGACAAAAACAACGCCAAATTGACACATAAACAAACTAACACAACAAAAGAAACCAGAATAGGCAAATGTAAACGTTGAAATGTAACACACAGAATAAGAAACTGACAAATTAAACACACACACACACACACACACACACACACACACACACACACACACACACACACACACACACACACACACACACACACACACACACACACAATGAATACTGAAACAACCAATGAAAATTGCTGACATAAACAGTGAAAACTGACACAAACACTAAACAAGGTACCTAAAGAAAAACTAAACTTATGAAAAGTAGGAAACTTTGTTAACTAAAATGTGAAAGTAGGAAATATGTGTTAGTCAAAGAGGGAAAATACTGATCAAGTAACGAAATACAGCGTTCAATCTTATGAAAAGTAGGAAACTTTGTTAACCAAGTCTAAAAAGAAAATATCACCCAAAGAGAGAAATATCTCTCCCAGACTTATAAAAAGTAGGAAAAGTTGTCAACCAATCTGGAAAAATGTCGGCCAAATACAGAAATACCTCAACCAAACACATAAAAAATACGAAAATTGATAACCAAATGGGAAAGATATTGACCAAATAGGAAAATGTGTTACTCAAAAAGGAAAAATAATGACCAAGTAACGAAATACATCACTCAAACTTATGAAAACTAGGAAACTTTGTTAGTCAAAGCGAAAAAACCTAGGTCAAGTAGGAAAATGTCTTAGCCAAATGTGAAAAATGTCGGCCAGATGCAGAAATAGTTACGCCACACGCATACAAACGAGGAAAAGTTGTTAGCCAAAGAGAAAAAACATTGGTCAAGTAATACAATCTTTTAGCCAATGGTGAAAAAACCTTGGTCAAATAGGAAAATCTGTTAGCCAAAGGTGAAAAATGTCGGCCAAATGCAGAAATAGTTCCTCCACATGAATACAAACTAGGAAAAATTGTTAGCCAGATAGGAAAAGTATTGGCCAAGTAGGAAAATTTGATAACCAAATATGAAAAAATATCACCCAAAGAGAGAAATATCCCATCCAAACTTATAAAAAGAAGGAAAATTTTCAACCAAATGAGAAAAAGTTACACCAAATACAGTAACATCTCACCCAAACTTATGAAAAGTAGGAAACTTTGTTAGCCAACGCAAAAAAAAAAAAAAAAAAAAAAAAAAAAAAAACAACAACAACAACAACAACAACAACCTAGGTGAAGTAGGAAGATCTGTTTCCCAAATGTGAAAAATGTCGGCCAGATACAGAAATAGTTCGGCCACACGTATGCAAACGAGGAAAAGTTGTTACCCAGATAGGAAAAAGAAATAACGTCGCCAAACTTATACAAAGGTAGCGTTGCAACCTTTGTATAAGTTTGGCGACGTTATTTCTTTACTTGACCAATATTTTTCCCATTTGGGTAACAAATTGTTCCTACTTTTCATGCGATTGGTAGGGAAGTTTGTGTATTTGGCCGACATTGTTCCCAATTGGTTGACATATTTTCTTACGTTTTATAAATTTGGATGAGATATACGTTACGTGTACCATATTTCCCCCCTTTGGTTAACACACTTTCCTACGTTTCATAAGTTTGGTTGCCATATTTATAAATTGGGTTGAGTTATGTCTGTACTTGGTCGAAATTTTCCCCTCTTTTTTATAAATGTGATTGAGATGTTTCTGTATTTGGTCTAACTTTACCCCCTTTGGTTGACAAATTTTCCTAATTTTTATAAGTCTGGACGACCTATTTCTCTCTTTGGGTGATATTTTTCGACATTTGGCTTTCAACATTTCCTACTTGGGCAATATTATTCGTATTTGGCTAAATTATTTTCCTAGTTTTCATAAGTGCGGACAAGCTATTCCTGTACTTGGTGGAAATTTTTATTTGCCTTTGGTTAACAGAGTTTCCTACTTGACCAAGTTTTTTTTTTTTTTCTCTTTGGCTAATAAAATTTCCTAGTTTGCATAAGTTTGGTTGAGCTGTTATTGTGTTTGGTCTAACTTTTTCTCATTTGGTTGAGAATTTTCCTTCTTTTTATAAGTTTGGATGAGATATTTCTCTCTTTGGTTGATATATATTTTTTTTTCACATTTGGCTATCGAATTTACCTACTTGGTCAATACTTTTCCTATCTGGCTAACAACTTTTCCTAGTTTGCACACGTGTGGACAAACTATTTCTGCATTTGGGTGCCATTTTTCACATTTGGCTAACACATTTTTCTACTCGACCCTTTTGTTTTTTCCTTTGGCTAACAAAGTTTCCTAGTTTTCATAAGTTTGAGCGGTGTATTTCGTTACTTGGTCATTATTTTTCCTCTTTGAGTAACACATTTCCCTAGTTGGTCAATATCTTCTCCTTTTGGTTATCAATTTTCCTATTTTTTATGTTTTGATTGAGATATTTCTGTATTTGGCAGACATTTTTCCAGATTGGTTGACAACTTTCCCTACTTTTTTATAAGTGTGGACGAGATATTTCTCTCTTTGGCTTATATTTTTTCACATGTCGGTATCAAATTTTCCTACTTGGGCAATATTTTTCCTATCTGGGTAACAACTTTTCCTCGTTTGCATACGTGTGGCCGAACTATTTCTGTATCTGGCCGACATTTTTCACATTTGGGAAACAGATTTTCCTACTTCACCTAGGTTGTTTTTTTTTTTTTTTTGCTTTGGCTAACAAAGTTTCCTACTTTTCATAAGTTTGGGTGAGATGTTACTGTATTTGGTGTAACTTTTTCTCATTTGGTTGAAAATTTTCCTTCTTTTTATAAGTTTGGATGGGATATTTCTCTCTTTGGGTGATATTTTTTCATATTTGGTTATCAAATTTTCCTACTTGGCCAATACTTTTCCTATCTGGCTAACAATTTTTCCTAGTTTGCATTCATGTGGAGGAACTATTTCTGCATTTGGCCGACATTTTTCACCTTTGGCTAACAGATTTTCCTATTTGACCAAGGTTTTTTCACCTTTGGCTAAAAGATTTTCCTACTTGACCAATGTTTTTTTTCTCTCTTTGGCTAACAACTTTTCCTCGTTTGCATGCGTGTGGCAGGGAAATTTGTGTATTTGGCCGACATTTTTCACATTTGGCTAACAAATTTTCCTAGTTGACCTAGGTTTTTTCGCTTTGACTAACAAAGTGTCCTAGTTTTCATAAGTTTGAGTGATGTATTTCGTTACTTGGTCATTATTTTTCCTTTTTGAGTAACATATTTTCCTATTTGGTCAATATCTTTCCCATTTGGTTGTCAATTTTCGTATTTTTGTATGTGTTTGGTTGAGGTATTTCTGTATTTGGCCGACATTTTTCCAGATTGGTTGACAACTTTTCCTACTTTTTATAAGTCTGGGAGAGATATTTCTCTCTTTGGGTGATATTTTCTTTTTAGACTTGGTTAACAAAGTTTCCTACTTTTCATAAGATTGAACGCTGTATTTCGTTACTTGATCAGTATTTTCCCTCTTTGACTAACACATATTTCCTACTTTCACATTTTAGTTAACAAAGTTTTCTACTTTTCATAAGTTTAGTTTTTCTTTAGGTACCTTGTTTAGTGTTTGTGTCAGTTTTCACTGTTTATGTCAGCAATTTTCATTGGTTGTTTCAGTTTTCATTGTGTGTGTGTGTGTGTGTGTGTGTGTGTGTGTGTGTGTGTGTGTGTGTGTGTGTGTGTGTGTGTGTGTTTTTAATTTGTCAGTTTCTTATTGTGTGTGTTACATTTCAACGTTTACATTTGCCTATTCTGGTTTCTTTTGTTGTGTCAGTTTGTTTTTGTGTCAATTTGGCGTTGTTTTTGTCATCAGTTTTCGTTGTTTGTTTCATTGTGTTGATGTGTCGTTTTTCATTGTTTGTGTTATTTTGTCGTTTTATGTTTTTTTTTTCTGTAGTTGTCTGTTACATTTTGGCGTTTATGTCATTTTTTCCCCATTCTTTTTGTCAGTTTTCATTGTTTGGGTCGGTGCCTTATTATCCTATATGTTTATTTGAGTGAGTAATTTGAGGACTTAGTGATCACGTATTTGTCGACCGTGCTGGAACGGACAATCGATGACCTCATAAGTTGTGTACGTTACGCTATATTCGACGCCATTTTGCCTTGTAGTTGCGTTGTCGTTGCCGTATCGTTGCTTGGTCATAATGGTCATGCACCCTTGATGGACTCAGTGTGGAGAATGAAGTTATCGATATCTCACAATGAGCCTTTTTCGCGGCCCTGAAGACACTATCAATAACTTAGCGAGCATGATAGAGTGGGGGATTATGACGTTATCCCCTCTTACACCTACAAAATACAGATATTTCAGTAACACATTACACAGCATACAACACAAACTAGGTTTGAAGTACATAGTACACAAGATACCACAACTTAGAGTAATACATAGCACACATTATACTGGCATAGTACAGAATTTCTACGTCACTTGTATGCAACAAACAACACCCAAACTCTTTTGTAACCCACTCAACCATTGGTGGAATACAAACCAACCAATCAGATTTTGTGTTAGAAAACTAGCACCCTCAACTACTATTTTCGTATATACAACTCCCACTCACGCACAGCACAGACAAATTGGCGAGGAAACGAATGCGAAGTCATTTGAGTGCTCACAATAAACAAGGAAGGGTGTGTTTTGAAGTTTGTTTAAAATAATTTCAACATGTTTTCTAATTCATTGGAAGTTAACAATCGTGTCTTCTGAAATATATATGTGCCAGTTGAATGTGCGAATACTCTTTCGATTTGTTCGACATACACATGACTAGTGTACAAGGAGTCGCCTAGTTTATTACTCAAATGTCCACCCAAAGACATTAATATTATTACCCGACCGGAATTGATGCCTTCATCTGAAAATATTTGATCTGCTATATTCACAAAGACAGTGTATGCTTCCTCTGTTGAAATATTATTGTCTACAACAGAGTCAACACAACGGCTCATGTCTATGGATAAGATATTCGAGTAATTTCTTCGTCTTACAAGGTGGTTCTATGTATGTCTGGACAACCTCAATAAAACGGCTCTCAAGTTCGGTCATTTCATCGGAGAATGGCAACTACACAGAAGCACGCATGTACTCTCTGTAATAAAACCTTCATACGCCCTGCTGACCTACGTCGACATGTTGCGACTTCTCATTGTGGGGGTGTTTTTAATTGTGCTTATTGTGATCGTATTTATGCCCGGAAAGATACCTTAAGGCGACACGTCAAGAGTGAACATGAAACAACAACTAACAATGACCAAGATGCAAGTCGCAAGAGAAGAAGAGAACCGACCACAGACGAACAACCTACTGGTAAACGCCGGAAGTCAACTAACCAACAAGTATCGAATGATGGAGTGTCGTATTTTACAAACACTCAGATACCGCCAGCTAGCTTTTCGCCGGTTAACAATAACGAGTCAGTAGCTAGTCCCTTGTCGATAGTTACAGACACTCTAACAGCATCATCTATTACCTTACTGAACGCAAATGAGGAATTATCATCACACATGAAATCGACTCAACAACAGTCAACATCTAGTGCCTTACCGAGTGACGCACAACCAGCATCAGCATCAGCCTCATCATCATCATCATCAGCTAGTGAATGTCTTACGCTGTGGGTTTTACCCATGGATATTAAAAACATTTATATTGAAAATTGGGACACGCTTAGATCACACAGACGGTGTGGTCGTTATTTGTCTGAATGGACTTTTTTTAACCGACCGGATACTCATGCCACCGTTGACTGGGGTTCCCGATTATTCCCGATCTTCAACGCCCAGACCTCTCATTTTAAAATTGTCGTCAGCCTGCATACAATATTGAGGCATCGAGAGACACAAGCCCTACGGTTCTACCATGCATGCCCGAATAATTCGTCCTTGTTCCCTACACCCTTTTTAGTATCCAATAGGTCTGATTTCGAGGCGTTTGTGGCAAAAGTGAATGCTGTAGATTTGTTAAATTCAGCTGGTATAGTTAGACCAGATACAAAATTCTGTGTTGAATCAATACCCAGTATCACGTTTTATATTTACAAGCTGGTGGAATTCCCTCTATGATGTTGTTTAGAAAACATAAACAAGGACCACTGATCGCTTTGGGACGTAAACGACGGAAGATTTAGATGTTGTAACCTAATAGATGTTGTCTACCAATAAAAGTCGTGTGAAAATGTTACCTTTCTTGTTTGTTTTCTTTATTGTTGTCTTTTTATGTTGTATACTAGAGTACCTACACATCGAGGGGTAACTTGGGAAGCTCTTACGTCATAGCTCACTTTAACCACCACCACGTCACTACACGCACCATCTCCTACAATTTAAGGGGTCATTTGACCACCACTTGACCACCTCTTGACCACTCTGTCACTACACGCACAATCCCCTACAATTTAAGGGGTCACTTGACCACTTGACCCCCACTTGACCATTGCTTGACCAGTATTTGAACACGTCATCTACCACTTTATCCACTACCGTTTCACTACACATACTTTCCCCGATAATTTAAGTGGTCACTCGACCACTTGACCACTACTTGACCACCTCTTGACCATGTTAGCGATAGTTTTAACCACCACCAGGTCACTACACGTACCCTCCCTTACAATTTAAGGGGTTACTTGACCACTTGACAACCCCTTGACCACCTCTTGACCACGTCATCACTCACTTTAACCACCACCACATCACTAACTGTACCCTCCCATACAATTTAGGGGGTCACTTGACCACCTCTTGACCACCCCTTGACCACTACTTGACCACCTCACGATCATCACCAACTTACTACACTCACCTTCCCTGACAATTTAAGGGGTCACTTGACCACTTGACCACTACTTGACCACCACTTGACCACCGTTTGACCACATCATTGACACTTTAATCACAGCCATGTCACTACACATACCTTCCTCTACAATTTAAGGGGTCACTTGACCACCCCTTGACCACTTGACCACCCTTGACCACTACTTGACCACCTCACGATGATCACCAACTTACTACACCAACTTTCCCTGACAATTTAAGGGGTCACTTGACCACTTGACCACAGCTTGACCACCACTTGACCACTACTTGACCACCTCTTGATCATCACCACATCACTACACATACCTTCCTCTACAATTTAAGGGGTCACTTGACCACCCCTTGACCACTTGACCACCATTTGACCACCCCTTGACCACTACTTGACCACCTCACGATCATCACCAACTTACTACACTTCACTTTCCCTGACAATTTAAGTGGTCACTTGACCACTTGACCACTACTTGACCACATCATTGACACTTTAATCACCACCATGTTACTACACATACCTTCCTCTACAATTTAAGGGTCACTTGACCACCCTTTGACCACCCATTGACCACTACTTGACCACCTCACGATCATCACCAACTTACTACACCCACTTTCCCTGACAATTTAAGGTATCACTTGACCACCCCTTGATCACTTGACCACCTCTTGACCACCACTTGACCATGTCATCGCTCACTTTATCCATCACCACATCATTAGCCGTACTCTCCCCAACAATGTAAATGGTCACTTGACCACTACTTGACCACTACTTGACCACCTCTTGACCACGCCTTCTTAAAACAATCATACCAGGAGTTATCGCCCTTTGAGGAGGAAAATCGATAAGAGCTAAAAATAGATTGCAATTTGCGCCACAAAATCGATAAATGGTTGATTTAAATAAGGAATGTGCGCCACCTCCACCTCCACAAAACAAGGTGCTTCCCTCCTTCTACACTACTGCGGGGATGCATGTCTGTCAGTCCAGCAAGTGTATGAGTGGAGTAGGAAGTTTCAAACCGGCGTGACTTCTATGACAGATTGTTCACGGCCGGGTCAGGCACATCGAGTAGTGACCCAAGAGAATGGGGTTTTTTTTCCTACAGGAATCCAAACACTTTATCGGCGCTGGAGGACTTGCATTGAACGCAGTGGTAACTACATCGAAAAATGATACATTTGTTCTGTACTTTTTCAGAATATATTCTTCCAAAAACAGAAAAAAAAATATATTTAAGTCTTTCACTTGAAGCTCCCTCGTATATACAGGGTGTTTGTACAGTTTCACTACCCTTTATGTAGAACAAATTTGAAAAATGAAGTATATGACGTCATCCAAAAAACTGTGCTCCACAATCCATCGTGAAGCAAAATGCAGCGAATGGCTGTCGTCTGCTGTAGTAATTCTTTGCACTCCAAATAGAATGGCGTTATCAATGTAAGAAATATTTTTTTTTAAAGTTGAACAAGTGTTTCGAAATGACGGTAGATACACACGGATGGCTGTTCACAGATTTATATCAAGGTTTCCTGATAAACAACCTCCTCATCACATTACGGTTAGAAATTTGTTGAATACTTTTCTTGCTACGGAAAATGTGGAAGATGCTCCGCGATCTGGTAGACATTCTGTGTCTGAAAAGAAATGTCTAGATATCCAAGACGGAATCCTGAAAAGCACAAGGAAGTCCTTAAGGAAAATATCGCAACAAGTGAATGTTTCAGTGAGCAAAGTGCACAAAATTCTTAAACAACGATAAAATGTTCATCCATACAGGATTTCTGTTGTGTTTGAACTAAAAGAGTGTGGTAATCAACCCAATTCCAAGAGGTTTCAAGCGGTTTTAGCTAAAGAAGACGAATTAGTTCTCGATGTAACATTCTTCTCTGATGAGGCAGGGTTTCATCTATCTGGATACGTTAATAGCCAAAATAATCGTATTTGGAGCACTTTTAATCCCAATGCATTTCATGAAGTGTCTCTACACGATGAGAAAATTTGGGTATGGTGTGCCGTCTGTAAAAAACGTTTTATTGGACCAATTTTCTTCAACAACAATATAAATGCAGATCTGTACCATACTGACATTCTGGAACAATTTTTTAGAACAGCTGAATTAACGTAAATTTAAAGAAGCGTGGTTCCAGCAAGATAGTGCTATTGCACACACAGCTAGCTGTGGTTATTTTGTTTTTGTTTTGTTTTTTTATTTTTTATTTGTTTTATTTTCCCAAATCGCACAATATTATGTGGAATTTGGCCCGCCCGTTCTCCAGATCTAACTCCATTCGATTATTATCTATGGGGTTTCTTTAATGGAAATGTTTAAAAAAGAATAATATGCATACAATTGAAGACCTCAAAGAGGCAATCAGAATTACCATTCAAGAAATAACAACAGGCACGTTGCAGAAGATATTTGACAATATGAAGAGACGTGTACAGTCATGTCTTGAAGCCCGTGGTGGACTGATACTTTCCAACTTCTCTGAAACAGCGTTTGACCATAGCAGCGACTATTGTAACTAATTTAATTAATTATTAGCACATCTTATGACTCATGTACTTCATGTTTTTAATTTTTCTACATACAAAGTGTGGTGAGACTTTACAAACACTCGGTATAAAGGTTAAATGCGTGTTTCCTTGTGTGGATCTATCGCATGTGCAGCTCAAGGTTTCTTATCCAAACTAGAAGGCAGCGTGAGAAGTTACAACAGGAGAAAGACACCCGGAGTCATGATCCGGTCGAAACATTCGGAACGGCGGGATCACTTCTGATGATCGGAAGCCTTCTGTTGTGCTAGCTCCGCGGTTGAGATTATGTCACTACGGCACGTGGTGCTTCCCCCGTCTCCCTCACCCTCCCCCTCCCTATCTCCGTGCAGCTTCAACAAAATAAACACACATCTCACACCTGTCTTTGTTTATCGGAGCCGCATCTTAATACAGACTGCCCTTTGTGTACAGACAAATTGATTATTTAGATACTTTGTTTGGAAGCCACAAATCTCTTCGAATTCCCCTCGAATTTACGCATTTGATCAGGTGAAGTGTGATGGCCCCCTAAGCCTTGCACACGACACCGATATTGGCTAGCAATTTTGACTAAACAAAGAGGCTCTTTGACGTCTGCACACTTCAGGTTTCACAACCTAAGGACTCATTTGCATTTATTTTGTTGCGCAAAGCGCTTAATTTGTTACTGCGAAATTCTATTCTCCCTGCCATGTTTAATTATCAGCGTGGAAAGCCAACAAGTCAAGGGAAGGAATGCGCGTATATCAATAAACTAAAATGCGCAGAAAACAATGCGGATAGTTTCCCCTTTATAAATGGCCGACGTGAAAGTTGTTCGAACGAGTTGGCAAATGTTAACTTTATCTTCTTTCTTTTAAGTTAAATTATGTTCTTTATACTGCTTACCTTACAGGGACTCGCCAACAACATTCCATCTATTGCTTCTTTGTCGTGGTTTGTAATCCTAAATTAGCCAAGAATTTATCTAATAATTATGCACGATATAGATGCATGTCAATATACATTGTGCATACCTGACTGCATTCCTGCGTGCCGACTTACTTATCTATCTACTTTTACATAGTTGCATACCGATCGTCTTCTGTTCCTTTGTTTCTTCTACGAGGAAAGTGCGTCACACATAGTTATGCACATCAAAGATCTACTGTGCGTATTTGTGTACAGTTAACCTTCTCTAGACCAGTGGTTCTCAACCTTTTTTGGCCCATGCACCCTTTCACCATATGTCAGAATGTTATTCCCAGTTTTCCAGCGAACGAAAGAAGAAGAATTCACCCCTTTCCAAATTCAAAATAACATGCCTATAATACTGAAAATCCTTATTTTCTTCCATATTTGTACATAACCTTTACATGCATAGAATAATTTTTTAGTGTAGTAAAACGCCAAAGAATTGTCACTTAATACAGGACACCAGAATGCCAGAAAATTGTGCTTCATCAAACAAAACGTTCAATAGAAAACCAGGATATTGTCCCTGAAGCCATTTTGAGTCTGCCAATCTGTGGTCTTAATTCCCCACCCCCTCCCCATCCCCTTAAACTCGAAAATTTCCCCCTTGAGGGGAATTCCCCGCTGGTTGAGAACCACTGCTCTAAACAGATTCCACCTCAGGTAACGGGCTCATTCTACCCATGGGTAGGTTTTATTTTCTCAACAATTTTGCCAGAGCGGCAGCCGAAAGGCCTGTTCTGTACGACTCCCGACTGCCGTGAGATTTTCAACATAAGCAACTTGCACACGAAATTCCAGTTTTTCGCAGTTATCCGAAAGGGCTAAGTGTATGATCTCGCTACCAAGAGATCAGGGGATGGTTTAGTAATAATATATAATACGATTCTTGAAAGGAAAACTGTTGTAGGTACATACTTATCTTATCTGTTTGCCTGTATCATCATTACCATCGCCATCATCATCATCATCATCCTCATCATCATCATCCTCATCAACATCATCATAGAGCTGATATAGGCGATCATGCATAGTGTACGGCAGTGATTCGTGAAACGTGAACAAACAAGTGAGGGAAGGCAATGAAGATAACTTATTTTTGGAATACCTTGCACAGACAAGTAGCCAACATTGCTTGGTATATTTCGGTGCATCTTGTCAAGTGCGTACTGCCGAATTATACCGGTTGTTTGTAAAGTCTCACTACACTTTGTATGTAGAACACATTTATAAATGAAGTACGTGATGTCATCAGAAAATGTGCTCAACGGTTCCTCGTGAAGCAATATGCAGCGAATGCTAGTCGTCTGCTGGGTAATTCTTTGCACTCCAAACAGAATGGTGTTATAAACGGAAATTATTTTTTTTCAAATGTGTTCTACATACAAAGTGTAGTGAGACTTTACAAACACCCTGCATATCATGTGAAGTGAGTAAATTAATAATACTTTGGCTCAAACAATTAAAACACATAGTCACAGCAATCGCCAACCAAGCCTGCATTATTCAATCAGGGGATACAGTGCTTTGAATGTTTTTTTTTAAAAATTAAGTAGAGACAGGTGGAGGTCATCTTGACCGAATGGATAAGATCACTCACTCTTACCATCCGGTGCGCTGAAGCCGAGGTAGTGGGTTTAATCATCTACACGGGTCAGTTGGACTAAGATGTAGACTCCTCGTCCTTGACTTGGGGACGAAAATTACAAGTACCTCAGAAGCCAGAGTTGGTTCGCACGGGACACTAGTAAGCTAATCCACACACAAAAATAAAGCAGTCCATTTGACTAGAAGAAGTAGAGGATTATTTTTTTTGTGGGGGGGGGGGGGGGGGGGGGGGGACGGGTGTAGACCGAGAGAAATGATGCTGGACAGGAACGGTGTCATGGAGGAACAGCATCGAGAGAATCGATCCAGAACGCAAAGGAGCAGACTCCGTGTGGATGCACTAACGCCTCAGCCAGTCGGCGGGACACACGATCATGATAATAATAACATTTGATCTGACTACACCACAGGCTTGGCCATGGGAATGTTATTCCCATGGGAATCCAATGGGAAAGGTCCCATGGGATGGGATGGATGGGACAGGCATAAATTACCATTGGATGGGATGGGATGAGACAGAAAATATGTTCCATGGACAAACCTGCTACACCAAAGATATCTGGCTAGATTGCCATATTCATTCATTCATTGTGTATCATGTCCTTTGCAGAGCCTCGCTCCCGTAACAAACGTCCGGAAAACTTCTCGTTCATAAGCAAGATGTCCCGCGTCCGATACACCCATCTGGAGATCATCTGCCACATCCTGCACCCATCTTCTCTTTGGCCTTCCCCTTCCTCTCTTCCCGGGCATATGCCCCTCGATTATTGCTCTCTCCAAATATTCGTGACGTTTCAAGTGACTAAAATATTTCAATTTGTTATGTGTTATCGTCTTTAGTAGCCAACCTTCTTCAATATTAAGATCTCGTCGAATGTATGCATAACAATTAAAATCATTGTCTCTAAAAGTGGTGTTATACTTATCCTTTTCTTTTGTTGTGATTACTGTTCAAATTCCTGAATGTGTGGCGATGTTTTCTTGGAGTCTTCATCAGCGTTATCCTTATCGTCTACTTTTGTCGGCAAGCGTCGTGCGAAGGAATAGTTGACGTTCCAGCGCCCTGTGAGTGGCACTTGGTAGTATTATTCCGTGTGATTGTACAATGTCTTTGATATCGTCATTCCATATTCTTCTTGGGCATGCCCTTGCTCTCGTCGCAGGTGATCTTTGATGTAGGGCCAGTGCTGGTAGTTGATTTTGTTTCATTCTAACGAGATGGCCACACCATTTGATCTTCTGTCATTCAATATATGTGGCACAAGGTGTTGATCCCTCTTCGGTCAGTTAAGTTGGCAGGTCTCCTCAAGCATCTCATCTCACAGGCGTTGATTTTGCGTAAAAGTTATTTGGATAATGTCCAGGTTTGACATTGGTAGCATAGAGTTGGTGTTAATCTGTTATTTATTATCTTTGGTATGTTTGGATGTTTCAGTATGGGAGATAATTGATATATAAGCCCTCTTGCTTTATGACATCAGATTACTTTCTCTGTCTATTCTGCAATCTTCTGTGATCATACATCCGAGATATTTAAATTCTTTAACTTGTTTCCGCGATGAATGTTTATCAGTATATTTAGTGGACTAGGAGATCTGCTAATCTGCATTACTTCAGTTTTGCCTGTTTTTATATTGATATTGTATCTACTGCATGTTGAATTCAGCTTATTTTGCAGTCAGCCTTCGTGGCTATAAAACGACACTGAATGCCTGTAAATAAAAGCTCATTTATTTTTTCTTGGAGTAACGAGTTAAAATGTAACTTCCTGTGTTGTTGCATGTAGAAATTACCTCTACTCATTCAGTTCTTGAGCTTCACCAACTCCTTCAAACAATTGATTTCATTTGTCCTAGAAGACACCCGTCCAGGGATTGTGGTGTTGGGGTATGTGGGGCCAGAAGTCGCTTAAGACGATTAATAATCCCATAGCACTTAATCAGATAATTCCTTCAAGCTAAAATATATACAACACACATATTCATACAGTAATTTTAATATATGAATTGCCAACCACGGAACTTTTACACTATCATGTCTTTGTTAAATATTTTATATATTAGTCGATACACAGTGATCTGGTCAGTTTCACATAGGTCGCATTTATTTCCCAACGCCATTTCTTGATACCCATATTAGGCTGGATCGATGTTGGAGCCACGCTCAATTACAAAATTCGAGCCTGCCTGAATCGTGTTGCCGAAACAATATCTCACAAATTGTCAAACCAAGGGATGCCACTGAATTTAGAGACTGTGTAGGTTTTACACTTGCGGTGGTAGTTTCCCCTGTCGGATTAAAAAAAAACTCAAATGAAAATGTCTCATTAGTTAACTAATACTTACATATTCCCGTCCTGCCCAAGGGAATGGATTTTTTTCCCCATCCTATCATCTAACTGCTTACTTACTCACCTGTCTGATTATCCATCTACCTGATTACTTACTTACGTATTTTTCTACATTGTTACCTGACTGCTGGTAAATGTACCTGACCACTTATCTGTCAACTTATCTGTCAAATTACCTACATTTCTAGCACCTACCTTCTTAACTTTATCATTGTCTAACTGCTTACCTATCTGCCTATTTACCTACCTAATTACCTACCTACCTACTTATTATCTAAATAAAGTTTTTCGTTCTACCTACCTACTCACCTACCTATCTAACTAGTACCTACCTACCTCGCTACCTGACTACTTACATACCTACATACCTACCTACGTATATATCTAATTAAAGTCCCTTCTTTCATTCTCTACCTATCTACTACCTATCTATCTATCTACCTACCTACATACCTACCTACAGGCCTGCTTAGTAGCGCAATGACTAGACGCTCCATTGCAGACCCTACATTTCTATCTCATTAAAGTTCGTTCGGTCCATCTAACTACCTACCTATTAACCTACCTACATACCTATATCAAAGAAGTTTGTTCGTTCGTTCTATCTACCTATCTATCTACATACCTGCCGTATTAATGACCGTAACTGACCGTATTAATGTAAATTAAAATATTAAATTTTATTAAGTAAATAACTGTTTGTACACTAACAAACTATGACAGTTGGCTGCACGGGAATGAGAAAAAAACATGTAGAAAATTTCATCTCAATCGGATGGACCGTTCGCGAACGCATCAATAACATCCGAACATACATTGTCTTTTATATATATATATAGATTAACCATTGTACTTATGCTATGATGTTTGGTGCAGAAATACATCTGATGTAAAAATTAACCTTTGTAAATATGTTAAGATGATTGGTGCAGAAATGCATCTGATGCAAATGAAGAAAACAAATTAATCATTGCACATGTGTAAAGATGATTGATGCATAAATTCATCTTATATTTTTTTTTAAATTAACCATTGAATGTGTTTCCAGATGTTTGATGCAGAAATGCATCTTATATTTAAAAAAATTAACCAGTGTACATATGTCAAGATGTTTGGTGCAGAAATACATACAAACAAGGGGAAGGTACTTACAGTGACTACATTATGGTATAAGAACGGAATGAAATGAATGGACAGATGTTTTAATGAGAACAATTTTTTTTTTAATGGAAAATGGAAAAACTACTACTTATCTCAGAAACCCAGGTTGTGAAACTAAACAGAAAATGTAGTAAATATGAAGCCTGAAGTCTTTTGCATAACGTTGCTCTCATGAAAAGCTTCTTCAGTTTCTATAGCTTATGCAGGTTCGTGCCCAGAGTGCCTTTAATATTCTCTCTCTCTCTCTCTCTCTCTCTCTCTCTCTCTCTCTCTCTATATATATATATATATATATATATATATATATATATATATATATATATATATATATATATATATATATATATATATAACCTCGCGCTCTTCAGAAACTAATACAACTAATTAAATTGTGGCGTAAGACAGATAGACCTACAAACATTAGATTTTTAAGAGCATTGCAACTTACGCCTGTGAGACCTGGACACCTACTAAACAAGCTGAACAGCGCATGAATATGCCTTTGAATATAAATGTTATAGACGGGTTCTAAGAATATCTTGCATACAGAAAAGAACAGATTCATCCATACGACAAGATTTGAATAATTAAGCAGGTTGACTGCTAAAGACGATAAAACAAAAACAATTGAAATATTTTGGTCACTTGAAACGTCGTGAAAGTTTTGGGAGAACAGTGGGAAGAGAAAGGCAGATGATCTCCAGATGGGTGTATCGTCGCGGGACATTTTGCTTATAACCGAGTTTTTCCAAGGTTGTTATAGGAGCGAGGTTCTGCAAAGGACATGCTACTGAATGAATGGATGAATGAATGAATGAATGAATGAATGAATGAATGAATGAATGAATGAATGAATGAATATACAGCCTATTTTCTGAGGAAACTGCAAAGAATACCATGGACAAACAGAAAAACCAGTGATAAAGTTCTATAACAAGCAGATGCAAATAAACTGATTAGAGAATTAGACGTAGATATTCACAATTCTTTTTTAACACGTTATGAGAAGAAATAAAACGGGAAAACTTGGTGACAACTGGCAAGATTGAATGGAGAAGAACAAGAGGAGTGCAGAGATGTAAATATCTGCATGGCTTGGTCACGTGGCATGATTGAGACAAGAACATGGAGCTGATCCACGACTCTGATGATTGTGTCAGATGGCGAGACATGTCCGCTCACGCTTATCGACATGGCACAAGATGATAGGGATATGGCCCATAAATCTTCTTCCGGGAACATCCTTAGACAGATACTTTCATCAAATCAGGATCGTAGAATTTGTATTTGGAAGACAAAGTCAAATTTCTCACTGCCTCTTTAGACTTAAACAATCGATACCCCGTGACATCTAACACTTTAGTGCATGCTTTCTCTATTATTAGAATTCGGTGATAATCAAGGTCTCTTCTCCACGCATTTGATGTTTCTGTGGCATTGTTCCTGACAGTACAAAATTTACAACCAGTGAAGCCAGCATAGGTGTGATTCCAAATGTATTCTTCTATCGTTGAGTCCATTTCTAAATCAACAAAAGCGTATATCTGCTTTGCTGCAGCTATTGGTGACTCTGCTATATCTTCATACCGAACAGTCAAAATCCTTCCAGGATACATCCTCGAGATGTACTTTGACCTCTCTAGATCTTCCAGAATCTGCATACAAACAAGGGTCGGTTCAGAGGTTTCTCCGGCACTTTCCACGTAACGGCGAGAATTAAGCATACCCCGTGGGTCACGAATAAGATGTATGACTTTCAGGGCGGGATCCGTTTCCATGAGAGCTTCAGCGTGTTTCATCCCCAAGCGTATACTCTTCACCAGCTTGACGCCTGCAGATCGGCAGTTATCATTGGATATCTGAAGACATTTCACCAGTCTTTGCCAAAGGGACTCCGTGGATTCTGAAAATCAACATCATGATATTAATTATAGCACTTAAGTGGTCCTATCTACACACATTAAGCGCACAGGACATTTGCACTTCTTCTGTCACCCCTTTAGCTCTGCATTGAAGCGCTGGTCCTCAGCCAACTCACCCCAAGCCTGTCTATCGTCAGCTATCCTGTGCAACTCCGTCCATATCCTACCTATATTATTCATTTCTGTTTCTTTGTATTCTTCTCCAAATGTTTTAGTTCTTCCTCTGTTTCTTTTGCCATGTGAATTTCAGACAAAGGACTTTACAGCTATACTACTCTCAGGTTCAATTGTGTTGACAGATATACGCGCCCTACGGTTCAGGCGCATACGAGGCCCTCACCTGTGGGACTTGGCTGAACGCCTCTAAGTCGGTTCCCTCGGGTTCCAGGGTCTGGTCACCACTCGCCACCTGCTCGTGGTGGTGAGGTCTCCGAGGTTTGACGCTGAGCCGCCATCGTCTGCAGCCTACCTTGTGCAAGACGTATTGGTTACCCATTCCTATGGAAAACACAAGGCAAGGCCGAGAGAGGGAACATGTCGTTTGGGCACCACATGTTTCTCTGAAGCTCTGCTCAGGCATTGTGATGGAATTTCGACCACATTCCAACTCACATACTTTGGTCTGTCAAGACTGCAAGGTGCCACTCACTCTCAGGTTCTCTCAGTGCATGTCGTATCCAGCCTGACGTCATGGTTCACACAAATCTGTGTAGTTCTCTGCATCAGCTTCACTTGGTGATGCAATCAAGCCATTTAAGTCCTTCTATTTCGCGAATGTCTCCGTGGCAAAGGACTTACGGACACGATTCGTAAGCCCGCTTTCGAAAAACAGCTGCGACCGATTTGGTAGAAGACCGCATTGTGCTTGATTTTAACGAGTTGGTATGGGAGTCAGTCGTTCAGAAAGCAATGGCAAACTACTGAACGTAAACTTGCCAAGACATTAACAACAGCAGTAAAATGCTGGTGTTAACAGCGATGTCCTGTAAAAAAGGATATGGAAAAAAAAAATGTCGCGAAAGCGAAACTTAGCTAATATTTGTAGCTTATGTGTAATGGTTTTAGTTGTTCTCCGTGTTTCTTTATCCTGACAGCAAATACTGATTGGATATATGGTGCTGCATCCATGTTTGTATACGTAACCCGACACCCGACACCCGACATCCGACACCCGATATCCGACACCCGACATCTGACATCCGACACTCGGCAGCCGACACTCGACACCGGACACTCGGCACCCGACCTCGGCACCCGACACTCGGCACCCGACACCCAACACCCGACACTCGGCACCCGACACCCGACACTCGGCACCCGACACTCGGCACCCGACAAACGACACCCGGCACCCGGCACCCGACACTTTACTTCCCAAGGCATTTACTGGCATCCATTTTTTGGCTGGGCCGGCATGTCTGTCTCTTTGTCTGTCTGTGTCTGTGTGTGATTACGCGTGTGTGTGTGTGATTACGCGTGTGTGTGTGTGATTACGTGTGTGTGTGTGTGTGCGTGCAGCATGCGCGTGTGTAATTGTGGGTGTCTGTCTATCTGTATATATGTGTCTGTACGTGTGTGTGCGTGTTAACTAAGACACTGATGGACATGTTTGTATGTAAGCATGTGTTTGACATTTACCGAGTTTGCCTGTTAAATGTCCGTGAGTTCTCTCCTAGCATCAAGTGTACAGTTATTTAACACGTTGCCTGTTAAATGTCTGTGAGTTTTTTCCTTGCACCAGGTTTACTGTTATTTAACATATTGCCGGTTAAATGTCCGTGAGTTCTCTACTGGCACCAGCTTTACAGTTATTTAACATATTGCCGGTTAACTTTCCGTGAGTTCTCTACTAGCACCAGGTTTACAGTTATTTAACATATTGCCAGTTAAATGTCCGTGAGTTCTCTACTAGCACCAGGTTTACTGTTATTTAACATACTGCCGGTTAACTTTCCGTGAGTTCTCTACTAGCACCAGGTTTACAGTTATTTAACATATTGCCAGTTAAATGTCCGTGAGTTCTCTACTAGCACCAGGTTTACAGTTATTTAATATATTGCCAGTTAAATGTCCGTGAGTTCTCTACTAGCACCAGGTTACAGTTATTTAACATATTGCCAGTTAAATGTCCGTGAGTTCTCTACTAGCACCAGGTTTACAGTTATTTAATATATTGCCAGTTAAATGTCCGTGAGTTCTCTACTAGCACCAGGTTTACAGTTATTTAATATATTGCCAGTTAAATGTCCGTGAGTTCTCTACTAGCACCAGGTTTACAGTTATTTAATATATTGCCAGTTAAATGTCCGTGAGTTCTCTACTAGCACCAGGTTTACAGTTATTTAATATATTGCCAGTTAAATGTCCGTGAGTTCTCTACTAGCACCAGGTTTACAGTTATTTAACATATTGCCGGTTAAATGTCCGTGAGTTCTCTACTAGCACCAGGTTTACTGTTATTTAACATATTGCCGGTTAACTTTCCGTGAGTTCTCTACTAGCACCAGGTTTACAGTTATTTAACATATTGCCGGTTAAATATCTGTGAGTTCTCTCCTAGCACCAGGTATACAGTTATTTATGCCTGTTCTTGGTAGGATGTTGCAACAGATTGGTATTCTAAGGCAAATTTAGGATCAGTAGTTTGCCATTGCTTTCCCAATGAGAGAGTCTAACGTTAGTATGTCCAACTGACCATTGTGTGGATTGAACCCACTAACTCTCAGTCAACGCATAGGAAGTTTAAGCGCCAGCGCGATAAACGTCTTGGGAACGTTGACCTCCATGTTTGAAGTAATGTCTCCAGATTTCACGCCTTTCTGTTTTCTGAAAAAAAATGTTAGTTGCATATCCTTTACAGGACGTTCGCAGTCAACACCAGCAATTTTCACTGTTGTGATCTCTTGGCAAGTTTACGGTCAGTAGTTTGCCATTGCTTTCTGAACGACCATGCCATTTCGTAAAAATCCAACGCAAGGCGGTCTGTTGCCAAATATCCCGCAGCTGTGTTTCGAACGCGTGTATGCGAGATTACAAACTACACCCGTAACGTCGTCGCCGTGGAGCCTTCTGTTTCTTACTCCTCCTTTTTACGAGTAGATGTCAGGAAATCAGTAACCAATTTGTTATATAAAACAAATACGCGATATACAACCGTCGCAGTCAACCCCGGTATTTTTTTTTTTTGCTGTTTGTAATTTCTTGTCAAGTTTACTTTGTGTAGTTGCAATTGCTTTTTGTTCGACCGGAACTCATATCTTTGGATAAAAACCAACGCAAGGCTTTCTGCTGCCAAATCTCCCGCGGCTGTGTTTCAAACACGGTATGTGGAATTACAAATTGCGTTCGAAAACCCTTCACCACAGAGCCGGGTAACGTGGGAATAAACAAATGCCAGTCACCGCGAGTCCCTAAAGAGCCAACGTACCCAACGACGAACACAGAGGTGACAATATAACCAGCCCTGTTTAGGACTACAAGCTGAATAGCGCACACATGCCTTTGATTATAAATGTTATAGACGAGTTCTAAGTATATCTTGGGTAAAGAAAAGAACAAATGCATCCATACTTCAAGAGCTGAATTATTAAAGACGATAAAACAAAGAAAATTGAAATATTTTGGTCACTTGGAACGTCACGAAAGTTTGGAGAGAACAATAATGGAGGGGTATATGCCTGGGAAGAGAGGAAGAGGAAGGCCAAACGAGAATATGGGTGCAGGATGTGGCGGATGATCTCCAGATGGGTGTATCGGACGCGGGACATCTTGCTTATGACCGAGAAGTATTCCGGAAGGTTGTTATGGCAGCGAGGGTCTGCAGGGGACATGCTACTGAATGAATGACTGAAATGTTTAGGATTAACTCGAAATCCAGAGTTTATCTTTGTAGTCCCGCAGTCTCCACCACAGTCGAACATCACGCTCAACATCTGCCTTCGCCCGTGAATCGTTTATCCGAGAATCAGACGCGACTGTAAGATGGATATTTACAATTGTACCGTCCTAGTTATGGTCTCCCGAGTTAATCGAATTGTATGTTTCAGGAATGTTCGTAATGGAGGAGTAATCTGGTAGTCGTGTGAGCGTGGCGTTATTTCTTCAAGCATCGATAGGTTTGCACAATATGATGCCTTAATTATCGTGCTCAATGTTCTACTGCACGTGGGCTATTCTCACTGACCGAGAATCCGACAACACTTGAAGCTTAGCCTGTTGAAAGTGTCACCTGGATGTTTGGCTTTGAAGGCGGAGAAAGTTGTTTATTTTATTTAAGTATAATTTGATTCACTGATGTGCCCAAGATGCATTCCTACTAACATTTTTCTTCAATAAAGTTTCTCCTTTATATAAATACCTAGAGATATATTACAAGGGCAGGCTCATTCGTCCAAATTTCCGTTCCTGTTCCAGCTATTTGGGAACCTACAATGTGCACGGTCCCAATGTATGTCTTCTCCGCGCAAGCACATGAGACACACATAATAGTCTACTACCAAAGATACTCATAACATGTATTATGTCGCCACTGAATGACACTGTTTAACAAGGACTTACTAACTTTTGCAGATTTCCCCGTAACCGTTCGTAACTTACAAGATTATTTTCAGTAGTTTCCGGGGAAAGGCCAGATGGACGCATAATCAGATATCACCTGGTACCAGTTGTATTAAGACTCTTCGCTGGTTGTCGAAGATGAAAGCGGACCACATATGGGAATGTTTTGAGAGCTATGTCAGTTCTTGACTCAACTCAATTCGGATTTCATTCATATTCTCATAGCACACATAACTTACTGTATTTTCGAAGACATGTGAATGTCTGCACAGTTGACTTGCTGGTGTTCATGTGCACTTGCTGTAGTGATCATAAAAACAAAGCTACCTTATTATAGGCATAAATAGATTGTGTTTGTCTACCCGTCTAGCTGGCTGTTTATTTGTCTCTCTGTCTGTCAGTCCGTCTGCCTGTTAGTCTGTTTGGCTGGCTGTATGTCCATCTGGTTGGCTGGCTATCTGTCTGTCAGTCAGTCTGTCTGTTTGTCCATATGTCTGTCCGTACGTCTGTCCAACTGTCTGTCTGTCTTTTTGCCTACCTGCCTGTCTGTCTGTCTGTCTGCGTGTCTGTCTGCCTGTCCGTCTACCATTCTGTTTATCACTCTGTCTTTCTGTGGGTGATCAGATATTCAACAGTCATCGGTCATTCTGTCTGGCCATCCAGCATTCCTTCCGTACATTTGTCCAACAATCCAAGTATCATCATCATCATCATCATCATCATCATCATCATCATCATCATCACCACCACCACCACCACCACCATCATCATCATCATCACCAACACCACCACCATCACCACCACTATCATCATCATCATCATCATCATCATTATCATCATCACCATCACCATCACCATCATCATCATCACCACCACCACCACCAATACCACCACCACCATCACCATCATCCATCATCATCATCATCATCATCATCATCATCTTTCTTCTTCTTCTTCTTCTTCTTCTTCTTCTTCTTCTATTTTTCTTCTAGTCTTTCACTCTTCCTTCCCCTTTTCTCCCTTGTCTCCTCCTCCTCATAACTCATCAGCATCATCCTTCTTCTCCTCCTCTTCCTACTTGTAATCATCCTTCTTATCCTTCTTCTTCCTCTTTTTCTACAGTTTATTCTCCTCCTCCACCACAACATCATTCCTCATCATAATCATCAACCTCCTCCTCCTTTTCTTCCTCCTCCCACTACTTCTAGCCCTCACACTACTCTTAGTCCTCCTCCCCCTACTTCTTCTTCTTCTAGTCTTCATCGGTCTATTATTATTATTATTATTATTATTATTATTATTATTATTATTATTATTATTCATTCTCTATGTATGAAATTCTAATTAATATATTTGGAAAAGTCATGCACATTTATTTATAGCGTATGAGTGGACAAACAAATACCATGAGTAGGCATCTAAGCTGAATGAATTACCATGTTTATCTGAAAATAAGACCGGGCCTTATTTTTGCTTCAAAAAATGCACTAGGGCTTATTTTTGAGGGATGTATTATTGTTTTTTTTTGTTTTTTTTCAAATACAAAATACTATCATTTATTCATGTACACATTTCTACATGTATTCACATACAGCCATGTCATCTTCTTCTGGAACATCGTCATAACTCTCCAAATCCCGAATTCCTTCTGATCAATTGTCGCATGAGATCCTAGGCCCATAAACACTGCAGTTTCACCCATGGCAATGAGGTTAAAGAGTTGGTATTTAGAAAAGTCGATGCCAAAAACAAAGAACTTGAATGCAAATGCCCGTTTAATAACTTAATTCTATTTGACGGTTTTACCTAGGGCTTATTTTAGGAGTAGTAGATTTGGCAGGAGACCGCTTTGCGTTAGGTATTTACAAAATGGTATGGGTGCCGGTCGTTCAGAAATCAATGGCAAACTACTGAGCGTAGGCTTGCTAAGAGATCACAAACAGAAAAAAATGATCCGGTTGACTGCGACGTCCTGCAAAGGATATGATACTAACTTTTTTCTTAGATTATAATAAAAGCATCCAGAAAAATCGTGCTAGATATTATTTTAGGGGTAGGTCGTAATTTCGGGGAAACACGGTAGCAGATGAAGCTCAAGAATCATCATTAAAAGCTTGAGATAATCATGGAAATTCCAGCGAACATGTATGAAAATACACCTAATACACGTAAAAGGTCAGGAACGAATGTCCGAGATGCATGAAGATGATGATCTAAATGTAGCTCATCATCAAAAATAGTCTCAAATGATGGTCTTAACATTTGCAGTACCTGTAAAGTTCCTATGTCCAGATCCTCAAATCGACAGCTGAAAATTGCCTTCATTGTGTTCATCCATAGTGTGAATGCCGCTTCTATTGACAACGGGACGCTGCTTGATAATAGTAATAGTAGTAGTAGTAGTAGTAGTAGTAGTAGTAGTAGTAGTAGTAGTAGTAGTAGTAGTAGTAGTAGTAGTAGTAGTAGTAGTAGTAGTAGTAGTAGTAGTAGTAGTAGTAGTAGTAGTAGTAGTAAGTAGTAGTAGTAAGTAGTAGTAGTAGTAGTAGTAGTAGTAGTAGTAGTAGTAGTAGTAGTAGTAGTAGTAGTAGTAGTAGTAGTAGTAGTAGTAGTAGTAGTAGTAGTAGTAGTAGTAGTAGTAGTAGTGGTTGTTGTACTAGTGGTGGCAGTAGTTAAGGTAGCAGTATTAACAGTGATGGTAGTAAGTGGTAGTAAATGTAGTAATAATTGTAATATAAAGATTGAGTACATCATCACCATCATCTTCTTCTTCTATTTTTCTTCTATGTTTTCTTCCAGTCTTCCTCTCTTCCTTCCCTTCTTCTCCCTTTCCTCCTCCTCATACCTCATCATCATCATCATTTAAATAAATCAGTTTGATTATTGCTCGCTGGTTTTAAGGCGGCCTGGTGTGCCTTGCCAGCCGAGAAGACCTGATCATTCGGGGCCACATCGAATGACAGATGTAAATCGCGGAGATCGGGCAAATTGTGAGTTATAACCTACGATGGGTGGTGTTGTTATATATTAGTGTGTTAATTTGGTTGCGTCTAGCGTGTACCGCGTGGTCCAGTGGTTACACACCCGTGTCACATGCCAGTGATCCGGGGTTTGTTTCCGGGTCCGGTCAAGGATATGCGCTACTGACGAACTCAAACGAGAGCCAAACTCGAGTATAGTGCTTCCAAATTAACGTGGACAAGGCCTTAGGTTCGTACTGAATGTGATCAGAGTTACCAGTTGTGGGTTGTGCTCAATCTTTAAATCTCAAATCCCGGAACAACCAAATAAATAATTGTAATAGTCGAGGCGGCAGTATTATTATTATTATTATTATTAGTAGTAGTAGTAGTAGTAGTAGTAGTAGTAGTAGTAGTAGTAGTAGTAGTAGTAGTAGTAGTAGTAGTAGTAGTAGTAGTAGTAGTAGTAGTAGTAGTAGTAGTACCTGTCGTTGTTGTTATTGCAGTAGTAGTAGTCGTAGTAATAGCAGCAGCAGCAGCAGTAGTAGTAGTAGTAGTAGTAGTAGTAGTTGTAGTAGTAGTAGTAGTAGTAGTAGTTGTAGTAGTAGTAGCAGCTGTCGTTGTTGTTATAGTAGTAGTAGTAGTAGTAGTAGTACTAGTAGTAGTAGTAGTAGTAGCTGTCGTTGTTGTTATTGTAGTAGTAGTAGTAGTAGTAGTAGTAGCAGCAGCAGCAGCAGCAGTAGTAGTAGTAGTAGTAGTAGTAGTAGCTGTCGTTGTTGTTATAGTAGTAGTAGTAGTAGTAGTAGTAGTAGTAGTAGTAGTAGTAGTAGTAGTAGTAGTAGTAGTAGTAGTAGTAGTAGTAGTAGTAGTAGTAGTTGTAGTTGTAGTAGTAGTAGTAGTAGTAGTAGTAGTAGTAGTAGTAGTAGTAGTAGTAGTAGTAGTAGTAGTTAGTTAGTTAGTTAGTTAGTTAGTTAGTTAGTTAGTTAGTTAGTTAGTTAGTTAGTTAGTTAGTTAGTTAGTTAGTTAGTTAGTCGACAGATCATCCTCATTGCACATCGAACCATTCAGTCCATAAGTGCTTGGATCCCCTCCTCAGCAAATCCCTCACGTGTAGCGGCTAACGACACCAGTTCTGTGTTGGTTTATCAATCTTCTTTGTCTTCCTGTGTAGCGTTCTTCTTTGGCCACACCTCTTTTAATTTGCTGTTCTCGCAGTCTGACCATGGTTGTAGATTCACATTCATCGCTTGGTCCTCGCAACAGTCTTACTTCTCGTAACGCATTCAGAATATCAGCCTGGTCCATGGCGCCGTACGCCCTCCACATTAGCCATACCTTTCGAGCTTGTCAGCCCGCTCATTCCCTTGTACTCCCGCATGCCCTGGCACGAAGATGAAACTAATCTTTGTCAGCCGAGACCGCTCCAGAGACAGCAACCACTCTATTTGGATCCACCCCGTCTTTATCCTCTTGAGCATGCTCATTGAGTCGCTTAGGAAACATGCCCTAGTGTGGACTGTTAGAAGAAGACAGAGGTCCCAATTAGAAGTGGACTCTGTAAATATATCTTGTATAATAGATAGACAAGATAAGGATATGATTTGGCAAGTTTTTGTCTAGAGGAATCTCAAATGAGATAGATAATCATTCCCGCTTAGCCCTTTGGAGAAACCAATTTTTCTGGCTCAGAACCCCCACTGTGCATCTTATTCACCGTGCTGAAGACACACAGAGGTAGGAACAATCTCCACAATACCGCATCTTCTCACCTAGCGAGTCCGACTTTACCCACGTTTCAAGTCTCACCAAACAATCACTGTGTGAGCACCATGCTGGGTGTTCTCGAAGTTAAGTTCCGTTGAACATAACCACTGCAAGATTTACTTCACCAGGTTCCTTTGAATGGGGATCACAACAAGAGACTTATTTCAGCTCTCAGATGATATTGATAATAATACTGATTACAATAATCCAGATGATGGAATTGTATCACACAGAACTGTTGTTCTCCCATTGACTTTCAGCTATTCTAGAGCTGAGGTTAAACTTCCTGAGAAATTCCAGGAGAAAGGTAGGTGTTCCATGGGCCACAGGATTAACTCTCCATGATTCTGACCGAGACAAACTGTAGACAGGGGTCATCCTTGTAATAAGCATTGTTTTACTGTACTCCAAGACAGGGTTACCAATGTAGACCAATCCTACTTCCTGTTCATAAACAGTGATTTTGGTTGACCTGGACCAAGGCATATCATGTCATGAAGATAAAGGCTGGCAAATCAGTCTGTGTTCTTCTGTCGTCATCCCTGGATTTCACCTATTGGGAGTTAGTTCTGAGTCTGGGACTCCTGTTTGGCTGTCCCAGAGAAAATAAGAAGCCTCTCCATCATCCTTTGTTCTCTGTTTATACATAAAATGGTACAACATTTCTTTACATTTGTTCAAAGACAATACTATCAAACATCAACATACACAGATGGAAATGGGGAGGTGAGGGGAGGGTGTTGACCAAACACACCTCTCTTTGCTGGTGATGGTGGGTATTCCCCTCTGATGGACTGGGTGATATGCTTTCAATATTCACCTTTATCCGTGATAGTCACAAGCCCATATGCTGAGACAGGGGTAGCCTTACACAATTACAAGCATTTTATATGTCTAGGTTCTCACATATTTTAACCACAGTAGACCTGGGCACAATGAGGAACAGACACAGTAAAGCAGGCACTTTAAGACAAGCATCCTGGGCAAGCCTTGTGAACTAGCAACATGAGCAAGCATTGTGAATTAGCAACATGAGCAGGCATGGTGAGGCAGATGGAAAATAGGAATCATTTACAACTGCAATATGCAATATGTATTAAATTAATGGCATTTAACCAATTAGCAGACAAAACATCAATTCCAATGGATGTTATGTTGGTGCATAAATGTCCCATTCCATACACACTCATACAGCAATGCCAGACCTCACCCCTTTCAGACTAGACTCGGCTCACAAGTACATCATACTATCACCATCATCATGTGCTCTTTCCCCACTGAGTGATGTCCATATCTACCACAGTAGGTAAAAGAAGCAGAATTGCATAAGCAATGGTTCACATATGTAACAAAGCACATATGGGAAAAACATGGTTTTTCGCTGTAAATTTGCATGAGCCATAAATTATATTCCGCCAACTAAGACATGGGTTCGAACACACCAAATGTCTTTCATTCTACTAATGTGAGAGTAGCACCAACCCACTCACTCAAAAATTCTCAGCACTTACAAGGGAAATATTACATGTTACACAACACATTCTGATCACAGACGTAGATTCACAGAAGCATTACTACCGTTTGATCAAGAGTGGGTGATAATAGGCATTCCTAGAATGCGCAGAGGTTTGCTAGTATGCATTGAGAGTAATATTATCAAGCACACGCAAACTGTCACGACAGGGAGATGATAGATAAGTTGGAATATACAGCGTAGTAGACCTGACAGGCTGAAGAAGCAACACTCAGAATACTTTCACAATGAAGCTCTGATTTCAATTTCACAGTTTCTCATAAAAACACTTTTATATTTTTCTCTTACGCTCACTAGGCATAACCACAACATTTAATTATTATTATATTACTAGCTGACCCGGCCCGGCTTCGCCCAGCTCCTGACGGGATCTATCTATCTATCTATCTATCTATCTATCTATCTATCTATCTATCTATCTATCTATCTATCTATCTATCTATCTATCTATCTATCTATCTATCTATCTATCTATCTATCTATCTATCTATCTATCTATCTATCTAATTCCGGTTTCCCACGAGGAAGGACGCGTTTGTGTGGTCTCCTCCTTTTTGGATTAATTTTCCTGTTTATCTACATTCGTACGCAATGGATTCTATATGGTTGTGATCACAATGATGCCGTTCAACTGTTGAACTTGTTTTAAAGTTGCTATATGTGTAGTGTTAGCTATAAGTTAGATATAAGTGCTAATAATATTGTATTCAATGACACTATGGATAAATTATTCATGGTACAGCGGCGCGTCAGTGATAGCTTGAACTAGCCAATCACATCACTTGGATTTAAACGGCGCTACAATGTTTCCGTGTGTGTTGAAACGTAATATTATGTAAATATCATGTCTGTCGAGGAGGGAATTTCTGCGCTGGAGTTAGTGGGAGAAAGGGGCCGAAGTAGATCTGAGGGTCGAAGTGGATTACGATCTGCAGTAACAAGAAACTACACACTCAACAAAGAACGGGCAGTGAAAAGCAAACTTAAGAACTGTTTTAGCTCGCCATCGCTGTCAGTTAAATGTATGGATGACGGTAAATGCATCTCTATCACATTCAACAATACAATACATTACGAGGCATTTCGAACATGCCTGATCAATTATTACCACGAAGCCAAAGTTGATTATAGAAAAGACCGACAAGGAGCGGAGGCGGAAGTCAAAATATCATCTCCCCTACACACATTGCATTTATACAACACGCAAAATAAAATTTTAATACAAGGGGCAAACGCCGTCATGTCTGAGTGGCCCGCGACACAATTCGTCGAAATTGAACAGGCAGCACTTAAACTGACAAGTCACTCACTAAACACACCTGCCGATTTCAGCACGCTAGTGTCTGCCGTAAAACCGACACAGCCTACAGCGGTCACGCTATTGTCAGACAGAACCATAAAATCAACACAGCCTGCAGCGGCTGGCGTTACAGCATCAGGCGATAGTAACAACATACTCCAACATGCCACGACTCAACACACCAGCAGCTCGAACTCAGCTTCTTCTAACCAACCAGTGTTGCTAGCCATTGAATACCCGATGGGGAGCCTAGGGGATAGTATAAAACCAAATGAAAACAATTCAAACCAACTTGAGGTTGCACCATCGGTACTAGATGAAAGCCCAGCTACAAATCAACACTCGTGCGGTTGTCAGCAGCACATTGAAAGGTTAGAGGCAAGTTTGAAGGTACTTTTAGACGCCGCCTCTGACAACACAGACAAGATCGCCAGGATCACTAATGACTATATCAACCTCAAGTCAGAGGTCGCTCTCCTGAGAGAGGAAAATGATATTCTGAAACACACTATTGATCAGGCAGCACAGACTAACAGCTTCGATACAACACAATCATCCCTGGGAGCGCCAACTATACAGCCAACGAATACACATCAACAAACAGACAAAGCCATTGAACAGGACTCGACATTTCCCATAGAAGTGAAAGTCAGCAATCGATTTGAACTACCAAAAGAGCAATTGGTAAGCTGCAGTCAGTACGACGAGACATTGCCGACAGACAACCCGCCTATTCAAGAAACGGCTGGTAACCGGCAAGAAGGCAGTCCACAGCCGGATAATTATCAATGGCAGAATCAATGTGCAAGACGTACCAGAAGCCAATACATACAGAGACTACCAACTGACTGCACCCACTTGATAATTGGCGACTCCTTGATGAAAGACATATACAGTAATCGTATGTCCTCATCACACGCCGATATAGCTACAACAATTCCACTTCCAGGTGCAGGGTTAGACAGTCTAACAAACAGTATACGTAGAATGGAAATCAACGAAAGCGTGAAGAGGATTACAATACGTATAGGAATTAATGACACTATGAGAAACCAAAATATTACAATTTCTCAGTTACGAAAACTACTAGAATTATTACGCCATAATTTTCCAAATTCTAAAGTGTTTTTCTCTTCCATCATACCACCATGTTATGACACCGAACGTCGAGTAGCCGACATAAACAACAACACCCTAGAGAAATTCTGTACTCAGTATAATGTACACTTTATCAACAACACACCATTTTTTACAACTCAAAGAGGCGCGCTTAAGAAACGACTGTACAGTGACCAGATCCACGCATCCACATTAGGTTATAGCTTCCTTGCTAAGAATATCAAGTATCCGGAGAGGGCACAAAACAAGACCAACACACAAACACGACGAACATTGACTACTGAAGCCAGTCCAAATATCCCCATCACCCCGGATAAACGTCAGCTGACGTCTGACCCCCGAATGCCTGCTATTCAAGGTGCACACATGCTACCAAGAATAAATCAACCTCTCCTTCTTACCCCCACCCTCACTCGTGAAGGAAATAACTACCAGGAAGATTTCCCTAACCTCACTTCCAACGAACCCTCGTTGCAAGCAGCGGTACACACGTACGGCAGTAATACCACCTTGACACACCAAGATCAAGACAGCTATGGGCTCCATAGCAGACAACAAGAGGTTCCGCATCACCAAATTCACGCCAGTAATGAGCGAACAAGTAGGCAACAACAGGTTCCGCATCACCAAGTTCACGCCAGTAATGAGCGACCAAGCGGACAACAACAGGTTCCGCATCATTGGAGTCCAGAACGTCTATGCTTGATGCGATTTAGTCCTGCCGCACTGAATCAAGCCCTTATGATGTCTCTACAATACAGACCTGTGTGATAGGATACGTATTAAAAACGGAACCCTATATGAATTGATACCAGCAACAGAGCTTCCTCCTTGAACTTTAATCGCTTACTGCTTAACGTTTTATTTCCCGTTTGGGATACACCGCTTTAAACAGAGACATTGACTTGTATAGTCATTTATTAATTCTTTTGGATAACAGTTGGTTACTTAGCTTGTGAAGTAGTTTATTTCAGTTTAATTATTTGTTGTATGTTCTTTAATTCGTTTTGTTCCGTGTTTGTATTATATTCGTTGGTCTAATTAGTTATATCGTTATAATACTGACATTTACTTATCGATTTGTATTACTGATATTTTGTAAGTTAATGTAATTGTGATTTTTTATTATCTTGTATTTTTGCTTAACTTTGACTAATTTACACTTTCTTCGTGGATAAAATGTCTGAGAAGTGGCAACACTGGCTCAATAAGTCAGGAATACGCCTTGGACACTTAAACATTTGCAGCTTATTTAACAAGCTACCAGAGTTATCTTCTATTCTTAATCAAAATTTTCATTTATTCGGCCTTAGTGAAAGTGGGCTTAATGATAAAATTTCAGATGAGGACATCTCTATTAAAGGGTACAAAGTTTTTAGAAGGGATCCCTGTAGGAAACATGAGACAGGCATAGTAACCTATGTTTCTAATTTACTAAATGCTCACCGTAGGCTAGACTTTGAAACTTGCGAAATAGAATGTATTTGGTTAGAGCTGAAACTTCAAAACCGCACACCCCTGATAATTGGCTACCTCTATCGAAATCCCAGTGCTGGAAACGTCTGGTACAAAAACTTCACTACCATGATGGACGTGGTTTTCGCTTCCGGGAAGGAAATTATACTTCTCGGAGACTTTAACATTGACACCAACAAATCCAACATAATATGGGGAAATATAATTGCATCATACAATTTCCAACAAATAGTACAACAAGCTACTAGAGTAACAAAGTCATCTTCAACAGTCATAGATCACATTTATGTAACTTGCTCAGACAACATCATAGAATGCATCGTACCCAATTGTGCAATGAGCGATCACTACCCAATATGCTGCACGTGGTCTAAAAAAGGAATTAAAACTCCTAAACATAAACACATAAGTGTAAAATATAGAAGTTACAAAAATTTCAACCAAAACGCATTTTTACAGGACTTGCTCAGTTCACCTCTAGACAATGTTTATCAGCTTTCTGACCAGGACGATGCTCTGGAATTCTGGATGAAAACCTTTATTGATGTTTTTGATAGACATGTGCCAGTCAAGGAAGTTCGAGTAAAACACCACGTCAAGCCACCTTGGATCACTCAGGAAATACTTGAGATTATGAGAGATAGAGATAAAGCACATAAAAAGCGGGATCTTGTGCGTACCGTACTCTTAGAAACAAAGTTCAATATACCATACGACGGGAAAAGAAAAATTACTTTAAGAACTTAGTAATGGATAAAACAAATAGTAAGGATATATGGAAGGCAATTAACACCTTGACAAACAAGCATAACTTCCGCAATTCTTTACCATCAAATCATATTACATGCGACCAATTCAGTGATTTTTTTTCAAAATGACATAGACCAGATGAAGGCTTCAATACCTAATTCTCCTTGCAACTTATCTTTATTGTCATCGTTTTGCGAGAATAGATGCTCCCGCGATATTCTTTCCGACATACCGCTAATGACAATCACTGAATTATTCACTTACCTCAGTAACCTAAAAAACACAACCTCATCTGGGTTAGATGGAATCAGCAACCGGATTCTCCGTTGTGCTGCGCCAGTGATCTGTATATCACTAACCTATGTATATAATCAGCGTCTCACCAAAGGCCACTTTCCATCAGCTCTCAAAATCGCCAAAGTGTACCCTCTTCTTAAATCTGGTTCATTAGACAATGGTCTCCCGAACAATTACAGACCCATTTCTTTACTATCATCACTATCTAAGCCACTAGAAAAACACATCCATAAAGTAACATTACAGTATTTAGTTCGCAACAAGCTTATTGTTGACAGCCAATCAGGATTTCGACCAAACTATTCTTGCCATACGGCCCTAACAAACATGATAGAAAATTGGCACCAGAATACAAACAACAACAGTCTATGTGGAACTGTGTTTATTGATTTCAAGAAAGCATTTGATATGATAGATCATCTTATTTTAATTAAAAAACTTGAGACAATGAAAATTGGCCCTAATGTAGTCACTCTAATATCATCTTTTCTATCAAACAGAAAGCAAGTAGTATCACATAATAAATCTATGTCTCAAACCACTACCTTCAATATTGGAGTACCGCAAGGCTCTATTCTTGGCCCTCTACTATTTGCCATATATATTAACGATCTACCTTTGCATCTTTCGTCGTCCTGCGATCTATTTGCAGACGACTGTACAGTGTACACAAACACTGAAAACTGTATGTTACTTGAGTCGTCTTTACACCAAGAATTAAATAATGTAGTTAGGTGGAGCTATTCAAACCGTATGCAAATTAACATCACTAAAACAAAATCAATGTTATTAACAACCAGACAAAGACTTCAGACTCTAAGCTCACACACAACACTTCAACTTCACATCGATAACATGCCAGTAGAAAGTGTAATTGAGCACAAAACATTAGGCCTAATCATTGATAGATACCTAACCTTTAATTCCCACGTTCAAGTGCTCATTAAACAAACAGTGAAAAAAGTCTACCAACTCGCCAAAATTAAAAACTTCCTTGATGAGGACACAAGGAAACTATTCTATACTTCTCATATACAGACACACTTTGACTACTGCTCTACGATCTGGGACGGTTGTTCTAATTCACACACCAAGCGACTTTACTCACTCCAGAAACGGGCCACGAGTCTAATTTATAGCAAACATTTAACTGACAATCCTAGCCTGTATAAACGCCTTCAGTTACTACCACTCCTTAAACGCCTGCTTTTCAATAAAGTTAAACTAATTCACAAAATCCTGCATCGGAATGCCCCAAATTACCTTTGGCCATTGTTTAAATATAATGCTAGACACAGTAAACGTTTAAATATATTACACATTCCGAAGCCTAGGATTGACTTATACAAAACAAGCTTAACGTACTCTGCAGCTCAGCTGTGGAACAATCTTCCACAAGAAATCAAAGACATCACCAATCCCTTTTCATATAATCGCAAATTATTCGAACACTATCTCAATATGGATTACCTTCCCCCTTAATAATAGAGATAATAATAATAATAATAACTGTACTCGGCTCGCGATGATGGTGGAATTCTGCAAGAGGGCGTCTGATTGGTCTGGAACTCTGGGACCCCAGTATAAAAGGCCCCGCACAGATAGAACTGGCCTTTTTCCGTAGTCCACCACACAGAGTGACGAGGCGCCAATGCCTATTTCTATTGTGTGTTTAGTAGTTAGACCCTGAAGTTTTGCAGTGGAAACGCCAGAATTCTAGTTTTAGATTTTAGATTTTCCTAGGTTTTTTAGTGGACTAGAAGTTTTTGGTAAATTAGTTTTAGTGGATTAGTTGTTGATGGATTAGTTTTTGGTGGTTTAGTGTTTGGTGGTTTAGTGTTTGGTAGATTTGGAGTTTTTACTGGATTAGAAGTTTTTGCTACACTTAGGAATTTTATTTGTTGGATTAGTGTTTTTGCTGTTTGATGTTTGCTGTATCCTAACTCCCTTGTTGATGCTACATGTCTGTATATTATTGTGAAGTTCAGAAGTTTAATAAACAAATGATGCTTGTGTTACTCTTACTTTGTCGTTTAGTTGATAGACTCTAGAAGGATAGTCATTGGTGTTAGAACAGCCCTTGGAGTAATTCTTTGTCTGGGATTGGAGAATATTGTTCTAATCCCCTGTCGGCCCACCCTGGATCTTCTTAAACCTTAATTCTTTTCTATTCTTGTTAACCGAGGACGGTGAGAGGTTCTTTCTCTTTATTCATTTTCTTCTTTGGCCCTACGCAGTCAGAGTTGCGCTCTTCTCCTCACATCACCGTAGCAGAAGTAAGTGGTCCTTGCTTCCTGTTTTTACCTCTGTTTCAAGTGGCGAGCCTGTACCAGGTTAGTGACAGCCTTAGAATTATTCTGATAGGATTGTTTTGGTACCAAGTGATTGTTTTTGTTGAGGTCTTTAGTTGGTTTCTGTGTCGGTTCATTTGTGGTATAGTTGGTAATAGTCTTCTAGAGATAGCAAAACCCAGGTTAGCTAGTTAGGCTAAATTGCAGAACCACCCGTAGCATAGTATCTTGTCCTTAAGATGGAGACCAGAAGTACTCGTGCGGCAGTGAGAGTTGAAGAAGACGAGTCGCCGCCAGTTTCTACGATGGGAACCGAAGATTCCCGCCCAGTGGAAGCTCCACCACGCGAGCTCACTGAGGCTTTGAGGTACGTTGTAGTACCAACCAGAAACCCTGTTCGGTGTTTTGGGGAGAAAGGTGGGCCATCAGTAGAAGAGTACGTCAGGGAGGTGAGGTCAGCTTGGAGGGCTGGCATGTTAGAGACTGTCGATAAGGTGGATGTTATTTTCGACAGCATAACCAGTCCTGTCAGGAGGGAGTTGGAACTCCATGCTTCTGAGGAAGATCCCGAGGCCATGCTACAGGCCTTGCTGAAGATATATGGTGAGAAGAAGAGTCTACGGGAGCTCCTGGCAACGTTATTCACAATACGCCAGCGAGCTGGGGAGACAGTCCATGACTTCTCCCATAGGGTCAATGCTGAGTTCAAGAGGGTAGTGAAGGCCCAGGAAACGCAAGGTGTCCCTGTGTTGGATGGGGAGGCCCTTCGAGACCAGTTTGTGGCTGGCATAAGGGACAGTTTCACCCAAACTGTCCTAAAAGAAAAGATCGCACAAGATTCATCTGTGACATTTCTTCAGATCAGGGAGTGCGCACAAACATGGGAAGGTGTGCGGTCCCCGCCAGGTGCTGAAATCAGAGAGGTAGAGGTGAGAGCCAGAAATGAGAACTCTGGGGAAATTCAGTCAAGCGTACCTTCAGCGGTGAAAGTTGAGTTTCAGCAGGGGCAGTACGGGCCGGTGCAGGCTGAGGTAGTCCCACAAACGGTAGAACGTAGGCCTGCACATACTGAGCCAGCTCGAGTACCACCAAGAACTGAGTTTACTTCCAGGCAGGGTGAAATTGACTTTCTTCAGAGGGAGATGTCT
Organism: Cepaea nemoralis; assembly: GCA_014155875.1. Lineage (NCBI taxonomy): Eukaryota > Metazoa > Mollusca > Gastropoda > Stylommatophora > Helicidae > Cepaea > Cepaea nemoralis. The sequence goes on along the minus strand of JACEFZ010026391.1, from coordinate 175,175 downwards.
GAGATTGGTGCCAGGCTGAACAGACTCACCACCAGCGATCAACAACATCAAGTGCCACGTTGCTGGCGATGCAATCGGGTTGGTCACTTGAGACGCGAGTGCAGACAGGCATTAAACGGGACCCCTCTAAGGCTGGGAGCCAGGTATTAGAAGGGGAGCGTCATGGCTCGGACATTAAAATTGTGGGTGGTAGGCCCGAAGAGACTGTTTTAATAGGTGGCAAGTGTGTCCAGTGTGTCATCGATACAGGTTCTCAGGTTTCCACCATCACTGAGACCTGTTTCAAGGACATGTTCCAGGACTATGTCCTAAAGGAAGGACAATTCGTTAGGTTGACGGCCGCAAATGGCGTAGTGATTCCATATGTGGGGTACTTTGTGTGTGACATTGTGTTGGGTGGGACACAAGTGAAGGACTGTGGGGTGTTTGTCACCAAAGACATGGACAAGGGGGAAAGAAGAGTGCCGGGTATTATTGGCACGAACATTTTACAGTCAGTGCCGAATCTGTGTAGGTTTCTTAATTGGAGCAGCACAGCGGAGGAGTTTCCTGGAGTCGAACTGGACGGTGTTAAAGTGTTTGTTGACAATAGAGTTTGCGTACCTGCCCGCTCCATCACGGCAGTTAGTGTAAAATGTGTAAGATTTGTGCGTGAAAATATGCATGTCATTTTTAGCCCAACTCGAGACTTGGAGCACAAGGGTTTGCTTTTCTCCCACACTTTGACTACCTTGAGACGGGGAGTATGCCAAGTCCAAGTGGTCAATCTGGGGGATGAAGACATGTGCTTGTTGAAGGGTACTCAAGTTGGGAATATTTCAGATGCTAGTGTGGATTTGACCAACCATTTTAAAATGGTAAGTGCTCAGGAGGTTGAGGTTTCAACACGGCCGTATGCCGGAGGGAAAGATGATGTTAGGTGCCCTGTAGATTTGAGCAGTTTTGAGGGTAGTGATAGAGATAGGAAGAAGTTAGAGGAATTATTAGTTAGGTATGATGCCAAGGGAGATACTGACATAGGCTATACAGATAGGGTAACCCATAGCATCCAGTTGACAGATGAGACCCCCATCAAGCAGTTTTATAGGAGAATTCCCCCAGCATTTTATAGAGAAGTACAAGATCATCTCCAAGGTTTATTAGATAGTCAGATAATTAAGGAAAGTTCCAGTCCTTGGGCTTCTCCGGTGGTCCTCGTGAGAAAAAAGGATGGTAGACTTAGGCTATGTGTCGATTATCGGGCTGTAAACGTTAGGACAAAAAAAGATGCATACCCTCTCCCTAGAGTAGATGAGTATCTAGATGCCCTAGGGGGTGCCAAATTGTTTTCAACTCTAGATCTTGCCAGTGGGTATTACCAGGTGGCCATGAAGCCAGATGATCAAGAGAAGACTGCTTTTGCCACCCCGTTTGGTTTGTATGAGTATACGCGTATGCCAATGGGACTTGCAAACTCCGCGAGCAGCTTCCAGAGGTTAATGCAATGCTCTCTGAATGACTATTTTTTTCAGATTTTGTTGGTATACCTTGATGACATTTTGGTGTATTCTGGGGATTTTTCAGAGCATCTGAGTAGGCTTGAGAAAGTATTTGAGAGACTGCAGTCAGAAAAAGGTTGAGTTTTTAGGGCACACCATTTCAGAAGAAGGCATTGGCACCATGGATGATAAAGTTGCAGCCATAAAAGAAGCACCTGTGCCCAGAACTCAGACAGAACTTAGGTCATTTCTAGGGTTAGCCAGTTATTATAGAAGGTTTCTCCCAAAGTTTGCTAATATTGCAAGACCACTACATGAGCTGGTTGGCCAACTCAACCAGCAACAGACCGGCGATACTAAGAAGAAGAAAGGACCAATAGGACGGCTGTGGACTCCAGAGTGTGATGAGGCGTTTAATCGCTTAAAAGAGGCACTGACATCAACACCCCTTTTGGGCTTCCCAGACTTCTCATTACAGTTCATATTGGAGGTAGATGCCTCATACCAGGGTTTATGTGCGGTCCTCTCGCAAATTCAAGATGGTAAGAAAAGAGTCTTAGCTTACGCTAGCCGCACGCTTCGCCCCTCAGAACGAAATGCTAAAAGCAGTTCTAAGCTTGAGTTGCTCGCGTTGAAGTGGGCTATGACTGAGAAGTTTAGAAGTTATCTTTTAGGTACTAAAGTAGAAGTTTTTACAGATAGTAGGGATTTAGCTTTGTGGCAAAAAGCAAAATTGGGTACCATTGAGCAGAGATGGATAGCACAGATGTCAATGTTTGACTACACCATTAAGCACAAACCAGGTCGTGCTAATGGAAATGCTGATTATTTGTCCCGCTACCCTTTTGAAGCCCCAGGAAGATCAGATGAAGAAGGTGACATTCAAATCAGTCACATAGCTGCTACACCAGTTAGTCCAAACTTAACTGCTAGGATAGGAGAGATTGTAGATGTAGATAGACAGAATAACCCTGTAGGTAATGTGCCACTGTTATCATTACCATCATATTCAGCTGAAGAGTTGGTAAAACTACAAGCGGAAGATGTGCATGTGCATAAAGTGTTAACTTGTGTGAGTGAGAGTGTGAGACTGAGTAAGATAGAGATGAGGGGTTTACCCCCTGAAACCAAAAGCTTGTTGAAGCAGCGAAAGAGATTGAGTGTGATTAATGGGTTGTTGTACAGGAAATTAAATAAGCCAGGTAGAGGGTGGATTTCTCAATTAGTGGTACCTGATGCATTGAAGCAGAGAGTGTTAGAATCGGTGCACAGCACCGGCCATCAGGGCAGAGATAGGATGATACAAATCCTTGGAAGTAGATGTTATTGGGTTGGCATCACGAAAGATGTTGAACTGTTTTGTAAAAGATGCCAGAGGTGTAATATTGCTAAACCACCCCATATTAAACTGCAGGGTCCTTCAGGTAATTTATTAGCATCTAGGCCTTTTGAGGTGGTGACCATGGATTTTACTATGTTAGAGAAGGATAGTCGGGGGTATGAAAATGTGTTGGTTATTACAGATGTTTTCACCAAATTTACAATTGCCGTTCCCACAAGGGATCAGAAAGCCTCGACAGTTGCGAAAGTTCTGGTTGAGAAATGGTTTTTGTATTTAGGTGTACCCCATAGACTCCATTCAGATCAAGGCAGGAACTTTGAATCGGCTGTGATTGCAGAACTCTGTAGAGTGTACGGGATTCAAAAGAGCCGTACCACGAGTTACAATCCAAAAGGGAACGGTCAGTGCGAGAGGTTTAATAGGACCCTACATGATCTTCTGAGGCCACTAGAAGCAAGCCAGAAAAGGAAATGGTCTGAACATATAGCTGAGGTTTTGTTAGTTTATAACTCTACGCCCCACTCGTCCACAGGTTACTCCCCGTACTACTTGGTGTTTGGAATAGAACCCAGATTGCCAGTAGATTTCATGCTAGACGCTAGTGATGATAGTGATTGTAATGATGGGGAACCAAATGTTGAGAACTGGGTGACTGGACATCTTTCCCGTCTGCGTAATGCGCATGTTAGGGCAGGCGAACAGTTAAGAAAGTTAGCTGCTGTAAGGAAAGAGAGATGTGACAAGACATCATCCTCTAAATTGCTAACCATAGGAGAAGTAGTTAGGAAGAGAGTCCACTATACAGAGAGGTGTAAGATTAAAGACCAGTGGTCTGTAGACAAATATACAGTGGTACAGGTCCCAAAAGCATCAGGAGGCCCATGTGTTATTAGAAGAGTGGGAGAGAATGGACCTGACATTAGAGCAGCAGGACACGAGTTAAAGCGGTGTGAGAAAGATGCGGTAATTGAGGTAACAGAGGCGACGATAAGACTACCAGAATTGCCTGTCGTGGTAGAGGTTGAGGAACCACGGGATAGACCACCAAGAAGTGACTGGTACATGTTTGAGCCAGGAGACTTGAATGTGAGGCGATCAGAGAGAATCCGTCTTAGAAGAGATAGATGATGTTATTTTTGAATACATTTTGTTTCAAATGTTCAGTGTTGAGGCAAGTGGTAACTTGCATAAAGGTTGCTGATTTATTGTTTGTGTAACTTTTATGATTGTTTAATTATTTTTATGTAAAAAGTGAGGGTTGTATTCATTTTGTTATGATTGCTCATGTAGCAGAGGGGCTATTTCTCCTCACTGATGTTAATTTGGTCACTGATTATTAACGTGTACTAGTATAAGGATGGCTTATGCTTATATGTTATTAATGTTATTTTGGACTTATTGATGACTGGTGACGTACATGTATACTGTTTCACATTATAAATCTGGATAGAATGAGTAAATTGTTTTATAATGGTACTGTTTAGGGATGTAACCAGCAGTTCAGGTGTTGAGGGCAGCGTCCTCAAGAGTGACAGGTTTTTTTTGTTGTTGCTGAGAGATGTGTTCCTTGGCATAGAATTATCAGAGCATAGAGGTGTGAAGATAACTACCTGCTTGATGAGTGTACCAGGGACGTATGGTCCGGTTGTCGAAACGACAACAGTTAAAGGGGGGGGGGGGAATTATTCATTGTTTTTGTAATTGTTCGTATAATATTGTGAACACTAAGGTGGCGGGAGACTTTCTCCCTGTTGATTGCATTATTTTTTTTTCACTGCTGATATTAGTTTAGTTGTGAATAATGACTGGTATTAATGTAAATGTACCTTGTATTTGCATGTGACCATTATTCTTGTTGGTACCTGATGTACATTTTTGGGGTGTTTTACTTGATGGGTGATGTCTGGTGAGGATAGGAAATTTTTTTTTGAGCTCCATCAATAGTGGAGGACTATAAGGTAGGGGTCAGAAATTATCCCTCCTTTACCCAAGGCACTAGGGGTGTCATGTTCAGTTGTCTGGGACGACAACAGTTAAATATGGGGAATAATGTACTCGGCTCGCGATGATGGTGGAATTCTGCAAGAGGGCGTCTGATTGGTCTGGAACTCTGGGACCCCAGTATAAAAGGCCCCGCACAGGTAGAACTAGCCTTTTTCCGTAGTCCACCACACTGAGTGACGAGGCGCCAATGCCTATTTCTATTGTGTGTTTAGTAGTTAGACCCTGAAGTTTTGCAGTGGAAAAGCCAGAATTCTAGTTTTAGATTATAGATTTTCCTAGGTTTTTTAGTGGACTAGAAGTTTTTGGTAAATTAGTTTTAGTGGATTAGTTGTTGGTGGATTAGTTTTTGGT